>JAJKFL010000008.1:1322500-1825000 GCA_021186555.1 Reticulitermes speratus
CCGTCTACTTCCTGATGAACGTAGCCTACATGACCGTCCTTACCATCCCCGAGATGACGTCATCTCCTGCAGTAGCTGTGGTAAGCTTTCTGTTGCCAACGTAGCCATTACCTGTTTCAATGCTGAAGAGAAATGAGAAACAAAAGCACGTTTGTCCTTGCGGTAAAGGTAGGCTAGGGAGAAGATGAAGCATTGGGAAGTGAAGTGGGTGAAGTGATATGAAGTGGACTGTATGAGTTTTGAGTTTTTCGCAGCGGTATAGGTAAGGATCCAGTTCTTCTGGTATACGAGACTGCCTCGTTGGGCAAGCGAATGCCTTCGTTTAGCGGCAAGGTAGTGGTCTCGTCTTGAAGGGTCGAAATGATGCAGTAGTTGATTGGTTGAGAACGCAGCAGAGGTGCAATATTACGAGCTGCGTGATTGAGCTCAAGTGTGGTGGAATTGTGAGGCTGAAGTCAAACTGATGCACAGCTATGTCTGAGTGTCTATCAACAACACAGTTAATGCTTATTGACAGTGCCATGGTCCAGGCTCTTGGTAGTCAACTTTCCACCACGGAGGCCTGGGTTCAATCCCAGGCCAGTCCACGTGAGCTATGTGGTGTACAAAGTAGCACTGGGACAGGTTTATTTCCGAGGACCTCGGTTTTCCCCTGTCAGTATCATTCCACCAATGCTCCATACTCATTTATCCATCTACCACCAACACTATATAATGTTTCTCTCCCAGTACTTCAGTTTTCCCCTGTCAGTATGATTCCACCAATGCTCCATACTCATTCATCCATCTACCACCAACACTGTATAACGTTTCTCTCCCAGTACTTCAGTTTTCCCCTGTCAGTATCATTCCACCAATGCTCCATACTCATTCATCCATCTTCCACCAACACTATATAATGTTTCTCTCCCAGTACTTCAGTTTTCCCCTGTCAGTATTATTCCACCAATGCTCCATACTCATTCATACATCTACCACCAACACTGTATAACGTTTCTCTCCCATTACTTCAGTTTTCCCCTGTCAGTATCATTCCACCAATGCCCCATACTCATTCATACATCTACCACCAACGCTGTATAATGTTTCTCTCCCAGTACTTCAGTTTTCCCCTGTCAGTATCATTCCACCAATGCTCCATACTCATTCACACATCTACCACCAACGCTGTATAATGTTTCTCTCCCAGTACTTCAGTTTTCCCCTGTCAGTATCATTCCACCAATGCTCCATACTCATTCACACATCTACCACCAACGCTGTATAATGTTTCTCTCCCAGTACTTCAGTTTTCCCCTGTCAGTATCATTCCACCAATGCTCCATACTCATTCATCCATCTACCACCAACACTATATAATGTTTCTCTCCCAGTACTTCAGTTTTCCCCTGTCAGTATCATTCCACCAATGCTCCATACTCATTCATACATCTACCACCAACGCTGTATAATGTTTCTCTCCCAGTACTTCAGTTTTCCCCTGTCAGTATCATTCCACCAATGCTCCATACTCATTCATCCATCTTCCACCAACACTATATAATGTTTCTCTCCCAGTACTTCAGTTTTCCCCTGTCAGTATTATTCCACCAATGCTCCATACTCATTCATACATCTACCACCAACACTGTATAACGTTTCTCTCCCAGTACTTCAGTTTTCCCCTGTCAGTATCATTCCACCAATGCTCCATACTCATTCACACATCTACCACCAACGCTGTATAATGTTTCTCTCCCAGTACTTCAGTTTTCCCCTGTCAGTATCATTCCACCAATGCTCCATACTCATTCACACATCTACCACCAACGCTGTATAATGTTTCTCTCCCAGTACTTCAGTTTTCCCCTGTCAGTATCATTCCACCAATGCTCCATACTCATTCACACATCTACCACCAACGCTGTATAACGTTTCTCTCCCAGTACTTCAGTTTCCCCTGTCAGTATCATTCCACCAATGCTCCATACTCATTCATACATCTACCACCAACGCTGTATAATGTTTCTCTCCCAGTACTTCAGTTTTCCCCTGTCAGTATCATTCCACCAATGCTCCATACTCATTCACACATCTACCACCAACGCTGTATAATGTTTCTCTCCCAGTACTTCAGTTTTCCCCTGTCAGTATCATTCCACCAATGCTCCATACTCATTCATTCATCTACCACCAACGCTGTATAATGTTTCTCTCCCAGTACTTCAGTTTTCCCCTGTCAGTATCATTCCACCAATGCTCCATACTCATTCACACATCTACCACCAACGCTGTATAATGTTTCTCTCCCAGTACTTCAGTTTTCCCCTGTCAGTATCATTCCACCAATGCTCCATACTCATTCATTCATCTACCACCAATGCTGTATAATGTTTATCTCCCAGTACTTCAGTTTTCCCCTGTCAGTATCATTCCACCAATGCTCCATACTCATTCACACATCTACCACCAACGCTGTATAATGTTTCTCTCCCAGTACATCTGTTTTCCCCTGTCAGTATCATTCCACCAATGCTCCATACTCATTCACACATCTACCACCAACGCTGTATAATGTTTCTCTCCCAGTACTTCAGTTTTCCCCTGTCAGTATAATTCCACCAATGCTCCATACTCATTCACACATCTACCAACAACGCTGTATAATGTTTCTCTCCCAGTACTTCAGTTTTCCCCTGTCAGTATCATTCCACCAATGCTCCATACTCATTCATACATCTACCACCAACGCTGTATAATGTTTCTCTCCCAGTACTTCAGTTTCCCCTGTCAGTATCATTCCACCAATGCTCCATACTCATTCATACATCTACCACCAACGCTGTATAATGTTTCTCTCCCAGTACTTCAGTTTCCCCTGTCAGTATCATTCCACCAATGCTCCATACTCATTCATACATCTACCAACAACGCTGTATAATGTTTCTCTCCCAGTACTTCAGTTTTCCCCTGTCAGTATCATTCCACCAATGCTCCATACTCATTCATTCATCTACCACCAACGCTGTATATAGTTTCTCTCCCAGTACTTCAGTTTTCCTCTGTCAGTATCATTCCACCAATGCCCCATACTCATTCATACATCTACCACCAACGCTGTATAATTTTTCTCTCCCAGTACTTCAGTTTTCCCTGTCAGTATCATTCCACCAGTGCTGTACAATGCTCCAACTTAATACTAGTCTTATCAGAAGGACAAGCGGGCGAAGTCTGGGAACCTTAAAAGAAAACAATGCGTTTTTGAATGTCTGGGCGCACCTTGACAGTATAGTTCTTTGTCGTAATGTTCTTGTGTTTCGATTACTATTGCAGACATTTGCTGACAGAATGCTTGGTGTAATGAACTTTGTGATTCCCCTCGGTGTTGCACTGTCAACGTTCGGATGTGCGCTGAGCATCCAGTTCGGCGTGACGAGGCTGTGCTATGTGGCTGGCAGAGAGGGCCACATGTTAGCAGCGTTCTCCTTCATACACATGAGGCGTCTGACTCCTGCACCAGCTGTCATACTGCAGGTCAGTGACACAGTCCGTGCTACATACAGGGCTGCTGTGTTAGGTTATGGGATTGTGAAGACTTATTTAGCGACGCTGGCTGTTGCTAAGTTTATACAGCGTCGGTGGTAGATGAATAAATGAGTACTGGGCAATGGTGGAATGATACTGATAGGGGAAACTGAAGTACTGGGAGAGAAACATTATACAGTGTTGGTGGTAGATGTATGAATGAGTATGGAGCATTGGTGGAATGATACTGACAGGGGAAACTGAAGTACTGGGAGAGAAACATTATACAGCGTTGGTGGTGGATGGATGAATGAGTATGGAGCATTGGTGGAATGATACTGACAGGGGAAACTGAAGTACTGGGAGAGAAACATTATACAGCGTTGGTGGTGGATGGATGAATGAGTATGGAGCATTGGTGGAATGATACTGACAGGGGAAAACTGAAGTACTGGGAGAGAAACATTATACAGCGTTGGTGGTAGATGTATGAATGAGTATGGAGCATTGGTGGAATGATACTGACAGGGGAAAACTGAAGTACTGGGAGAGAAACATTATACAGCGTTGGTGGTAGATGTATGAATGAGTATGGAGCATTGGTGGAATGATACTGACAGGGGAAACTGAAGTACTGGGAGAGAAACATTATAAAGTGTTGGTGGTAGATGTATGAATGAGTATGGAGCATTGGTGGAATGATACTGACAGGGGAAAACAGAAGTACTGGAAGAGAAACATTATACAGCGTTGGTGGTAGATGTATGAATGAGTATGGAGCATTGGTGGAATGATACTGACAGGGGGAAACTGAAGTACGGGGAGAGAAACATTATACAGTGTTGGTGGTAGATGTATGAATGAGTATGGAGCATTGGTGGAATGATACTGACAGGGGAAACTGAAGTACTGGGAGAGAAACTTGAGTGTTGTGAGAGAAACCTGCCCCACTGCCACTTCGTCCACCGTAAACCCTATGCAAAGTGTCATGGGATTGAACCCAGGCCTCTGCGGCTAGAGACCGGCGACTGACCGTTTGACATATGCAAGGGTCAGGACGTCATATAGGAAAGTGTTGGTATACAGGTACTAAGATTTATGTGGAGAGTGTTGGTATACAGTACTAAGATTTATGTGGAGAGTGTTGGTATACAGGTACTAAGATTTATGTGGAGAGTGTTGGTATACAGGTACTAAGATTTATGTGGAGAGTGTTGGTATACAGGTACTAAGATTTATGTGGAGAGTGTTGGTATACAGTACTAAGATTTATGTGGAAGTGTTGGTATACAGGTACTAAGATTTATGTGGAGAGTGTTGGTATACAGGTACTAAGATTTATGTGGAGAGTGTTGGTATACAGGTACTAAGATTTATGTGGAGAGTGTTGGTATACAGTACTAAGATTTATGTGGAAGTGTTGCCTCCATCTTCAGTGTCGAAATACTGTTTCTTCAAAATTCTGTCGCACGTCACTCACGGTACACAGCAGTCTTCTTGTTGGAACGTTGTGAATACAGGATGTGCTAACATTGTTATTTATAGAAATGTGTAATGGAAATTAATGAATACAGGTGTGCTAACATTGTTATTTATAGGAATGTGTAATAGAAACTAATGAATACAGGGTGTGCTAACATTGTTATTTATAGAAATGTGTAATGGAAAAAATGAATACAGGGTGTGCTAACATTGTTATTTATAGAAATGTGTAATAGAAATTAATGAATACAGGTGTGCTAACATTGTTATTTATAGGAATGTGTAATAGAAACTAATGAATACAGAGTGTGCTAACATTGTTATTTATAGAAATGTGTAATGGAAAAAATGAATACAGGGTGTGCTAATATTGTTATTTATAGAAATGTGTAATAGAAATTAATGAATACAGGGTGTGCTAACATTGTTATTTATAGGAATGTGTAATAGAAACTAATGAATACAGGGTGTGCTAACATTGTTATTTATAGAAATGTGTAATGGAAATTAATGAATACAGAGGGTGCTAACATTGTTATTTATAGAAATGTGTAATAGAAATTAATGAATACAGGGTGTGCTAACATTGTTATTTATAGGAATGTGTAATAGAAATTAATGAATACAGGGTGTGCTAACATTGTTATTTATAGAAATGTGTAATGGAAATTAATGAATACAGGGTGTGCTAACATTGTTATTTGTAGAAATGTGTAATAGAAATTAATGAATACAGGTGTGCTAACATTGTTGTTTATAGGAATGTGTAATAGAAATTAATGAATACAGGGTGTGCTAACATTGTTATTTATAGAAATGTGTAATGGAAATTAATGAATACAGGGTGTGCTAACATTGTTATTTATAGAAATGTGTAATAGAAATTAATGAATACAGGTGTGCTAACATTGTTATTTATAGAAATGTGTAATGGAAATTAATGAATACAGGGTGTGCTAACATTGTTATTTACAGGAATGTGTATTAGAAATTAATGAATACAGGGTGTGCTAACATTGTTATTTGTAGAAATGTGTAATAGAAATTAATGAATACAGGGTGTGCTAACATTGTTATTTTTAGGAATGTGTAATATAAATTAATGAATACAGGGTGTGCTAACATTGTTATTTTTAGGAATGTGTAATATAAATTAATAAATACAGGGTGTGCTGACATTGTTATTTATAGGAATGTGTAATAGAAATTAATGAATACAGGGTGTGCTAACATTGTTATTTTTAGGAATGTGTAATATAAATTAATGAATACAGGGTGTGCTGACATTGTTATTTATAGGAATGTGTAATAGAAATTAATGAATACAGGGTGTGCTAACATTGTTATTTATAGAAATGTGTAATAGAAATTAATGAATACAGGGTGTGCTAACATTGTTATTTTTAGGAATGTGTAATATAAATTAATGAATACAGGGTGTGCTGACATTGTTATTTATAGGAATGTGTAATAGAAATTAATGAATACAGGGTGTGCTAACATTGTTATTTATAGAAATGTGTAATAGAAATTAATGAATACAGGGTGTGCTAACATTGTTATTTATAGGAATATGTAATAGAAATTAATGAATACAGGGTGTGCTGACATTGTTATTTATAGGAATGTGTAATAGAAATTAATGAATACAGGGTGTGCTAACATTGTTATTTATAGAAATGTGTAATAGAAATTAATGAATACAGGGTGTGCTAACTTTGTTATTTATAGGAATATGTAATAGAAATTAATGTATAAAGGGTGCGCTGATATTCATAGTCAGAGAAACGTGTATTGACACAGAATATGATGAATACAGGGTGTGCTGACATTGATATTCATCCTTGCTGGAGATATTGCATCACTCATTGACTTTGCCAGTTTTCTTATTTGGATGTTCTATGGAATCGCAATGGTGGCTCTTCTGGTCATGAGGAGGACAAAGAAAGACGAGAAGAGGTCTTACAAGGTACTGCATTGTTTGTTTGTTTGTTTGTGTTTTGTGCAAAATAACGAAGATTCTGCTTCAGTTTTTTGAAGCTTGGAAAAACATAAAATTATGTATTTGTTTAAGGCTCTTTAACATCACAAAAATACTGCTTCGTTTGTAGATTCTCAAGCTTCGCCCGCTTGTCCTTCTGATAAGAGTAATAGGAAGACAAAGACGAGTAGGGAGGATTGGTGCATCCGGGGGTTAATCGCGGGCCTCTCGCCCCGGATGAACGAGTTCGATCCCCGACCAGTCAACGTGAGATTTGTGACTGACACGACGGTACTGTGGCAGGCTTCTGTCCGACGACGTCAGTCTGTCGTCTGTCAGTGTCATTGCAGTAATGCTGCATCCTCACGTCTGTCAGTGTCATTGCAGTAATGCTGCATGCTCACGTCTGTCAGTGTCATTGCAGTAATGCTGCATGCTCACGTCTGTCAGTGTCATTGCAGTAATGCTGCATGCTCACGTCTGTCAGTGTCATTGCAGTAATGCTGCATGCTCACGTCTGTCAGTGTCATTGCAGTAATGCTGCATGCTCACGTCTGTCAGTGTCATTGCAGTAATGCTGCATGCTCACGTCTGTCAGTGTCATTGCAGTAATGCTGCATGCTCACGTCTGTCAGTGTCATTGCAGTAATGCTGCATGCTCACGTCTGTCAGTGTCATTGCAGTAATGCTGCATGCTCACGTCTGTCAGTGTCATTGCAGTAATGCTGCATGCTCACGTCTGTCAGTATCATTGCAGTAATGCTGCATGCTCACGTCTGTCAGTGTCATTGCAGTAATGCTGCATGCTCACGTCTGTCAGTGTCATTGCAGTAATGCTGCATGCTCACGTCTGTCAGTGTCATTGCAGTAATGCTGCATGCTCACGTCTGTCAGTGTCATTGCAGTAATGCTGCATGCTCACGTCTGTCAGTGTCATTGCAGTAATGCTGCATGCTCACGTCTGTCAGTGTCATTGCAGTAATGCTGCATGCTCACGTCTGTCAGTGTCATTGCAGTAATGCTGCATGCTCATGTCTGTCAGTGTCATTGCAGTAATGCTACATGCTCATGTCTGTCAGTGTCATTGCAGTAATGCTGCATGCTCATGTCTGTCAGTGTCATTGCAGTAATGCTGCATGCTCACGTCTGTCAGTGTCATTGCAGTAATGCTGCATGCTCACGTCTGTCAGTGTCATTGCAGTAATGCTGCATGCTCACGTCTGTCAGTGTCATTGCAGTAATGCTGCATGCTCATGTCTGTCAGTGTCATTGCAGTAATGCTGCATGCTCATGTCTGTCAGTGTCATTGCAGTAATGCTGCATGCTCATGTCTGTCAGTGTCATTGCAGTAATGCTGCATGCTCACGTCTGTCAGTGTCATTGCAGTAATGCTGCATGCTCACGTCTGTCAGTGTCATTGCAGTAATGCTGCATGCTCACGTCTGTCAGTGTCATTGCAGTAATGCTGCATGCTCACGTCTGTCAGTATCATTGCAGTAATGCTGCATGCTCACGTCTGTCAGTGTCATTGCAGTAATGCTGCATGCTCACGTCTGTCAGTGTCATTGCAGTAATGCTGCATGCTCACGTCTGTCAGTGTCATTGCAGTAATGCTGCATGCTCACGTCTGTCAGTGTCATTGCAGTAATGCTGCATGCTCACGTCTGTCAGTGTCATTGGAGTAATGCTGCATGCTCACGTCTGTCAGTGTCATTGCAGTAATGCTGCATGCTCACGTCTGTCATTGTCATTGCAGTAATGCTGCATGCTCATGTCTGTCAGTGTCATTGCAGTAATGCTGCATGCTCATGTCTGTCAGTGTCATTGCAGTAATGCTGCATGCTCACGTCTGTCAGTGTCATTGCAGTAATGCTGCATGCTCACGTCTGTCAGTGTCATTGCAGTAATGCTGCATGCTCACGTCTGTCAGTGTCATTGCAGTAATGCTGCATGCTCACGTCTGTCAGTGTCATTGCAGTAATGCTGCATGCTCACGTCTGTCAGTGTCATTGCAGTAATGCTGCATGCTCACGTCTGTCAGTGTCATTGCAGTAATGCTGCATGCTCACGTCTGTCAGTGTCATTGCAGTAATGCTGCATGCTCACGTCTGTCAGTGTCATTGCAGTAATGCTGCATGCTCACGTCTGTCAGTGTCATTGCAGTAATGCTGCATGCTCACGTCTGTCAGTGTCATTGCAGTAATGCTGCATGCTCACGTCTGTCAGTGTCATTGCAGTAATGCTGCATGCTCATCCTCAGCTTTATACTTCCCTTATTAGAAAGACAAACTGGCAAAGCTTGGGAACCATCAAAACAAATTAATGCTCTTTTTAAATATAGCGGATTATTTGACAAAAACTAACTTAATATTGTTTATTTAAGAAACGTAACATTTATGTAAATAGGACATACATATTTAGTGCGTGCCTCACAATAAACACACCTTTTCTCCATTACCAATACCAGACAGCCAATCTCTGTACAGTAACAAATCGCTATGTTTATTGTCAGACAAATGTACACTTGTATTTACTATTAATTGTGTAACACAGTGCTACATGTTTCGAACCTTGTCTCGGTTCATCTTCAGGGACTTCAGTGTTTTAAATTACACTGATTTTTTACATCATTGGTACAATTTATTGATGTAAAAATACAGTGTAATTTAAAACACTTAGTTCCCTGAAGATTAACCGAGACAAGGTTCGAAACATGTAGCACTGTGTTACACAAATTAATATTGAATAAATGTGTACATTTGTCTGACAATAAACATAGAAAAACAAATGTAGAGTATGAAGAATATTAATTTTTTTAATATTATTTTCACCTTGCATTTTCATATAATGTTTCGCAAACCAACTAAATGCACATTCAATGTCACTGTTTATTATAGTTAAGAACTACCCTATTGTTGTACCTGGGTTGTTGTTGTTCAGTTCTGCAGACTTTGTTAGACCGTATGGATGCTTGTGTCGTTAGTAGTTTTGGTATCCGTAAACTAATCTTGCCTGTTGGGCGTTTACAAATGTTATATTATTTTCACCGTGCATTATAGTTAACAACTACCCCCTGGAGTAGGGGGTAGTTGTTAACTATAATAAATAGTGACATTGAATGTGCATTTAGTTGGTTTGCGAAATATTGAATGATATTAAGTTAAACAAATCGCTGTTTGCTGTGTGAGTCATACAAAGCACAAACACACTGTGCGGACAAGAGCAGAGTTTTAAGTACCAAAGTATGCATACATATAGTTACGACTGTGCTCGACAGGTGCCTCTGCTTTTCCCTGTCTTCATTATCTTCGTGGCGCTGTTCCTGTGTCTGGTGCCCATCATCACTGACCCTTCACCAAAATACTTCATTGCTCTCGTGTTAATCGCTCTTGGAACAGCAGTGTATATTCCACTTGTCTTCTATAAGATTCGACCTCGCTGGATGGGTAAGTACCGTTACAGCTCTTAAGTACCGTTACAGCTCTTAAGTACCGTTACAGCTCTTAAGTACCGTTATAGCTCTTAAGTACCGTTTAGCTCTTAAGTACCGTTACTGCTCGTAAGTACCGTTACAGCTCGTAAGTACCGTTACAGCTCGTAAGTACCGTTACAGCTCGTAAGTACCGTTACAGCTCGTAAGTACCGTGACTGCTCTTAAGTACCGTTACAGCTCGTAAGTACCGTGACTGCTCTTAAGTACCGTTACAGCTCTTAAGTACCGTGACTGCTCTTAAGTACCATTACAGCTCTTAAGTACCGTGACTGCTCTTAAGTACCGTTACAGTTCGTAAGTACCGTTACAGCTCGTAAGTACCGTGACTGCTCTTAAGTACCGTTACAGCTCTTAAGTACCGTGACTGCTCTTAAGTACCGTTACAGCTCGTAAGTACCGTGACTGCTCTTAAGTACCGTTACAGCTCGTAAGTACCGTGACTGCTCTTAAGTACCGTTACAGCTCTTAAGTACCGTTATAGCTCTTAAGTACCGTTACAGCTTGTAAGTACCGTGACTGCTCTTAAGTACCGTTACAGCTCGTAAGTACCGTGACTGCTCTTAAGTACCGTTACAGCTTGTAAGTACCGTGACTGCTCTTAAGTACCGTTACAGCTCGTAAGTACCGTGACTGCTCTTAAATACCGTTACAGCTCTTAAGTACCGTGACTGCTCTTAAGTACCGTTACAGCTCGTAAGTACCGTGACTGCTCTTAAGTACCGTGACTGCTCTTAAGTACCGTGACTGCTCTTAAGTACCGTTACAGCTCGTAAGTACCGTGACTGCTCTTAAGTACCGTTACAGCTCGTAAGTACCGTGACTGCTCTTAAGTACCGTTACAGCTTGTAAGTACCGTGACTGCTCTTAAGTACCGTTACAGCTCTTAAGTACCGTGACTGCTCTTAAGTACCGTTACAGCTCTTAAGTACCGTGACTGCTCTTAAGTACCTTTACAGCTCGTAAGTACCGTGACTGCTCTTAAGTACCGTTACAGCTCGTAAGTACCGTGACTGCTCTTAAGTACCGTGACTGCTCTTAAGTACCGTGACTGCTCTTAAGTACCGTTACAGCTCGTAAGTACCGTGACTGCTCTTAAGTACCGTTACAGCTCGTAAGTACCGTGACTGCTCTTAAGTACCGTTACAGCTTGTAAATACCGTGACTGCTCTTAAGTACCGTTACAGCTCTTAAGTACCGTGACTGCTCTTAAGTACCGTTACAGCTCTTAAGTACCGTGACTGCTCTTAAGTACCGTTACAGCTCGTCAGTACCGTGACTGCTCTTAAGTACCGTTACAGCTCGTAAGTACCGTGACTGCTCTTAAGTACCGTTACAGCTTGTAAGTACCATGACTGCTCTTAAGTACCGTTACAGCTCTTAAGTACCGTGACTGCTCTTAAGTACCGTTACAGCTCTTAAGTACCGTGACTGCTCTTAAGTACCGTTACAGCTCGTAAGTACCGTGACTGCTCTTAAGTACCGTTACAGCTCTTAAGTACCGTTACAGCTCTTAAGTACCGTTACAGCTCTTAAGTACCGTGACTGCTCTTAAGTACCGTTACAGCTCTTAAGTACCGTGACTGCTCTTAAGTACCGTTACAGCTCGTAAGTACCGTGACTGCTCTTAAGTACCGTTACAGCTCTTAAGTACCGTGACTGCTCTTAAGTACCGTTACAGCTCTTAAGTACCGTTACAGCTCTTAAGTACCGTTACAGCTCTTAAGTACCGTGACTGCTCTTAAGTACCGTTACAGCTCTTAAGTACCGTGACTGCTCTTAAGTACCGTTACAGCTCGTAAGTACCGTGACTGCTCTTAAGTACCGTTACAGCTCTTAAGTACCGTGACTGCTCGCCACGAACTGAACTTGTAATTATGTTCTGTGTATCCCGTGTCTGTCTGTCTGCCCAAATGCTCCTCTGCGCCGCTGCATACCCTAACAGTCCACTTGCCACCACCCCACCTCCCTTCTCGACACTGTACCCTGCCTCTACTCTTTACCAGAAAGACGAGAGGGTACTGAGTACCTTTAAAGGTAAATTTCTCCCTAGAACAGGCCATGAAGGCCCAGAGAAGGAGTAGAGGTATAGCTCTACTCTTTCTTTAACCTCGGCGCTAGATGGGGTGGGTGGTCAACTCCACGCCCCGGCCGCTTTACCCCCGGGAAAGAGACCCGCTACCCATTGTACAGGAGGCTGACTGAGTACCTTTAGAGCAACAAATTTTCTGTGTCCTTCCGTAATAATAAATGTAATGTCTGACATTATACCATCCGCTTCTTCTTCTTGTTTCGTTGCCTTTTGTCTTCAAAGCTTTCAGGAAGGTACGTGCCCAGAAATAAATAAGTTCAGACTCTTAAAGCACGCAAGAAGGCTTATCTGCTCATGCTGTAGCCCATTATTAGCCCACTGACTGTTCGGTACTAGAGGAGACGTACGTGTAGTTCTGATGCTTGACAACAGATGGCACAGCGTGTATAGGTTACAGATTGAGGTCCTCTGAAAGTGGTTCGTAAACTGCTTGGCCCTCAGTATGAAGGCACTGTGACTTCCGAAACGTCAGTAACTGTTTAACGTTGACATAGCCTAACATCAGTCGTATTCAACCTGGGGTACGCGAAGACATCTTAGGGGGTACGTAAAATTACAAAAATAAATATATTATTTCACGATAAACACTGAATAATCAGGGCCAGATTTACGGTTAGCCACAACAGACCGGACGTAAGGACATGCGATTTGGGAGCGCCTTTTGTGTCTCTCTCTCTCTCTCTCTCTCTCCCCTTTATGCGATTCTTATCTGGGCGGCTAGTTTCATTTTATTCCACACAGTGCATATAATTTTGCTTTGCTAAAATACATTTGTTCCTTTATTAATTTTTATACGATAGACAATAATATATTTGTTATTTAATAGCTTGACTCTCCTTTTTCTCATTTAAAACTTATTATTTAATACATTATTTTGGATGTAATTTATTTAACTTATTTTAGATGTAGATTATAGACTGTGTATAACTTGAATTGTGCACCGACAGCTTTGGGGGTACAAAGTTGAAGAGAAATTATATCTGGGGGTACGCGAACAAAAAAGATTGAATACCACTGGCCTAACATCTCAGAGGACTTCAGTCTTCGTAAGTAGCTCAGTAGGAACGTCAGATATTACACAGTGCGCTGCTTGTCTCTCGCCATATAGATGTATAGAAGGGACTTTACGTGCTAATGTCTGACCTTGACCTGGATATTTCCTCGCGGTATAGGTCAGCGGTCAAAGTGTCAGTGTTACGGCTTGTCTGATGTAATGATTGCAATAATGATGATGACAACAGTTGTCACAGTAGCGCCAATGCAAACAATTTTATCCTTCTGATTTGGTTAAAATTTACCTTGGTTTCGGCTGAATACCTAGCCTCCATTTTCAGGGCAGAACAGTTAGAGAGTCAGTGTTCTGTCCTGAAAACGAAAACAGCGAATTCCTCAGAAACGTCGGTAAATTTGTAACAATGCGTGACCCATCAGACGACAGTATTTGATATGTCGATGAGTTTAAAGTCTTTATTATTCTTCGGAACATCTCTCAGTCATATCCTCTCTCTGCAGGACCTCTGTACCCGGATACTCGCCACGGAGGCCTGGTTTCAATGTTAATACTGTCCAGGTCAGATCTGTAGCACTTGAAGTGTCATGCGGGCATTCGAGCACCTCAGTGTTTGCCCAGCTATTTATCACTTCGCCTACGACCACAATCTTCGGTCACCAGACGCTCAGTACAGCAGTTTACAGTACTGAGCGCTAAGACTCATCACACCCACACCTGATACATACATACATATATACATACATATATACATACATACATACATATATACATACATATATACATACATACATACATATATACATACATATATACATACATATATATACATACATATATACATATATACATACATATATACATACTATATATACATATATACATACATATATCATACATACATATATACATACATATATACATACATATATACATACATATATACATATATACATACATATATACATACATATATAATACATAATATATACATACATACATATATACATACATATATACATATATACATACATATATACATACATATATACATACATACATACATACATATATACATATAACATATTACATACATACATACTATACATACATATATACATACATATATACAAATATACTACATATATAATACATACATACATATATACATACATATATACATACATAATATACATACATACATATATACATACATATTAAAATACATACATATATTACATACATATATACATACATATTATACACATACATACATACATACATATATACATACATATATATACATACATACATACATATATATACATACCATATATATACAATTACATACATACATATATACATACATATTATAATACATACAATATATACATACAATACATACATACATATACACTATATACATACATATTACATACATAATACATATTACATAATCTATACATACATACATACATACAAATATATATATACATACATATACATACATACATATATATACATATACATATATACATACATAATACATACATACATATATACATTACATATATACATACAATATATACATACATAATCATACATACATATTATACATACATACATACATACATTATACATACATAAATAATATACATACATACAACATCATATATACATACATACATATATACATACATATATAACATAACATATATACATACATATATACATACACATATATACACTATATACATACATATATACATACATACATACATATATACATACATATATACATACATACATATATACATTACATACATAATACATATATACATAACATAATATAACATACATACATACATACATACATATATACATACATATATACATACATACATATATACATACATACATACATACATACATATATACATACATACATACATATATACATACATATATACATACATACATATATACATACATACATATATACACATACACACATACATATATATATACATTCCATGGATCCATAATTTTGTCACAAGACACGAGGATGTGCAATAAGTCATAACATACAAAATCACACAAAATGTACATTGCAAAATGCTTTAAACATTCTATGTGCAGTCTTAGACGTCAGTATTATAGGTTAACAGTACTCATAAGAAATTGATCTACAGAGTACAAGGAGTGTGCATTTAAGTATCTTCTTAGTGCTGCTTTAAATTGTGCCTTTTCATTCTTAAGATTTTTGATATTACATGGTAAGCTATTGAAGATCCTGATACTAGAGTAGAATGTACTTTTCTGAAAGCATGATAGGTTGGCAATTGGTCTATGAAGATGGTGCTTATTGCTTGTATTAATACTGTGTATTGATGAATTTGTTTGAAAGATTTCTTGATTATCAACGAGGAAGTTCATTAATGAAAATATATATTGGCAAAATATCTAATTTTTTTAAATAGACTTCTGCATGAAGTTCTAGGACGTGCACCAACCATAAGAACGAAATCTTTGCTTTTAGTGAAACTAACAGATGTCAGCTGTCTTCACCGCATTTCTGCCTCAGCATAAAGCTGTAACTTTTGTGTAAGGCTCAAGTAGTGGACATTCCGATAAAGGTTGACATTTGATGAATACTTGGCCAGCCAGTTTTGTCTGCGTTGTCAACTTGGTAATGGAATATTTCTTTTGTTCCAGATAAGTTCACCTACCTCATACAAGTTCTCATGGAGGTTGTTCCAGCATCGTAAAGCATTCCTAAAGAAAGCTGTCACGTGATGACAAACGGACAGGACGTGATGCTATGTGAAGTCACTCTTCTGTGTACCAGAGACTACATTACTCATCTGCACGATAATAGCTGGCTTTTGTCGGAACATGGCATATAATTTTGCTAGTCTAATTAATGTCTTGACCAAAGCTAGTAAGTCGATAGAGTAAAGTAATAGCTGTTGGACTTCACACTTTGCCTACTTCAGTATTGCTTACGGCTGTAATGTACCTCAGACTTGTTAGCCAACTTCAGTATTGCTTACAGCTGTAACGTACCTCAGACTTGTTAGCCAACTTCGGTATTGCTTACAGCTGTAACGTACCTCAGACTTGTTAGCCAACTTCAGTATTGCTTACAGCTGTAATGCACATCAGACTTGTTAGCCAACTTCAGTATTGCTTACAGCTGTAATGTACCTCAGACTTGTTAGCCAACTTCAGTATTGCTTACAGCTGTAATGCACCTCAGACTTGTTAGCCAACTTCAGTATTGCTTACAGCTGTAACGTACCTCAGACTTGTTAGCCAACTTCAGTATTGCTTACAGCTGTAATGTCCATCAGACTTGTTAGCCAACTTCAGTATTGCTTACAGCTGTAACGTACCTCAGACTTGTTAGCCAACTTCAGTATTGCTTACAGCTGTAACGTACCTCAGACTTGTTAGCCAACTTCAGTATTGCTTACAGCTGTAACGTACTCAGACTTGTTAGCCAACTTCAGTATTGCTTACAGCTGTAATGCACATCAGACTTGTTAGCCAACTTCAGTATTGCTTACAGCTGTAATGTACCTCAGACTTGTTAGCCAACTTCAGTATTGCTTACAGCTGTAACGTACCTCAGACTTGTTAGCCAACTTCAGTATTGCTTACAGCTGTAACGTACCTCAGCTTGTTAGCCAACTTCAGTATTGCTTACACTGTAATGTCCATCAGAACTGTTAGCCACTTCAGTATTGCTTACAGCTGTAAGACTCAGACTTGTTAGCCAACTTCAGTATTGCTTCAGCTGTAATGCACTCAGACTGTTAGCCAACTTCAGTATTGCTTACAGCTGTAACGTACCTCAGACTTGTTTAGCCAACTTCGTATTGCTTACAGCTGTAATGTCACTCAGACTTGTTAGCCAACTTCAGTATTGCTTACAGCTGTAATGTACCTCAGACTTGTTAGCCAACTTCAGTATTGCTTACAGCTGTAAGTACCTCAGACTTGTTAGCCAACTTCAGTATTGCTTACAGCTGTAACGTACCTCAGACTTGTTAGCCAACTTCAGTATGCTTACAGCTGTAATGCCATCAGCCTGTTAGCCAACTTCAGTATTGCTTACAGCTGTAAGTACCTCAGACTTGTTAGCCAACTTCAGTATTGCTACAGCTGTAATACCTCAGACTTGTTAGCCAACTTCAGTATTGCTTACAGCTGTAAGTACCTCAGACTTGTTAGCCAACTTCAGTATTGCTTACACGTGTAAGTCCATCAGACTTGTTAGCCAACTTCAGTATTGCTTACAGCTGTAATGTACATCAGACTTGTTAGCCAACTCAGTATTGCTTACAGCTGTAATGTACCTCAGACTTGTTAGCCAACTTCAGTATTGCTTACAGCTGTAACGTACTCCAGACTTGTTAGCCAACTTCAGTATTGCTTACACTGTAACGTCCCTCAGATTGTTAGCCAACTTCAGTATTGCTTAAGCTGTAATGTAATCAGACTGTTACCAACTTCAGTATTGCTTACAGCTGTATACCTCAGACTTGTTAGCCAACTTCAGTATTGCTTAAGCTGTAAGTACCTCAGACTTTGTTAGCCAACTTCAGTATGCTTACAGCTGTAACGTACCTCAGACTTGTTAGCCAACTTCGATTGCTTACAGCTGTAATGTACCTCAGACTTGTTAGCCAACTTCAGTATTGCTTACAGCTGTAATGTACCTCAGACTTGTTAGCCAACTTCGTATTGCTTACAGCTGTAAGTACCTCAGACTTGTTAGCCAACTTCAGTATTGCTTACAGCTGTAAGTACCTCGACTGTTAGCCAACTTCAGTATTGCTTACAGCTGAAATGCTCAGACTGTTAGCCAACTTCAGTATTGCTTACAGCTGTAACGTACCTCAGACTTTTTTTAGCCAACTCAGTATTGCTTACAGCTGTAAGTACCTCAGACTTGTTAGCCAACTATCAGTATTGCTTACAGCTGTACGTACCTCAGCTTGTTAGCCAACTTCGTATTGCTTACAGCTGTAATGACTCAGACTTTTTTAGCCAACTTCAGTATTGCTTAAGCTGTAATGTACCTCAGACTTGTTAGCCAACTTCAGTATTGCTTACAGCTGTAATGACATCAGACTGATAGCCAACTTCAGTATTGCTTACAGCTGTAACGTACCTCAGACTTGTTAGCCAACTTCAGTATTGCTTACAGCTGTAATGTACCTCAGACTTGTTAGCCAACTCAGTATTGCGTTACAGCTGTAGTACCTCAGACTTGTTAGCCAACTTCAGTATTGTTACGCGTAACTTACCTCAGACTTGTTATGCCAACTTCAGTATTGCTTACAGCTGTAACGTACCTCAGACTTGTTAGCCAACTTCAGTATTGCTTACAGCTGTAATGTCACATCAGACTTGTTAGCCAACTTCAGTATTGCTTACAGCTGTAACTGTACCTCAGACTTGTTAGCCAACTTCAGTATTGCTTACAGCTGTAACGTACCTCAGACTTGTTAGCCAACTTCAGTATGCTTACAGCTGTAACGTACCTCAGACTTGTTAGCCAACTTCAGTATTGCTTACAGCTGTAATGTCACCATCAGACTGTTAGCCAACTTCAGTATTGCTTACAGCTGTAATGTCCTCAGACTTGTAGCCAACTTCAGTATTGCTTACAGCTGTAATGCACCTCAGACTTGTTAGCCAACTTCAGTATTGCTTACAGCTGTAACGTACCTCAGACTTGTTAGCCAACTTCAGTATTGCTTACAGCTGTAATGTCACATCAGACTTGTTAGCCAACTTCAGTATTGCTTACAGCTGTAATGTACCTCAGACTTGTTAGCCAACTTCAGTATTGCTTACAGCTGTAATGTACCTCAGACTTGTTAGCCAACTTCAGTATTGCTTACAGCTGTAACGTACCTCAGACTTGTTAGCCAACTTCAGTATTGCTTACAGCTGTAATGTCCATCAGACTTGTTAGCCAACTTCAGTATTGCTTACAGCTGTAAGTACCTCAGACTTGTTAGCCAACTTCAGTATTGCTTACAGCTGTAACGTACCTCAGACTTGTTAGCCAACTTCAGTATTGCTTACAGCTGTAACGTACTCAGACTTGTTAGCCAACTTCAGTATTGCTTACAGCTGTAATGTACATCAGACTTGTTAGCCAACTTCAGTATTGCTTACAGCTGTAATGTACCTCAGACTTGTTAGCCAACTTCAGTATTGCTTACAGCTGTAACGTACCTCAGACTTGTTAGCCAACTTCAGTATTGCTTACAGCTGTAACGTACCTCAGACTTGTTAGCCAACTTCAGTATTGCTTACAGCTGTAAGTACCTCAGACTTGTTAGCCAACTTCAGTATTGCTTACAGCTGTAATGTACCATCAGACTTGTTAGCCAACTTCAGTATTGCTTACAGCTGTAATGTACCTCAGACTTTTTAGCCAACTTCAGTATTGCTTACAGCTGTAATGTACCTCAGACTGTTAGCCAACTTCAGTATTGCTTACAGCTGTAAGTACCTCAGACTTGTTAGCCAACTTCATATTGCTTACAGCTGTAATGCACTCGACTGTTACAACTCATATGCTAAGCTGTAATGTACCTCAGACTTGTTAGCCAACTTCAGTATTGCTTACAGCTGTAACTGTACACCTCAGAACTTGTTAGCCAACTTCAGTATTGCTTACAGCTGTAATCGTACCTCAGACTTGTTAGCCAACTTCAGTATTGCTTACAGCTGTAATGTACATCAGACTTGTTAGCCAACTTCAGTATTGCTTACAGCTGTAACTGTACCTCAGACTTGTTAGCCAACTTCAGTATTGCTTACAGCTGTAACGTACCTCAGACTTGTTAGCCAACTTCAGTATTGCTTACAGCTGTAAGTACCTCAGACTTGTTAGCCAACTTCAGTATGTTTGATTTCAGCTAGCACTTTGCTAAGTAACGTACTCAGACTTGTTAGCCACTTCAGTATTGCTTACAGCTGTAAGTACTCAGACTTGTTAGCCAACTTCAGTATTGCTTACAGCTGTAAGTACATCAGACTTGTTAGCCAACTTCAGTATTGCTTACAGCTGTAACGTACCTCAACTGTAGCCACTTCAGATTGCTTACAGCTAGTAACGTGAACCTCAACTTGTTACCAACTTCAGTATTGCTTACAGCTGTAATGTACTCCGACCTGTTAGCCAACTTCAGTATTGCTTACAGCTGTAATCGTACCTCAGACTTGTTAGCCAACTTCAGTAATGCTACAGCTGTAATGTACCTCAGACTTGTTAGCCAACTTCATATTCTTACAGCTGTAATGTACCTCAACTTGTTAGCCATCTTCAGTATATGCTTACAGGCTGTAATGTACCTCTAGACTTGTTAGCCAACTTCAGTATGCTCGCTGTGTTCAATTGTTAGCAATTCATATTGCTACAGCTGTAATGTACCTCAGACTTGTTAGCCAACTTCAGTATTGCTTACAGTGTAATGACATCAGACTTGTTAGCCAACTTCAGTATGCTTACAGCTTAATGTACTCAGACTTGTTAGCCAACTTCAGTATTGCTTACAGCTGTAATGTACATCAGACTTGTTAGCCAACTTCAGTATTGCTTACAGCTGTAATGTACATCAGACTTGTTAGCCAACTTCAGTATGCTTACACTGTAATGTACTCAGACTTGTAGCCAACTTCAGTATTGCTTAAGCTGTAATGTACATCAGACTTGTTAGCCAACTTCAGTATTGCTTACAGCTGTAATGTACCATTTGAGCTTGTTACAGACTTCAGTATGTGCTATACAGCTGTAATGTACATCAGACTGGTGTTAACCAACTTCAGTATTGCTTACAGCTGTAATGTACATCAGACTTGTTAGCCAACTTCAGTATTGCTTACAGCTGTAATGTACATCAGACTTTGTTAGCCAACTTCAGTATTGCTTACAGCTGTAATGACATCAACTTTTCAATTCGTATTGGTTACAGCTCGACACATGACACATTCACTTGTTCCCACATACCTCCAGTATTGCTTACAGCTAACCCTCAACCACATTTTCAGCATGTCGTCATAAAAATCAGCACAGTATACGCCCAACCGGCCCTTAATGTTCTAACAAACGCACCCTTGTTCAACGTCAAAAAGAGACATAACTACAGTCTTGTATGTATTGAGTGATTATGCAACATTCATTATATAACAGAATGTATGTGGGTACTTTGACCCACTCTTTTATGCTTTGAATAAGGAAGTGCCACTTGAAAAACTGTGCTAGATACGTGACGATATCAGCAGAAGGTGCCTCTTGCAAGAGATCTCATCTTGCTACTGTTATTGTGTTTGTTGCTAGGAAGTTGGACGTTTGTGTTGCTTATCTTAGCAATTACAGGTTTTGTGTCCTAGCTATCTGTGACGAATGCCTGCAGTTATCTGATGAAACAGTTCCATAAAACAGCATTAGAACAAGATTAGACCTAGGATCGGTACATGCATTAAAATATAATCTACGAGAACCGATCAGAAAGTAAGTTTACATTGCGTGTAATTCTGTAACTAAAGAAGCTACACTGATTGTGATTATATCAGGTGAATTCGTCGCCGAGCGATTGTCGCCTGTGTATAGCGCTGAAGCAAAATCTTGGCGACCACAAATTTAAAAGATGATCGCGAGATGGAAACAGCTGCGGCACGATAACACAGCTGTAGCACGATGACACAGCTGTGGCACGATGACACAGGTGTGGCACGATGACACAGGACACGGACTGATATCGACAGGGAATAGCAAAGCTTGTTACACGGCGTGATAAAAAGCGTCAGTTGTGGTGAGGACTACGTGGAAATGTAGTGGCGTAGCAGCAATGTTCCCTCTAAGCTGCGCGGTCGCGTACACTGAATTGTTGCCGCTCAGATGGACTTTTTCAGTTTTTAATTCTAAATATTCTTATTATGCATATTACAAGAAACGTTAGAAGTGCTGCGCAGTCGTCAGGTCGTGTAAACAGTTTCCGCTCAGAGCAGTTGCAGGTCCGCGCAGTTAGAGGGAACGTTAGTAGCAGTACAGTTACGTGTCATATGTGCACTGAAACACTGTGACGTCACAGACCTCGCATACTGAACATTACTGGTCATGCGCTGCGTTGCTCTAAACCAGCGGTATTCAACCTATTTTGTTCGCGTACCCCCACATACAATTTCCCTTCAACTTTGTACCCCCAAAGTTGTTGGTGCACAATTCAAGCTATACACAGTCTATAATCTACATCTAAAATAAGTTAAATAAATTACATCCAAAATAATGTATTAAATAATAAGTTTTAAATGAGAAAAAGGAGAGTCAAGCTATTAAATAACAAATATATTATTGTCTATCGTATAAAAATTAATAAAGGAACAAATGTATTTTAGCAAAGCAAAATTATATGCACTATGTGGAATAAAATGAAACTAGCCGCCCAGATAAGAACCCATAAACACAAAAAACACATAAAAACATTGTGGGCAGAATGTAGAATTTTTTGAATGTTAAAACTGGTGGTACATATAGTAATCATTAGGCTTTAAAACGTTAAATTTTTGTGCCACTAGCTTCGAGACAAAATGTGGCCTGTCTCCATAGCAACACATTTGTTATTTAAAGTTTTATGTTGCTGTGCTGGGGAATGGTTGAGCAAGAAGTGTGTCTGCTTTATAGAATTCTGTTTTGTGCCAGCCTGTTAATTTATTGCACTGTTTTCAATTAAATATGACAAAATAAATGAATATAGGACAATTACTTCATTTTATGGCACGGCTTACATTGTGCAGCAAACAAAACATGTTTCGAAGGAGGCAAATAAAGACGGAGCTAAGTCAAAGGCTGAGTGCAGCGCCATTGGAGGAAGGCGATGTGGCAATGGACCGAAATTTGTCTGACAGTTTTACAGACTTCGTACGAAAATAAAGCAAAGTGTATCTTGTAATTACAGCAAATGAGTGACATTGTAACAACGTAATTACCCCCCCCCCACTCGAAAATCATACACGATATCCTGTGCCAAATATTGGACTTTTGACAGTGTTGCCAAAACAAACATAAAAACAATACACAGATAAGTCAAAGAGACGAGGAATGTACAAAAATTAATAACTGTAGAATAAAGTTGGCATATAAGGGTTTGTATGGGTGTGAAACATGGTCTAACACACTAATAGAAGAACACATGCTGTCTGTTTAAGAGTAGAGAGCGAGAGAAACTTTCATTATGAGGAGCTTTATGGTTTGAAGTGCTCTTCAAATATTGTTAGGGTGACCAAATAAAAGAGGATGAGATTGGCAGGCCATGTGGCACGCATGGGGATAAGATAAATGCATACAAGGTTTAGTGGGGGAACCTAAAAGAAAGTTACTCATTGGTAGAACAAGGTGTAGATGGGAGAATATTATTAAAATGGATATGAGATAAATAGAATTAGAGGTTGTGGGCTGGATATATTTGGTTGGCATATGATATGCTCTTTTGAAGACTGTAATTTACTTTGGGAGTAATTAAATGCGGGAAACTCCTTGATTACTTGTCTTATCAAGAAGGACTCTGCTCCATGGAGTTAGTGCTGCTGCGTTTGACTGCGCTGTTGCTGCCTCAGTAGAGCTGTGTAGCGCTTTGTTAATAATATTGCATACTTTGTAAATATTTTTACGTCTTCAGTAGCCGCAGCGTGTCTCCGTGGGGTGTGCAGGCCTACAGGGTGGTATTGTTAGCAGTGAGGTGTGCAGGCCTACAGGGTGGTATTGTTAACAGTGAGGTGTGCAGGCCTACAGGGTGGTATTGTTAACAGTGAGGTGTGCAGGCTTACAGGGTGGTATTGTTAACAGTGAGGTGTGCAGGCTTACAGGGTGGTATTGTTAACAGTGAGGTGTGCAGGCCTACAGGTGGTATTGTTAGCAGTGAGGTGTGCAGGCCTACAGGGTGGTATTGTTAACAGTGAGGTGTGCAGGCTTACAGGGTGGTATTGTTAACAGTGAGGTGTGCAGGCCTACAGGGTAGTATTGTTAACAGTGAGGTGTGCAGGCCTACAGGGTGGTATTGTTAACAGTGAGGTGTGCAGGCCTACAGGGTAGTATTGTTAACAGTGAGGTGTGCAGGCCTACAGGGTGGTATTGTTAACAGTGAGGCGTGCAGGCCTACAGGCTAGTATTGTTAACAGTGAGGTGTGCAGGCCTACAGGGTAGTATTGTTAACAGTGAGGTGTGCAGGCTTACAGGGTGGTATTGTTAACAGTGAGGTGTGCAGGCTTACAGGGTGGTATTGTTAACAGTGAGGTGTGCAGGCCTACAGGGTGGTATTGTTAGCAGTGAGGTGTGCAGGCCTACAGGGTGGTATTGTTAACAGTGAGGTGTGCAGGCTTACAGGGTGGTATTGTTAACAGTGAGGTGTGCAGGCCTACAGGGTAGTATTGTTAACAGTGAGGTGTGCAGGCCTACAGGGTGGTATTGTTAACAGTGAGGTGTGCAGGCCTACAGGGTAGTATTGTTAACAGTGAGGTGTGCAGGCCTACAGGGTGGTATTGTTAACAGTGAGGCGTGCAGGCCTACAGGCTAGTATTGTTAACAGTGAGGTGTGCAGGCCTACAGGGTGGTATTGTTAACAGTGAGGTGTGCAGGCTTACAGGGTGGTATTGTTAACAGTGAGGTGTGCAGGCCTACAGGGTAGTATTGTTAACAGTGAGGTGTGCAGGCCTACAGGGTGGTATTGTTAACAGTGAGGTGTGCAGGCCTACAGGGTAGTATTGTTAACAGTGAGGTGTGCAGGCCTACAGGGTGGTATTGTTAACAGTGAGGCGTGCAGGCCTACAGGCTAGTATTGTTAACAGTGAGGTGTGCAGGCCTACAGGGTAGTATTGTTAACAGTGAGGTGTGCAGGCCTACAGGGTAGTATTGTTAACAGTGAGGTGTGCAGGCCTACAGGGTAGTATTGTTAACAGTGAGGTGTGCAGGCCTACAGGATGGTATTGTTAACAGTGAGGTGTGCAGGCCTACAGGGTAGTATTGTTAACAGTGAGGCGTGCAGGCCTACAGGGTAGTATTGTTAACAGTGAGGTGTGCAGGCCTACAGGGTAGTATTGTTAACAGTGAGGTGTGCAGGCTTACAGGGTGGTATTGTTAACAGTGAGGTGTGCAGGCCTACAGGATGGTATTGTTAACAGTGAGGTGTGCAGGCCTACAGGGTAGTATTGTTAACAGTGAGGTGTGCAGGCCTACAGGGTAGTATTTTTAACAGTGAGGTGCGCAGGCCTACAGGGTAGTATTGTTAACAGTGAGGTGTGCAGGCCTACAGGGTGGTATTGTTAACAGTGAGGTGTGCAGGCCTACAGGACGGTATTTTTAACAGTGAGCTTGAGAACAGTTAGACGAAAGGAGATTTACAAAGCAAGGCCGTACCTCACAGTAAACTGTTTGCCTTTGCATTATGAAGTTCACCACAGTTAATCAGTTTGTACTATAAGGAAATAATCGCTGTTTGTTCTGAGATCCACACAAACACATAAATACAGTCCGTACCGCGCAGTAAACACACCCTCCAGTACAACCGTCAGTTAATGTTATGAAACGTTTCATCCACATAATACACGTGGGTATGTTACGTATTAAGTGACAATAATCGCTGTTTGTTCTGAGATCCACACAAAACACATAAATACAGTCCGTACCGCGCAGTAAACACACTCCGTCTCAGTTATACAAACCAGTCAGTTAATGCTGTACAGTGAATAATCGCTGTTTGTTCTGATCCACACAAAACACATAAATACAGTCCGTACCGCGCAGTAAACACACTCCGTCTCTGTATACAACCCAGTCAGTATAATGCTGTACAGTGAAATAATCGCTGTTTGTTCTGAGATCCACACAAAACACATAAATACAGTCCGTACCGCGCAGTAAACACACTCCGTCTCAGTTATACAAACCAGTCAGTTAATGCTGTACAGTGATATAATCGCTGTTTGTTCTGAGATCCACACAAAACACATAAATACAGTCCGTACCGCGCAGTAAACACACTCCGTCTCAGTTATACAAACCAGTCAGTTAATGCTGTACAGTGATATAATCGCTGTTTGTTCTGAGATCCACACAAAAACACATAAATACAGTCCGTACCGCGCAGTAAACACACTCCGTCTCAGTTATACAAACCAGTCAGTTAATGCTGTACAGTGAAATAATCGCTGTTTGTTCTGAGATCCACACAAAACACATAAATACAGTCCGTACCGCGCAGTAAACACACTCCGTCTCAGTTATACAAACCAGTCAGTTAATGCTGTACAGTGAAATAATCGCTGTTTGTTCTGAGATCCACACAAAACACATAAATACAGTCCGTACCGCGCAGTAAACACACTCCGTCTCAGTTATACAAACCAGTCAGTTAATGCTGTACAGTGAAATAATCGCTGTTTGTTCTGAGATCCACACAAAACACATAAATACAGTCCGTACCGCGCAGTAAACACACTCCGTCTCAGTTATACAAACCAGTCAGTTAATGCTGTACAGTGAAATAATCGCTGTTTGTTCTGAGATCCACACAAAACACATAAATACAGTCCGTACCGCGCAGTAAACACACTCCGTCTCAGTTATACAAACCAGTCAGTTAATGCTGTACAGTGAAATAATCGCTGTTTGTTCTGAGATCCACACAAAACACATAAATACAGTCCGTACCGCGCAGTAAACACACTCCGTCTCAGTTATACAAACCAGTCAGTTAATGCTGTACAGTGAAATAATCGCTGTTTGTTCTGAGATCCACACAAAACACATAAATACACTGTGTGGGCAGAACGTAGAGTTGTTGTATGTTAAACGCAGCGGTACATGCTTTTACCAATGTGTTGTAATGCAGGACGTTCCTAGCTAACCGCAGTTCTGAAGTAACAATGCAGGTAACACAATGCAACAATTTACACACAAAATTTACTGGCTTTAAACATCTTCAGCCTTCTCGCCCCCCAACAGTGGGGCTTCATGTAGCATTGTAATGTTATTAGTGTTTTGACACGTCGTAATTAACAGAATGTGAAAGAAATATAAAAGGTTTAGTTATATGTGTAGAACATCTTTACCTCTTAAAATTCCAGTGGTTACTATATGTACCAATGTCTGTACAGTCTGTGTTACATTACACTTTAAAGCTTTTGCTGGCCATGAACCTTGTTGGGGAGACACAGTAAATGGTTATTGTGTTCAGTGCAATAATGTCGCGGTAACAATCAGTCGCCACAGTGCCAGACACATCAATAATACATCAGAGGTCTTTATAAACGCAAATATTGGGACAATGAGCTTAAGAATTGCTCCAACTGAGATGCGTGGAACCGAGACTGTTTACAGGACGGCAACTGCTTTGTCGAGGGTATGAATGTGTCTTTGTTTGTAAGTGTTTTGTGCAGCATGTTCTGATCAGCGTCACTCGTGTTTTTTTGTTGTGTGTTATGTAACACACCGTGTTCTGTGTTACGTAACGATCTATGATTTGATAAGTGGACCCCAAACGTTTCGTTGTAACATACTGCCTCCATCTTCAATGTAGAGGTAATTGTATAGATTAGGTGTTTTAGGTTCTCAAACTGTGGAGTGCTTGAATCTTGTTGATAAAGGCACAAAGATGTTTCATAAAGACGAAAATCAGTCCTTCGACACGGCGTCATATCCCAGAAAACTTACATTCTTCTTTGCTTATGTTATTAAAATAATTATAATTTTGATGTTATTTCGTAATTTTATTACTCGTATTTCGTACGTTCTTGGAACGAAATAGGTTTATTTATATTGTACATTGATTTGTAAGTTCGTGACAGTTTTATTGTGCCAAATAATCACGGAAAGCCGATAATTTGCTCACCTAAATGCACGCAAGGTAAACTGTCAGCTTTTAGAGCGAACTGTTATTAGAGAAAAGTTGCAACAAATTAATGTTTCTAAGTTACAACACTATACACGGTAAGCAGTCGGCTTTAACAAGCAGACATATCGTAAGAGCAAAACTCGTTATTGCAAGGCAGCCAAAGCTCTGTTTTGTGAAAGTAAGGTTGTGTTCCAAAATGCACTGTCGGTCCATATTGTGTAACTGTCCGGAGAGCTGCTGTGCTTACAGGGTGTACACAAAAGAATGGTGCGGTGTCCATACTAATTACATAGTAAGCCGCACCATTCTTTTGTGTATACCCTGTACTTGCAGACGGTAGGTGTCTCTCTGTCTGTCTGTCATTTATACAACGTTCGTACAAACGAGTTCCTTTCGATAATAGATATTTACAGAGTTATAGCTAAAATCTACACAGATATTTACAGAATTATAGCTAACATTCCCGTACATATTTAGCTAACATACTCGTATACCTAACAGTTACACAGATATTTAGAGAAATATAGCTAACATTCTCATATATATGTAGAGAGTTACACCTAAAATTTACACACTTATTTACAGAATTATAGGCAACATTCTCATACATATTTAGCTAACATAGCTAACAGTTACACAGATATGTAGAGAAATATAGCTAACATTCTGATATATATTTAGCGAATCATACCTAAAATTTACACACACATATATAGAATTATAGCTAACATTCTCATAGATGTTTAGAGATTTATAGGTAAGAGTTGCACATATATTTAGAGAATTATAGCTAACATTATCAAATATATTTAGGAAGTTATACTTAAAATTTACTCAGTTACTTAGACAATTATAGCTAATATTCTTATATCTATTTAGAGAGTTACACCTAAAATTCACACAGATATTTAGACAATTATAGCTAACATTAACACATATATTTACAGACATATAGCTAACATTCATACATATATTTTAGATCTACCATTAACACCCATATTTAGAGAGATGCAGCAAACATTCACTTAGTATTAACCTTGATTTCAGGCTTCCGCCGCGATGTTGATGTAATCTGTGGTCTTCTGGGTAATTACACGGCGTCGCGTGGTAATTATTACCACACGACGCCGTGTAATTACCCAGAAGACCACAGAATTCACTTAGTTATTTAGAGTGTTAAAGCTATCGGTAGGATAATATTTCATAAAACGATGTACTCTAATGTTACACAAAAATTCCTTTAGCTTTTCTCGAGTTATTACAGACGAAGGGAACATTTCTGATAGGCTGTGCGCAAGGACAAGTAACAATGATCAACATGGCCTTCAGTAATTGAGTCTGGACACGAAGAAAATTATGAAGGCCGTGGTTAATATCCCGTAGCAAAATGCGTGAGAAATGTTTGTTAATTAAACGGCATGTAGCTGACTGACAGCGTTTGTGGTTCCAGCTGCGTTGCCTTAAGGTTTAGAGTAAACATTTGATTAACTATCACTTCCGGCAGCTGAACAGTAACATCACACTTGAGAGTACCTTTAAATATCAGCTGTACAGTAACATCACACTTCATAGTGCCTTTAAATATCAGCTGTACATTAACATCACACTTTATAGTACCTTTATCAGCTGTACACTAACATCACACTTCATAGTACCTTTAAATATCAGCTGTACAATAACATCACACTTTATAGTACCTTTAAATATCAGCTGTACAGTAACATCACACTTTATAGTACCTTTAAATAACAGCTGTACAGCAACATCACACTTCATAGTACCTTTAAATATCAGCTGTACAGTAAGATCACACTTTATAGTACCTTTAAATATCAGCTGTACAATAACATCACACTTCATAGTGCCTTTAAATATCAGCTGTACAGTAACATCACACTTGAGAGTACATTTAAATATCAGCTTTACAGTAACATCACACTTCATAGTACCTTTAAATATCAGCTGTACAGTAACATCACACTTGAGAGTACCTTTAAATATCAGCTGTACAGTAACACCACACTTCATAGTGCCTTTAAATATCAGCTGTACAGTAACATCACACTTTATAGTACCTTTATCAGCTGTACACTAACATCACACTTCATAGTACCTTTAAATATCAGCTTACAATAACATCACACTTCATAGTGCCTTCAAATATCAGCTGTACAGTAACATCACACTTCATAGTGCCTTTAAATATCAGCTGTACAGTAACATCACACTTGAGAGTACCTTTAAATATCAGCTGTACAATAACATCACACTTTATAGTGCCTTTAAATATCAGCTGTACAGTAACATCACACTTCATAGTGCCTTTAAATATCAGCTGTACAATAACATCACACTTCATAGTGCCTTTAAATATCAGCTGTACAGTAACATCACACTTGAGAGTACCTTTAAATATCAGCTGTACACTAACATCACACTTCATAGTGCCTTTAAATATCAGCTGTACAGTAACACCACACTTCATAGTGCCTTTAAATATCAGCTGTACAGTAACATCACACTTCATAGTGCCTTTAAATATCAGCTGTACAGTAACATCACACTTCATTGTGCCTTTAAATATCAGCTGTACAGTAACATCACACTTCATAGTGCCTTTAAATATCAGCTGTACAGTAACATCACACTTCGTAATACCATTACACATACCGAAATATGAATGTCCATATTCGTCAGGAGTTAAGTGACATGAAATTCAAACAGAATTACCCGTTCTCCGTCCGGGATATGGTGGCTTTTCTTGTCTACAGCACAATAAATTATATATAAATGTGTTCTTCCACATTATTAAAATTATCTGTTCTATTTATCCTAATCTTCGACAGCATATAGTGTGAGCTACTGACAGCGTCATTTAATAAACAACTGTTTTATATACATGTTGCTGAAGTACGTTGCGGCTTCCTGCTTTGACTAGCTGAAATCTTATTTGTTGATATTTGGTGGTGGTAATGATGGTGGTGGTGGTGTTGGTGTTGTTGTTGTTGGTGGTTGTGGTGTGGTAGAGGTGATGGTGGTAGTGTTGTTGTTGTTGTTGTTGGGTGGTTGTGTGGTAGAGGTGATGGTGGTAGTGTTGGTGTTGTTGTTGTTGTTGTGGTGTTGTGTGGTAGAGGTGATGGTGGTAGTGTTGGTGTTGTTGTTGTTGGTGGTTGTGTGGTAGAGGTGATGGTGGTGGTGTTGTTGTTGTTGTTGTTGGTGGTGGTGGTGTGGTAGAGGTGATGGTGGTGGTGAAGGTGATGGTGGTGGTGGTGTTGTTGTTGGTGGTGGTGTGGTAGAGATGATGGTGGTGGTGTTGTTGTTCTTGTTGTTGGTGGTGGTGGTGGTGTGGTAGAGGTGATGGTGGTGGTGAAGGTGATGGTGTTGTTGTTGTTGGTGGTGGTGGTGTGGTAGAGGTGATGGTGGTGGTGAAGTTGTTCTTGTTGTTGGTGGTGGTGGTATGGTAGAGGTGATGGTGATGTTCTTGTTGGTGATGGTGGTGTGGTAGAGGTGATGGTGGTGGTGAAGGTGATAGTGATGTTGTTGGTGGTGGTGTGGTAGAGGTGATGGTGTTGTTGTTCATGTTGTTGGTGGTATGGTAGAGGTGATGGTCGTGTTGTTCTTGTTGTTGGTGGTGGTGGTGTGGTAAAGGTGATGGTGGTGGTGAAGGTGATGGTGGTGTTGTTGTTGTTGGTGGTGGTGGTGTGGTAGAGGTGATGGTGGTGGTGTTGTTGTTCTTGTTGTTGGTGGTGGTGTTGTTCTTGTTGTTGGTGGTGGTGGTGGTGTGGTAGAGGTGATGGTGGTGGTGTTGTCCTTGTTGGTGGTGGTGGTGTTGGTGTTGTTGGTGGTGGTGGAGGTGATGGTGGTGGTGGAGGTGGTGGTGTTCGTGTTGTTGTCGTTGGTGGTGATGGTGTTGTTAGTGTTGTTGTTGGTGCTGTTGTTGGTGGTGGTGGTTTTGTGTTGGTGGTGTTGGTGGTGGTGGTATGGTAGAGGTGATGGTGGTGGTGAATGTGATGGTGGTGGTGTGGTAGAGGTGATGATGGTGGTGAAGGTGATGGTGGTGGTGGTGTTGGTGGTGGTAGTGGTGTTGTTGGTGGTGGTGGTGTTGTTGGTGGTGGTGGAGGTGATGGTTTTGGTACAGGTTATGGTGGTTGTGGTGTGGTAGAGGTGATGGTGGTGGTGAAGGTGATGGTGGTGGTGAATGTGATGGTGGTGGTGTGGTAGAGGTGATGGTGATGGTGTAGGTGATGGTGGTGGTGTTGTTGGTGGTGGTGTATTAGAGGTGATGGTGGTGGTGATGTTGGTGTTGGTGGTGGTGTTGGTGTTGGTGGTGGTGTTGGTGTTGGTGGTGGTGTTGGTGTTGGTGGAGGTGATGGTGATTTTGGGTTGGAGAGTTTGTCCGTCATAAGACATAGGCTACTTCTGTGCCCAGACCGAGATTCAAACCAAAGCCACCAACGCAGTGTGCTTGTGTTGTAAAGACACTGAGATGACGTAAGTGCAGTTGAATATACGACACGTGTAATAACGACCTTGAAGAAGGAACTACAGGATACGTCGCACTGGTGCTGCAAATCTGGTTTTGGTTAGATTAGTTCTCGTTTGCGGAACTTAGCTGCCAGAAGTGCCAGTTTAACGTCGTGTTGGCAACAGTGGTGGGAATTACCTACCGCAGATTTAAGTAGTGTTATCGTGACGTCATGCATACATTACCGGCAGCAGCGAGGCGCTGACAGTCCATCGCGCACTGCACGCTTGTCGTGGCGGATTTTATAATCCTGAATTAAGAATAAAGTTAATATTATTCATTCCGTACATTTTAACTCTATATTAAATAGTCCGACAAATGTACAATTTAATCACATTAATTGTGTAATTTCACTGTCCTACATGTTTCGAACCCTTAATTTGGGTTCATCTTCAGGGACACACTATCTAAAATCGCACACTAGTTACACCAACTGGTACAAATGTTTACATGAATTCTTTACAATTGTTCACATACACTGTTTAAAACAAAAGTTAAAAATCGTGGTTGTTGGTTGTTTCAGTCTTACATTGGTTAAAAATTGTATAAAAGTTGAACAGTCTATGTTGTTTTGATATCTTGTTTATCGGAGTAAGTTGCCTGTTGGGTGGTGAGAACTGTATCAATGCATGGTATAAGTTGAGCGAAATGTTAACCTTTTAGCCTGCAGTTCTTGAAATAACATATACAAAGTCTCAGTCCGTACCGCGCAGTAAACACAATCCCTCTTAGTTATACAAACCAGTCAGTTAATGCTGTACAGTGAAATAATCGCTGTTTGTTCTGAGATCCACACAAAACACATAAATACAGTCCGTACCGCGCAGTAAACACACTCCGTCTCAGTTATACAAACCAGTCAGTTAATGTTGTACAGTGAAATAATCGCTGTTTGTTCTGAGATCCACACAAAACACATAAATACAGTCCGTACCGCGCAGTAAACACACTCCGTCTCAGTTATACAAACCAGTCAGTTAATGTTGTACAGTGAAATAATCGCTGTTTGTTCTGAGATCCACACAAAACACATAAATACAGTCCGTACCGCGCAGTAAACACACTCCGTCTCAGTTATACAAACCAGTCAGTTAATGTTGTACAGTGAAATAATCGCTGTTTGTTCTGAGATCCACACAAAACACATAAATACACTGTGTGGGCAGAACGTAGAATTGTTGAATGTTAAACGTGGTGGTACATATAGTAACCACTGGGCTTTAGAGGGTTAATATACAAAGACTCAGTCCGTACCGCGCAGTAAACACATTGTTCCTTCATTACAATATAAGGATCACGCAGCACACACAAATGCAGTGTTTCGAGGGTTAAAGCAAGTGACATTAGCTAAAGTAACCTGTTTATATTAGCGTAGTAATACGGCCGGAGCTACAGCTGCACAGATATGCCCAATTTTATGCCGCATACTGCATGGATCCCAAACTGCAACCCGTCATGCTTGCACAAGTTAGCGTAACATTCACCAATAGTTCTCTGCTGCATGTAGGTCGAGTAGGGATCACTGGAGGTCACCGCTGTGATGTGAGGCCTTGCCTGTAGCACCGGTATGTGCTGTTACAATTGGTAACTGACAGCGTGTGTGAGCAGAGCAGCGGGCAGGTATGTGGCAGGGCGACATTGTGTTTTGTGTCACGGCATGTCAGCGGATATACGAGTGTGTGTCTTGTGGCAAGACGGTCAGAGGGAAGGGTAGTGCTGTGTCGGCATTGGCTGAAGGTACCGAAGAAAATCACGGAACATCTCAGTTAGGAAAACCGGTTTCGAACTGAGGTTTACACATGGGACTGCCTACTGAACCGCGACGTTGGGTGAATCGATTGTATTGTGCTATGTTATTGAACCAGCTGGAATACAGTGGTTAGTATATGTACCACAAGGTTTAACATTCCCAAATTCTATGTTCTGCCCACACAGTGTATTTATGTGTTTTGTGTGGATCTCAGGACAAACAGCGATTATTTCACTGTACAACATTAACTGACTGGTTTGTATAACTGAGACGGAGTGTGTTTACTGCGCGGTACGGACTGTATTTATGTGTTTTGTGTGGATCTCAGAACAAACAGCGATTATTTCACTGTACAACATTAACTGACTGGTTTGTATAACTGAGACGGAGTGTGTTTACTGCGCGGTACGGACTGTATTTATGTGTTTTGTGTGGATTTCAGAACAAACAACGATTATTTCACTGTACAACATTAACTGACTGGTTTGTATAACTGAGACGGAGTGTGTTTACTGCGCGGTACGGACTGTATTTATGTGTTTTGTGTGGATTTCAGAACAAACAACGATTATTTCACTGTACAACATTAACTGACTGGTTTGTATAACTGAGACGGAGTGTGTTTACTGCGCGGTACGGACTGTATTTATGTGTTTTGTGTGGATCTCAGAACAAACAACGATTATTTCACTGTACAACATTAACTGACTGGTTTGTATAACTGAGACGGAGTGTGTTTACTGCGCGGTACGGACTGTATTTATGTGTTTTGTGTGGATCTCAGAACAAACAACGATTATTTCACTGTACAACATTAACTGACTGGTTTGTATAACTGAGACGGAGTGTGTTTACTGCGCGGTACGGACTGTATTTATGTGTTTTGTGTGGATTTCAGAACAAACAACGATTATTTCACTGTACAACATTAACTGACTGGTTTGTATAACTGAGACGGAGTGTGTTTACTGCGCGGTACGGACTGTATTTATGTGTTTTGTGTGGATCTCAGAACAAACAGCGATTATTTCACTGTACAACATTAACTGACTGGTTTGTATAACTGAGACGGAGTGTGTTTACTGCGCGGTACGGACTGTATTTATGTGTTTTGTGTGGATTTCAGAACAAACAACGATTATTTCACTGTACAACATTAACTGACTGGTTTGTATAACTGAGACGGAGTGTGTTTACTGCGCGGTACGGACTGTATTTATGTGTTTTGTGTGGATCTCAGAACAAACAGCGATTATTTCACTGTACAACATTAACTGACTGGTTTGTATAACTGAGACGGAGTGTGTTTACTGCGCGGTACGGACTGTATTTATGTGTTTTGTGTGGATCTCAGAACAAACAGCGATTATTTCACTGTACAACATTAACTGACTGGTTTATATAACTGAGACGGAGTGTGTTTACTGCGCGGTACGGACTGTATTTATGTGTTTTGTGTGGATCTCAGAACAAACAGCGATTATTTCACTGTACAACATTAACTGACTGGTTTGTATAACTGAGACGGAGTGTGTTTACTGCGCGGTACGGACTGTATTTATGTGTTTTGTGTGGTTCTCAGAACAAACAGCGATTATTTCACTGTACAACATTAACTGACTGGTTTGTATAACTGAGACGTAGTGTGTTTACTGCGTGGTACGGACTGTATTTATGTGTTTTGTGTGGATCTCAGAACAAACAGCGATTATTTCACTGTACAACATTAACTGACTGGTTTGTATAACTGAGACGGAGTGTGTTTACTGCGCGGTACGGACTGTATTTATGTGTTCCAAAGCGAGTTCTCCACAGGGTACGATCTAGTGCTTCCTCTTTCAATTTCCAGTAAATTCTCTTTTCCTTAAGGTCATACAGTAGCTGCTTACGTCTTCTCCCTCGTCTTCCCGTCTTTTCTATCCTTCCCTCTAACTTTCCTTCAATCACATGTTTCAGAAGGCAGTTCCTACGCAAGATGTGACCAATCCAGTTAGATTGGAAAATATTAAATTGGGACATAAATAAAAAAGGCCGAATTTTGTGGGGCTGGATTTGTGTAGCTCGGAACAAATGCCGGCAGATTGGCTAACGAAAAAGGTGATGAAGACATAGGTGTCATGAAAGGGGTACATTTCTTGATTAGGTGAGCTACCGACAGCTTGTAAAGAAGAAGTTCGTTCCATGTTGTTGGTTAAGAAAATTATGTAACGTGTTCATTTCTTGTTATGTTTTATAACAAACATCGCGCGTGACACAAATTTACGTTCCGCGCGATGTACGTGCAGCTGTACGTGGCTGCGACAGCACCATGGGCTGGACGAGGGGAAAGTTGACACGGAGTCGGCCTTCGTCAAGGTCTGCTACGTATGATTATAAATGAGTAGCTATGAAAGCGTGAACCTGAATTATGCAGATATATAGCGGCAGAGATAAGAGTATGGGGCATTGGTGGAATGATACTGACAGGGAAAACTGAAGTACTGGGAGAGAAACATTATATAGCGTTGGTGGTAGATGTATGAATGAGTATGGAGCATTGGTGGAATGATACTGACAGGGGAAACTGAAGTACTGGGAGAGAAACATTATACAGCGTTGGTGGTAGATGTATGAATGAGTATGGGGCATTGGTGGAATGATACTGACAGGGGAAACTGAAGTACTGGGAGAGAAACATTATACAGCGTTGGTGGTAGATGTATGAATGAGTATGGAGCATTGGTGGAATGATACTGACAGGGGAAACTGAAGTACTGGGAGAGAAACATTATACAGCGTTGGTGGTAGATGTATGAATGAGTATGGAGCGTTGGTGGAATGATACTGACAGGGGAAAACTGAAGTACTGGGAGAGAAACATTATACAGCGTCGGTGGTAGATGTATGAATGAGTATGGAGCATTGGTGGAATGATACTGACAGGGGAAACTGAAGTACTGGGAGAGAAACATTATACAGCGTCGGTGGTAGATGTATGAATGAGTATGGAGCATTGGTGGAATGATACTGAGAGGGGAAAACTAAAGTACTGGGAGAGAAACATTATACAGCGTTGGTGGTAGATGTATGAATGAGTATGGAGCGTTGGTGGAATGATACTGACAGGGGAAACTGAAGTACTGGGAGAGAAACATTATACAGCGTCGGTGGTAGATGTATGAATGAGTATGGAGCATTGGTGGAATGATACTGAGAGGGGAAAACTAAAGTACTGGGAGAGAAACATTATACAGCGTTGGTGGTAGATGTATGAATGAGTATGGAGCGTTGGTGGAATGATACTGACAGGGGAAACTGAAGTACTGGGAGAGAAACATTATACAGCGTTGGTGGTAGATATATGAATGAGTATGGAGCATTGGTGGAATGATACTGACAGGGGAAACTGAAGTACTGGGAGAGAAACATTATACAGCTTGGTGGTAGATATATGAATGAGTATGGAGCATTGGTGGAATGATACTGACAGGGGAAACTGAAGTACTGGAAGAGAAACATTATACAGCGTTGGTGGTAGATATATGAATGAGTATGGAGCATTGGTGGAATGATACTGACAGGGGAAACTGAAGTACTGGGAGAGAAACGTTATACAGCGTTGGTGGTAGATGTATGAATGAGTATGGGGCATTGGTGGAATGATACTGACAGGGGAAACTGAAGTACTGGGAGAGGAACATTATACAGCGTTGGTGGTAGATGTATGAATGAGTATGGGGCATTGGTGGAATGATACTGACAGGGGAAACTGAAGTGCTGGGAGAGAAACATTATACAGCGTTGGTGGTAGATGTATGAATGAGTATGGGGCATTGGTGGAATGATACTGACATGGGAAACTGAAGTACTGGGAGAGAAACGTTATACAGCGTTGGTGGTAGATGTATGAATGAGTATGGGGCATTGGTGGAATGATACTGACAGGGGAAACTGAAGTACTGGGAGAGGAACATTATACAGCGTTGGTGGTAGATGTATGAATGAGTATGGGGCATTGGTGGAATGATACTGACAGGGGAAACTGATTACTGGGAGAGAAACATTATACAGCGTTGGTGGTAGATGTATGAATGAGTATGGGGCATTGGTGGAATGATACTGACAGGGGAAACTGAAGTACTGGGAGAGAAACGTTATACAGCGTTGGTGGTAGATGAATGAATGAGTATGGAACATTGGTGGAATGATACTGACAGGGGAAAACTGAAGTACTGGAAGAGAAACATTATACAGCGTTGGTGGTAGATGTATGAATGAGTATGGAGCATTGGTGGAATGATACTGACAGGGGAAAATGAAGTACTGGGAGAGAAGCATTATACAGCGTTGGTAGTAGATGTATGAATGAGTATGGAGCATTGGTGGATTGATACTGACAAGGGAAACTGAAGTACTGGGAGAGAAACATTATACAGCGTTGGTGGTAGATGTATGAATGAGTATGGAGCATTGGTGGAATGATACTGACAGGGGAAACTGAAGTACTGGGAGAGAAACATTATACAGCGTTGGTGGTAGATGTATGAATGAGTATGGAGCATTGGTGGAATGATACTGACAGGGGAAACTGAAGTACTGGGAGAGAAACATTATACAGCGTCGGTCGTAGATGTACGGATGAGTATGGAGCATTTGTGGAATTATATTGACAGGCGGAAACAGCAGTAATGGGTGTAACAACTGTGACAGTGCCACTTTGTAAACCATAAATATGACATGGGCTGGCTGGAGCTCGAAATCTCCCTTTACGTTAAGCGACGGACCGCGGCAGATATAAATTGTGATGGTTCGAAATGTTAAAGTAAGGCTTTACGTCCGCTTCTTGTGACGAACTGCCACGTATTGTGACGAAGTGCCACGACTTGTGACGAACTGCCACGTCTTGTGACGAAGTGCCACGACTTGTGACGAACTGCCACGTATTGTGTACGAAGTGCCACGACTTGTGACGAACTGTCACGTCTTGTGACGAACTGCCACGACTTGTGACGAACTGCCACGTCTTATGATGATCTGCCACGTCTTGTGACGAAGTACCACGTCTTGTGACGAAGTACCACGTCTTGTGACGAACTGTCACGTCTTGTGATGATCTGCCACGTCTTGTGACGAAGTACCACGTCTTGTGATGAACTGCCACGTCTTGTGACGAAGTGTCATGTCTTGTGACGAACTGCCACGTCTTGTGACGAACTGCCACGTCTTGTGACGAACTGCTCCGTTTTGTGACGAACTGCTCCGTTTTGTGACGAACTGCTCCGTTTTGTGGCGAACTTCTTCGTTTTGTGACGAACTGCTCCGTTTTGTGGCGAACTTCTCCGTTTTGTGACGAACTGCTCCGTTTTGTGACGAACTGCTCCGTCTTGTGACGAAATGCCACGTCTTGTGACGAAGTGCCACGTCTTGTGACGAACTGCCACGTCTTGTGACGAACTGCTCCGTTTTGTGACGAACTGCCACGTCTTGTGATGAACTGCTCCGTTTTGTGGCGAACTTCTCCGTTTTGTGACGACCTGCTCCGTTTTGTGACGAACTGCTCCGTCTTGTGACGAAATGCCACGTCTTGTGACGAACTGCCACGTCTTGTGACGAACTGCTCCGTTTTGTGGCGAACTTCTTCGTTTTGTGACGAACTGCTCCGTCTTGTGACGAAATGCCACGTCTTGTGACGAACTTCCACGTCTTTGATTTCAGGCTTTCGCCGCGATGTTTATAAGATCTGCGCTCTTCTGGGATATTACGCGGCGTCGTACTGTAATTTTTTACCGACGTTTCGGGACAACGTATCAGTCCCATCTTCACTGGTCAGGCTTTCTTTCTTTCCTACTCGGACTCTTGACCCGTGAAGATGTGACCGATACGGTGTCCCGAAACTTCGGTAAACAATTATCACGTCTTGTCACGGAACTCATTTCGCATTACGATTCTCTAGTAATTAGGTGTGTGTGTGTGTGTGTGCGTGCACCACAATTAGTTGGAACAATTGTACACAGATGGCACCAAAATTCGGCGCTACTTAGTAGCGAAAATTATCTCGAAACCCGTCGAACCACGCACGCTCATTCGGTCGTGAAGCCACCGTCGGAGTGGCAGCCACAGAGTTAAGTGTGGCCTATTTGCAGACCGTTCAAGAGCTGTGAATCTGTATATTGAAACATATATTTAATTACAATGTATTAATGGTATTAATATACAGTAAAATTACTTATTGTATTAATTTCTTATCGATTTTTCAAATGATCCAGGGAGGGCAGACATTTGGCCGTCCTTTCTGCTGCTGTTCATAAGGACACCCACAATAAATGACAGTTGCTCTTAAACACTGACACTGAAGTTCTGCTTGTGCTGCTCTACAGGGTGTTGTTCTACAGGACGGTGCCAATAACCGACGAATAAGATTCTCATGATGGTAGCAGAAGCGTATCCAGTCTGTAAGTAAGTTGTGTTTTGTACCTTACTGACCGGCGGAACTTCGAAAGTTGTTCTGACTTAACAAGGGAAGGCAGTGCCATCTTGTGGGCCTTTCCGTGTTAGTCCTCACACCTCATCACTTTGCTTCACCATCTTTTGTTATTTCATCGTATGATAGAAGAGCCTGTCAGCGGACTTTAAGTGTGAACATTACAGTTTAAGATGATTGTGAATTGAATTGTACTAAATTTAAACGAAATCTGCGAAGGAATGCAGAAGATGTGAACCAAATTGTAATTAAGTCACTACGTAAAGCGGTCCTTGGAATTGGACCAAATTTTCTCGACGAAGCTTGGTGCAGTTCGCCCATACGGGGATTTGGTTCCAATGGCCCCAGCAGTTTGCAAACAGTTTCCGACGTAAGGCGCGAGGGATGAATATTTTGAAAATTACTTCCTTCTACAAATATGTTCTTTTTCGAAAGCACATAGAAACTTAGTTCTGACTCCAAGAAAACATGCCTCGTGTCTATTAACGTTTCGTTTCTGTAAGGCTTAACACAATAAAGACTGTTGAATACGTCAAGGACAAGACACGAGCAACTGGCAGGTTTCTTGAAGACGACACTGAACCTTATCAGTGTGTTATTTCTTGACCAGTCGCGTCACTGCCAGCTACGCAAGTAGCACTGCTCTGTGTGCAGTTAGTGTATTCGAGTAACAAAATTAGCAATACTTCCGGCTATCAAGACGTCACATATTGAAATTAAGTTTTCTGGGATATCGAAACTTGTAATTATGGAAAGTGCTACTTATTTTGCACTGGAGGCAGTAATTTTCATCGGAACTTTGCTGTCTGTCTACTAGACCAGTGATATCTAGACTATTTCAGTCTGAGGCTCTCTTAGTCTGATAAAGAATGAAGCATGAGACACCCGACGTAAAGTGAGGTTCAGCAAATACTAATGTACCTCACTGACGTCCATTCAGTACTTAATGTATGGGACATTTCGATGTAAGAGCTGATTTAGTGTCCTTGTGATCGTGATATTTCACTGTGGCCATCGGAGCTGGGGTTATAACTCTACCAGACCTCACGGCATGAAATCCCATAAGCCCCTAATCTGCATAAACAATCTTTGTGAGTCCATAACAGTGTTATTTGTCGCTAAATCACGCTCCCACGGGTTATGAACAATGAATTGCGAGATGTAACTGCCATGGTGAAGGACTGGCTGCTCTAAACTGATTGACATTTTGACAGGTGGACTGCACAAACGACAGATCGCGGAGACCGGAAACAGTGCAGAAGTGCTGCCTGGACAGAGTTCAGAGTCACTGCCGACCAAAAGTACAGACGAACTGAACAAAGTTCAGCTGAAACGAGAGCTGGGGTTGTTCAGCGCTGTGAACCTGTGCATTGGGTGCATGATAGGTAAGTAGTGTTGTGAACCTGAACATTGGGTGCATGATAGGTAAGTAGTGTTGTGAACCTGAACATTGGGTGCATGATAGGTAAGTAGTGTTGTGAACCTGAACATTGGGTGCATGATAGGTAAGTAGTGTTGTGAACCTGAACATTGGGTGCATGATAGGTAAGTAGTGTTGTGAACCTGAACATTGGGTGCATGATAGGTAAGCAGTGCTCACTGATAGGTAAGCAGCGCTCACTGATAGGTAAGCAGCGCTCTGTGATAGGTAAGCAGCTCTCACTGATAGGTAAGCAGCGCTCACTGATAGGTAAGCAGCGCTCACTGATAGGTAAGCAGCGCTCTGTGATAGGTAAGCAGTGCTCACTGATAGGTAAGCAGCGCTCACTGATAGGTAAGCAGCGCTCTGTGATAGGTAAGCAGCTCTCACTGATAGGTAAGCAGCGCTCACTGATAGGTAAGCAGCGCTCACTGATAGGTAAGCAGCGCTCTGTGATAGGTAAGCAGTGCTCACTGATAGGTAAGCAGCGCTCACTGATAGGTAAGCAGCGCTCTGTGATAGGTAAGCAGCGCTCTGTGATAGGTAAGCAGCTCTCACTGATAGGTAAGCAGCGCTCACTGATAGGTAAGCAGCGCTCTGTGATAGGTAAGCAGCTCTCACTGATAGGTAAGCAGCGCTCACTGATAGGTAAGCAGCGCTCACTGATAGGTAAGCAGCGCTCTGTGATAGGTAAGCATGTTTCACTGATAGGTAAGCAGCGCTCACTGATAGGTAAGCAGCGCTCACTGATAGGTAAGCAGCGCTCTGTGATAGGTAAGCAGTGCTCACTGATAGGTAAGCAGCGCTCACTGATAGGTAAGCAGCGCTCACTGATAGGTAAGCAGCGCTCAATGATAGGTAAAGGCAGCGCTCACTGATAGGTAAGCAGCGCTCACTGATAGGTAAGCAGCGCTCTGTGATAGGTAAGCAGCGCTCACTGACAGGTAAGCATCGCTCACTGATAGGTAACCAGCGCTCACTGATAGGTAAGCAGCGCTCACTGATAGGTAAGCAGCGCTCACTGATAGGTAAGCAGCGCTCACTGATAGTAAGCAGCGCTCAATGATAGGTAAGCAGCGCTCACTGATAGGTAAGCAGCGCTCACTGATAGGTAAGCAGCGCTCTGTGATAGGTAAGCAGCGCTTACTGACAGGTAAGCATCGCTCACTGATAGGTAAGCAGTGCTCTGTGATAGGTAAGCAGCGCTCACTGATAGGTAAGCAGCGCTCACTGATAGGTAAGCAGCGCTCACTGATAGGTAAGCAGTGCTCTGTGATAGGTAAGCAGCGCTAACTGATAGGTAAGCAGCGCTCACTGATAGGTAAACAGTGCTCACTGATAGGTAAGCAGCGCTCACTGATAGGTAAGCAGTGCTCACTGATAGGTAAGCAGCGCTCACTGATAGATAAGCAGCGCTATGTGATAGGTAAGCAGCGCTGTGTTATAGGTAAGCAGCGCTCATTGATAGGTAAGCAGCGCTCACTGATAGGTAAGCAGTGCCTAACAAGTAGTTGTGTGTTGGCAGGCTGTTTGTGTGTCTGCTGGTAACTGCCTCACAAGCAGTTGTGTGTTGGCAGGCTCTTTGTGTGTCTGCTAGTAACTGCCTCACAAGTAGTTGTGTATCTGCTGGTAACTACCTCACAAGTAGTTGTGTGTTGGCAGCTGTGTGTCTGCTGGTAACTACCTCACAAGCAGTTTTGTGTTGGCAGGCTCCGGGATTTTTGTGTCGCCGTCAATAGCGCTGGAGCGGGCTGGCTCCGTGCCACTGTGCCTCATCATCTGGGCTGTGTGCGGTGTCATCACTTTACTTGGTAAGTGCTCTCGGTAAGTGCTGGGTAATTGCTCTCGGTAAGTGCTGGGCAAGTGCTCTCGGTAAGTGCTGGACAAGTGCTCTCGGCAAGTTCTGGGTAAGTGCTCTCGGTAAGTGCGGGGTAAGTGCGCTCGGTAAGTACTGAATAAGTGATCTCGGTAAGTTCTGTGTAAGTGCTCTCGGTAAGTGCTGGATAAGTGCTCTCGGTAAGTGCTGGACAAGTGTTCTCGGTAAGTGCTGTGTAAGTGCGCTCGGTAAGTACTGGGTAAGTGCTCTCGGTAAGTTCTGGGTAGGTACTCTCGGTAAGTGCTGGGTAGTGCTCTCGGTAAGGCGTCCTCTTCTCCGCCCACAGGAATCATGTTCATAGTTCTGTACAGTATAGCAGTCAAAAGCTATTCGGATGCTCAGATCAAGGAGGATGAGATGGGCGGGGCATGTGGCACGTACGGGGGTACAAGAGAAAGATACAGCATACAGGATATTTGTCCCATTGTGAGATTGTTGTATGTGTGAGTTGTGTATCAGACTTGGTGTCTGTCAGTTTTTGTTGTATGTGAGTTGTGTATCAGACTTGGTGTCTGTCAGTTTTTGTTGTATGTGAGTTGTGTATCAGACTTGGTGTCTGTCAGTTTTTGTTGTATGTGAGTTGTGTATGAGACTTGGTGTCTGTCAGTTTTTGTTGTATGTGAGTTGTGTATCAGACTTGGTGTCTGTCAGTTTTTGTTGTATGTGAGTTGTGTATCAGACTTGGTGTCTGTCAGTTTTTGTTGTATGTGAGTTGTGTATCAGACTTGGTGTCTGTCAGTTTTTGTTGTATGTGAGTTGTGTGTCAGACTTGGTGTCTGTCAGTTTTTGTTGTATGTGTGAGTTGTGTATCAGACTTGGTGTCTGTCAGTTTTTGTTGTATGTGAGTTGTGTATCAGACTTGGTGTCTGTCAGTTTTTTGTTGTATGTGAGTTGTGTATCAGACTTGGTGTCTGTCAGTTTTTGTTGTATGTGAGTTGTGTATCAGACTTGGTGTCTGTCAGTTTTGTTGTATGTGAGTTGTGTGTATCAGACTTGGTGTCTGTCAGTTTTTGTTGTATGTGTGAGTTGTGTATCAGACTTGGTGTCTGTTGTTGTGTGATTGTTGTTGTTGTAGTGTCTTTTTTATGTGTTTGTTGTTTTGTTTAGTTTTGTGTGGTGTTCTTTTTTATTGATTGGGTTTTTTGTTGTATGTAGTTGATGTTGTTGTTGTTTGTTTGTTGTGGTTCGTTTTGTATGTGTTGGTACTGTTTGTTTGTGTTGTGTAATGTGTTGTGTTTGTTGTTGGTGTGTGACTTGTGTCGTCTTTGTTTTGTTTGTTATGATTGTGTTCAGTTGTTGTTGTAGTATTGTGTTGAATGTGTTGTGTTTGTTGTGTGTGTTGTGTAATTGGTTGTTCAGTTTTTGTGTATGTAGTTGTGTTAGATTGGTGTTCAGTTGTTGTTGTAGTTTTGTTAGACTTGGTGTCTGTCAGTTTTTGTTGTATGTGGTTGTGTATAGACTTGGGTCTGTCAGTTTTTGTTGTTGTGAGTTGGTATCAGATTGTGTTGTCGTTTTGTTGTATAGTTGGTGTTGATTTTGTTGTATTTTTTGTTGTGAGTTGTGTGTCATTGTGTTGTGTTTTGTTGATGAGTGTAGTTTTGTTGTATTGGTTGTGTATTGTTGTTGTCTGTAGTTTTGTTGTATGGATGTTGTCAGACTTGGTGTTGTCAGTTTTTGTTTGTGAGTTGTGTGTCAGACTTGTGTTGTCGTTTTTTTATGTGATTTGTATGATTGGTGTCTGTAGTTTTGTGTAGTTGGTTGTGTATAGTGTTTGTTTTTGTTGTATGTTGTGTTGTATTGTGTCTGTTTTGTTGTATGAGTTGTGTCGTTGGTGTTTGTTTTGTAGTTGTTGTTGTGTAGTTGTTTGCAGTTTTGTTGTAGTTTTGTGTAGTGTGTTGTCTTTTTTGTTGTAGTTGTTGTATGATTGGTGTCTGATTTTTGTTGTATGTGAGTTGTGTTGACTTGTGTCTGTCAGTTTTTGTTGTATGTGAGTTGTGTATGAACTTGGTGTCTGTCAGTTTTTGTTTGTATGTGAGTTGTGTTCAGATTGTGTCTGTCGTTTTTGTTTTGTGATGTGTGATTTGTCAGATTGTGTTTCGTTTTTGTTGTTGTGTTAGTTGGTTTGTCAGTCTTGGTTTGTGTTTGTGTTGTGTAGTTTGTTGATTGGTGTCTGTGTTTTTGTTGTTGTGGTTGTTGTGACTTGTGTTGTCGTTTTTGTTGTATTGTGTATGTTGCTTGTTTTGTCTTTTTTTTGTTGTGTTGTGTATGACTGTGTTTCATTTTTGTTGTATGTGATTGTGATAGACTTGGTGTCTGTGTTTTTGTTGTATGTGAGTTGTGTATACTTGGTGTTGTCAGTTTTTGTTTGTTGAGTTGTGTATCAGACTTGGTGTCTGTCTTTTTTGTTGTGAGTTGTGTAGACTTGGTGTCTGTCAGTTTTTGTATGTGAGTTGTGTTCAACTTGGTGTCTGTCAGTTTTTGTTTTGTGAGTTGTGTATCAGACTTGGTGTCTGTCAGTTTTTGTTGTATGTGAGTGTGTTCAGACTTGGTGTCTGTCGTTTTTGTTTATGTGAGTTGTGTTATTGTGCTGTGTTTGTGTTTTGTTGTATAGATTGGTTGTCTTTTTGTTGTTGTAGTTTGTTAATGTGTTTCAGTTTTTTTGATGTTGGTTTGTTAGATGGTGTTCGTTTGGTGTGTAGTTTGTGTTAGTGGTTTTTGTTTGTGTGTAGTTTGTGTTTGTGTGTTGTGTTGATTGTGTTGTAGTTGTTTGTTGTATGTGGTTGTTTGTTGTGTCTGTAGTTTTTGTTGATGTGGTTGTTTAGCTTGTGTCTGATTTTTGTTGTATGTGAGTTGTTTGACTTGTGTGTTTGTTTTGTGTTGTGAGTTGTGTGTTCAGTTGGTTGTGTCGTTTGTGTTGATTTGTTGATTGTGTTGTGTTGTTGTTGTTTGTGTTGTGTTGTTGTGTAGTTGATTGGTTGTTGTGTTTAGTTTGTTGTGTTGTGTTTTTGATGTTGTGTTTGTTGTTGTGTGTGTTGTTTGTATTGTGTTGTAGTTTGTGTTTGTTTGTTGTATGTGAGTTGTGTTGACTTGGTGTCTGTCTTTTTGTGTATTGGTTGTGATTTGGGTCTTCGTTTTTGTTGTATGTGTGAGTTTGTATAGTGGTGGTTTGTTGATTAGTTTTTTGTTGGTGTGTTTGTTTCAGATGGTGTCTGTAGTTTTGTTGTTTGTTTGTTAGTTTGGTATTGTCGTTTTTTGTTGTATTGTAGTTGTGTATAGACTTGTGTCTGTCAGTTTTTGTTGTTGTGGTTGTGTATGACTTGGTGTCCGTTTTTTGTTGTGTGAGTTGTTATCAGATGGTCTGTCAGTTTTTGTTGTATGTGTTGTTGTGTATGACTTGGTGTCTGTTTTTTTTGTTGTGTGAGTTGTTACAGACTTGTGTCTGTCGTGTTTTTGTTGTGATTGTGTATAGATTGGTGTTGTGTTTTGTTGTTGTGAGTTGTGTATTGGTGTCTGTTTTTGTTGATTGTTGTGTATGTTGGTGTCTGTCAGTTTTTGTTTTGTGTTTTGTGATATGGTGTCTGTCAGTTTTTTGTTTTGTGAGTGGTTGTCGTTTGTCTGTCAGTTTTTGTTTGTGAGTTGTTGGTTGTCTGAGTTTTTGTTGTATGTTGTTGTGTTGATTTGTTTCAGTTTTTTTGTTTGGTTTTTGTTGTGTTGTCAGTTTTTGTGTGTATGTGAGTTTGTGTATGTTGTGTGTTGTCATTGGTTTGTGTTTGTTTGTGTAGTTTTGTTGTGTATTTTGTATGTGTGTTTGTGCTTGTTTTTGTTGTTGTGGTTGTATCAGTTGTGTTCGTCTTTTTTTGTATTGTTGTTGACTTGTGTTGTAGTTTTGTTGTAGTTTGGTTGTGTATCAGTTGTGTGAATTGTGTGCGTTTTGTATTTTGTTGATTGTGTATGTGTGTCTGTCAGTTTTTGTTGTATGTGAGTTGTGTATCAGACTTGGTGTCTGTCAGTTTTTTGTTTATGTGAGTTGTTATGATTGGTGTCTGTCAGTTTTTGTTGTATGTGAGTTTGTATCGAACTTGGTGTCTGTCAGTTTTTGTTGTATGTGAGTTGTGTATCAGACTTGGTGTCTGTCAGTTTTTGTTGTATGTGAGTTGTGTATCAGACTTGGTGTCTGTCATTTTTGTTGTATGTGAGTTGTGTTAGACTTGGTGTCTGTCAGTTTTTGTTGTATGTGAGTTGTGTATCAGACTTGGTGTCTGTCAGTTTTTGTTGTATGTGAGTTGTGTATCAGACTTGGTGTCTGTCAGTTTTTGTTGTATGTGAGTTGTGTATCAGACTTGGTGTCTGTCAGTTTTTGTTGTAGTGATTGTGTATCAGACTTGGTGTCTGTCAGTTTTTGTTGTATGTGAGTTGTGTATCAGACTTGGTGTCTGTCAGTTTTTGTTGTATGTGAGTTGTGTATCAGACTTGTGTCTGTCATTTTGTTGTATGGTGGTAATGTGTGAGTTTTTTTGTATTTTTCAGACTTGGTGTCTGTCAGTTTTTGTTGTATGTGAGTTGTGTATCAGACTTGGTGTCTGTCAGTTTTTGTTGTATGGAGTTGTGTATCAGACTTGTGTCTGTCAGTTTTTTGTATGTTGAGTTGTGTATCAGACTTGGTGTCTGTCAGTTTTTGTTGTAGTGAGTTGTGTATCAGACTTGTGTCTGTCAGTTTTTGTTGTATGTGAGTTGTGTTCAGACTTGGTGTCTGTCATTTTTGTTGTATGTGTAGTTGTGTATCAGACTTGGTGTCTGTCAGTTTTGTTGTATGTGAGTTGTGTATCAGACTTGGTGTCTGTCAGTTTTTGTTGTATGTGAGTTGTGTATCAGACTTGGTGTCTGTCAGTTTTTGTTGTATGTGAGTTGTGTATCAGACTTGGTGTCTGTCAGTTTTTGTTGTATGTGAGTTGTGTAAGACTTGGTGTCTGTCAGTTTTTGTTGTATGTGAGTTGTGTATCAGACTTGGTGTCTGTCAGTTTTTGTTGTATGTGAGTTGTGTATCAGACTTGGTGTCTGTCAGTTTTGTTGTATGTGAGTTGTGTTCAGACTTGGTGTCTGTCAGTTTTGTTTTGTGATTGTGTCAGACTTGGTGTCTGTCATTTTTTTTGTATGATTGTTAGACTTGGTGCGTCATTTTTGTTGTATGTGATTGTGTAACAACTTGTTCTGTCATTTTTGTTGTATGTATTGGATAGACTGGTGTCTGTCTTTTTTTGTTTGTTGGAGACTGGTGCTGTCAGTTTGTGTATGAGTTGATCAACTTGGTGTCTGTCATTTTGTTGATGTGAGTTGTGTCAGACTTGGTGTCTGCATTTTGTTGTATGTAGTTGTGTATAGATTGTGTCTGTCATTTGTTGTATGTGATTGTGTTGACTTGTGTCTGTCGTTTTTGTTGTATTGAGTTGTGTATAGACTTGTGTCTGTCAGTTTTTGTTGTATGTGAGTTGTGTATCAGACTTGGTGTCTGTCAGTTTTTGTTGTATGTGATTGTACAGACTTGGTGTCTGTCAGTTTTTGTTGTATGGGTTGTGTATAGACTTGGTGTCTGTCATTTTGTTGTATGTGAGTTGTGTTAGACTTGGTGTCTTCATTTTGTTGTATGTGAGTTGTGTATAGACTTGGTGTCTGTCAGTTTTTGTTGTATATGTGATTGTGTTCTTGTGTTGAGTTTTTGTTGTGTGTGAGTTTTTTGTATGTGTTGTCATTTGTTGTATGATTTTGTGTATGATTGTGTCGTCAGTTTTTGTTGTATTGATTGTGTTAGACTTGGTGTCTGTCAGTTTTGTTGTATGTGTGTTGTGTTAGACTTGTGTCTGTCAGTTTTTGTTGTTGTAGTTGAGTGTGTCAGTTTGGTGTCTGTCAGTTTTGTGGTGTGTATTGTGTTGTGTTTGTTCAGACTTGTGTCGTCATTTTTGTGTATGTTGTGATTGTGTATAGACTTGGTGTCTGTCAGTTTTTTGTATGTGAGTTGTGTATAGACTTGGTCTGTCAGTTTTTTGTTGTATGTGAGTTGTGTAGACTTGGTGTTCGTTTTGTTGTATGTGAGTGTGTGTAGACTTGTGTCGTCAGTTTTGTTGTAGTTGGTTGTATAGACTTGGTGTCTGTCAGTTTTTGTTGTATGTGAGTTGTGTATCAGACTTGGTGTCTCATTTTGTGTTGTATTGGTTTGAGTATAGACTGGTGTCTGTCAGTTTTTGTTGTATGTGAGTTGTGTATAGACTTGGTGTCTGTCAGTTTTGTTGTATGTGAGTTGGTGTTCAGACTTGTGTCTGTATTTTTGTTGTAGTTGGTTGTTTCTGATTGGTGTTGTCAGTTTGTTGTATTGTGTTGTGTTAATTGGTGTCTGTCGTTTTGTTGTATGTGAGGTGTATAGACTTGGTGTCTGTCAGTTTTTGTTGTATGTTGAGTTTGTATCAGACTTGGTGTCTGTCAGTTTTTGTTGTATGTGAGTTTGTGTTCAGACTTGGTTGTCGTTTTTTTTGTAATGTGTGAGTTGTGTTCGTCTTTTTGTTGATGGTGTTTGTGTGTCAGTTGGTTTGTATCTTGTTGTTTGATTTTTGTAATTGGTGTCTGTGTTTTGTTTGTTGTTTGTTGTTTGTTGTGTTGTTTTGTGATTGGTTGTGTAGTTTTGTTGTATGTTTGTGTATTGATTGGTGTCTGTCAGTTGTGTTGTCATTTGTGTAGTTGTGATCGACTGTGGTGTCTGTCTTTTTGTTGTATGTGTGTTTGTATACTTGGTGTCTGTCAGTTTTTGTTGTTGTGAGTTGTGTATGCAGTTGGTGTCTGTCAGTTTGTTTGTTGTTGATGTTGTGTATCAGACTTGGTGTCGTGTTTTGTGTTGTGTGTTTGTTGTGTATATTGTTCTGAGTTTTTGTTGTATTGGTTTGTGTTTAGACTTGGTTGTCGTTTTTTGTTTGTTGTAGTTTTTCAGACTTGGTGTCTGTCAGTTTTGTTGTTGTGGATGTTTGTATTCAGACTTGGTTTGTCAGTTTTGTTGTATGTAGTTGTTGTGTATGACTTGGTGTCTGCAGTTTTTGTGTATGTGAGTTTTGTGTCAGATTGTGTTGTAGTTTTTGATTGTGTGTAGTTTTGTGATTGAGTTTGTTCAACTTTGTTGTCAGTTTTGTGTATGATTGTGTTGTCAGTTGTTGTTGTAGTTTGTGATTGTGTGTCATTTTGTTGTATGTGTGTTGTCAGACTTGGTGTCTGTCATTTTTGTTGTTGTGAGTTTGTTGATTGTGTCTGTTGTTTTGTTGTATTTGTGTGAGTTGTGTTAGTTTGGTGTCTGTCATTTTTGTGTATTGATTGTGTGTAGTGTCGTCTTTTTTTGTTGTGATTGTGTTACTTGGTGTCTGTCAGTTTTTGTTGTATGTGAGTTGTGTATCAGACTTGGTGTCTGTCAGTTTTTGTTGTATTGTGAGTTGTGTATCAGACTTGGTGTCTGTCAGTTTTTGTTGTATGTGAGTTGTGTATCAGACTTGGTGTCTGTCAGTTTTTGTTGTATGTGAGTTGTGTGTCAGACTTGGTGTCTGTCAGTTTTTGTTGTATGTGAGTTGTGTATCAGACTTGGTGTCTGTCAGTTTTTGTTGTATGTGAGTTGTGTATCAGACTTGGTGTCTGTCAGTTTTTGTTGTATGTGAGTTGTGTGATCAGACTTGGTGTCTGTCAGTTTTTGTTGTATGTGAGTTGTGGTCAGACTTGGTGTCTGTCAGTTTTTGTTGTATGTGAGTTGTGTGTCAGACTTGGTGTCTGTCAGTTTTTGTTGTATGTGAGTTGTGTTCAGACTTGGTGTCTGTCAGTTTTTGTTGTATGTGAGTTGTGTGTCCAGACTTGGTGTCTGTCAGTTTTTGTTGTATTGTGAGTTGTGTATCAGACTTGGTGTCTGTCAGTTTTTGTTGTATGTGAGTTGTGTGTCGACTTGGTGTCTGTCAGTTTTTGTTGTATGTGAGTTGTGTATCAGACTTGGTGTCTGTCGGTTTTTGTTGTATGTGAGTTGTGTATCAGACTTGGTGTCTGTCAGTTTTTGTTGTATGTGAGTTGTGTATCAGACTTGGTGTCTGTCAGTTTTTGTTGTATGTGAGTTGTGTATCAGACTTGGTGTCTGTCAGTTTTTGTTGTATGTGAGTTGTGTGTCAGACTTGGTGTCTGTCAGTTTTTGTTGTATGTGAGTTGTGTATCAGACTTGGTGTCTGTCGTTTTTGTTGTATGTGAGTTGTGTGTCAGACTTGGTGTCTGTCAGTTTTTGTTGTATGTGAGTTGTGTGTCAGACTTGGTGTCTGTCAGTTTTTGTTGTATGTGAGTTGTGTATCAGACTTGGTGTCTGTCAGTTTTTGTTGTATGTGAGTTGTGTGTCCGACTTGGTGTCTGTCAGTTTTTGTTGTATGTGAGTTGTGTGTCAGACTTGGTGTCTGTCAGTTTTTGTTGTATGTGAGTTGTGTATCAGACTTGGTGTCTGTCGGTTTTTGTTGTATGTGAGTTGTGTGTCAGACTTGGTGTCTGTCAGTTTTTGTTGTATGTGAGTTGTGTATCAGACTTGGTGTCTGTCGGTTTTTGTTGTATGTGAGTTGTGTATCAGACTTGGTGTCTGTCAGTTTTTGTTGTATGTGAGTTGTGTGTCAGACTTGGTGTCTGTCAGTTTTTGTTGTATGTGTGATTGTGTGTCAGACTTGGTGTCTGTCAGTTTTTGTTGTATGTGAGTTGTGTATCAGACTTGGTGTCTGTCAGTTTTTGTTGTATGTGAGTTGTGTGTCAGACTTGGTGTCTGTCAGTTTTTGTTGTATGTGTGAGTTGTGTATCAGACTTGGTGTCTGTCAGTTTTTGTTGTATGTGTGAGTTGTGTATCAGACTTGGTGTCTGTCAGTTTTTGTTGTATGTGTGAGTTGTGTATCAGACTTGGTGTCTGTCAGTTTTTGTTGTATGTGTGAGTTGTGTATCAGACTTGGTGTCTGTCAGTTTTTGTTGTATGTGTGAGTTGTGTATCAGACTTGGTGTCTGTCAGTTTTTGTTGTATGTGTGAGTTGTGTATCAGACTTGGTGTCTGTCAGTTTTGTTCTAGCATGTTGGTCAGATTTTTTACTACCTGGGCTAAAGAACTTTACTTTCGGGTGAATTCACACCCTCAAATAAAAATTTACACATACAAGAAGAAAAATTTCCATTAAATCGACTTATGGAAGATGTTGGCGTACATGGGAGAATAATATTATAATGGATCCTCAGTGAAATAAGATGGAAGGGCATGGATTGGATTCATCTGGTTCAACACAGGGACAGGTGGCGGGCTCTTGTGAGTAAGGTAATGGATACTAGTTTTCCAAAAAAGCAGGGTATTTTAGAATAGCTGGGGAACTAGTAAATTTTCACGAAACTCTCTCCTCCCTGTTAGGTGGTATATACATTTGGAAACTATTTTATGAATTTTGTATCATCTGCACACTGGGAATTGTCGAGGGTCCTTATTTTATCCGACAAATATCGTTTGTCACTTCCCGCCGCAGCTAAACGAGGCGTGTGGGCGCCTGAGTGGGCTACGTTGATACTATATCCGAGCCGAAGGACCGTGGCGACCGACAGTTGTCAGATAAACAATTATCCTTATTCGTTCTGTTACGTCGAAATCGCTTCCTTCTACATCCTTTCCCATTCATTAATCTCTTGTTATTTAGCATTTGGCATTATACAATGTGAGATACAGGCAGCATTATTATAGATAGATAAATAGATAGGCAGACAGACAGATACGGAGGTAGATAAATAAATAAATTCATACATGAATAAATAAATAAATAGATGGATGGATAGATAAGTAGGCAAACAAACAAATGAATAAATAAATACAAAAGTAAATAGATAAATAAATATAAAATGAATGAATACATGAATAAACGAATGAATGAACGAATGAATGATGAATAAATAAATAAATAAACAAAATACATAAATAGACAAATAAATAAATAAATACATGAATAAATAAATAAATAGGTAGATGGATAAATAAATAGACAAATAAATAAATGAATACTTAAATAAATAGATAAATAAATAAAGAAATAAATATAAAATGAATGAACGAATGAACGATGAATAAATAAAGAAATAAATATAAAATGAATGAACGAATGAACGATGAATAAATAAATAAATAAATAAAATACATAAATAGGTAGATAAATAAATAAGTGAAATACATAAATAGGTAGATAAATAAATAAATAAATGAATACTTAAATAAATAGATAAATAAATAAATAAATATAAAATGAATGAACGAATGAACGATGAATAAATAAATAAATAAATAAAGTACATAAATAGGTAGATAAATAAATAAATAAAATACATAAATAGGTAGATAAATAAATAAATAAACGAATACTTAAATAAATAGATAAATAAATAAAGACATAAATATAAAATGAATGAACGAATGAACGATGAATAAATAAATAAATAAAATACATAAATAGGTAGATAAATAAATAAATAAAATACATAAATAGGTAGATAAATAAATAAATGAAATACATAAATAGGTAGATAAATAAATAAATAAATGAATACTTAAATAAATAGATAAATAAATAAATAAATAAATATAAAATGAATGAACGAATGAACGATGAATAAATAAATAAATAAAATACATAAATAGGTAGATAAATAAATAAATAAAATACATAAATAGGTAGATAAATAAATAAATGAAATACATAAATAGGTAGATAAATAAATAAATAGATAAACAAAATACATAAATAGATAGATAAATAAATAAATAGATAAACAAAATACATAAATAGATAGATAAATAAATAAATAGATAAACAAAATACATAAATAGATAGATACATAAATCTGCGGACCTAATGTCTGCAAGCAGTGCCTGCACGATGCTGTTGCTGTCTGTTGCAGAAGCCTTGACGTTCGCCGAGCTGAGCTGCGTTGTTCCCCGGTCAGGCGCAGAGTATTCTTTCCTGATGGAAGCATTTGGAAGTCTTCACAAGTTCTGGGGCCCACTTCCTGCCTTTGCCTGTGCTTTCATCAATGTTTTTGTAATCAGTCCAACAGCATCAGCTATCATAATAATGACATTCTCGGAATATGTCTGCCAACCATTTGCATATTACATGGCTGACTTGACGCCAGAATCCCAGGATATGGTAAAGAAATTAATTGGAATTCTAGGGCTAGGTGAGTACAGCAACATTACAAATGTTGTTCCCAATTACGTAGTACACCTGCTTATTCAAGGTACTATTTTCAGTTTTTCCTTTTAAAAATAGAATTCAATTTTGAAAGACAGTGTATTTAAGGTTTACAGTTTTGACCACGTTCCTGTGCGCTGCTGTTCATTGCCACAGTTCCACTTGCTAAGTGTTATATTCAACACGCCTCCTTCACAGACTGTACTTTCTGTTCGCCAGGTCTGCTCACATTCATCAACGTCATGAGTGTGAAGCTGTATGTCCAAGTGCAGAATGCATTCAGCATATGCAAGCTCGTTGTTTGTGGTGTTGTCATTGGCTGTGGCGTCTTCGTACTTTGTACTGGTGAGTTGTGTGTGTAAAGACACGGCTGAAAGTATAACTGATGCAGTACTTTTACATTAAATATATTTTATAAACCTTACACTGGTCACCTTCGGTGGACTAGTGGTTAGCGTGCTCGCCACTGGGCCCAAGGTTCGCGGGTTCAATCCCGGCCGAGGTCGATGGATTTTTAAGGGTGATAAAAATCCGTATCACAAGTAAAGCCGTCGGTCCCATGTCGTAGATTTATGGGCATGAATTTTTTTTTTCTTACTTGGAATCTTGACCCGTGAAGATGGGACCGATACGTTGTCCCGAAACGTCGGTAAATAATTACCACACGACGCCGTGTAATAACCCAGAAGACCACACATTTCATGAATTCAGATGTTTCGTAAGCAAAATTCAGCGGACATTTCTCACCCAAGTCTCCTAATTGACTGCTAGATGGCTCTGGCAGTCATATCAGGATGAATAGAAATTGTGCAGTCAGTGGGACTGGTCACCCGCTACGGAATGCACACTTCCAGACCAAGAAACCTCTGAAAGGAGGCCATATGCTCCGCAAGGAGCGACAGGAAGTACTGGTAAACTAACTAACTAAAACTATAGTGCATTGTGACAATGTACTTTATGAATTCTTGATTAATAAAATCCAACATAGTACACAATACAATATAAAGCACAGTAATAAAACCATATTACAATTTGTCCCTACATATTTTGGACAATCCAGACTATTCTCAGGGGAAAATACTGTGCTGTCCAGTATGTATAAATTATTCCTTGAGGATGGTCTGGATTTGCTAAAACATAAATTCCTAAACTTTATTTTATATATACCGTGCATTTTAATAATTAATTAATTATTTTATTACAACAAATGCACTACACTATTTTAGTGTTTTCTTGTCCCTATATATATTTTGGCACTCCTTGTGCCATCCTTAGGGGTGTCGTCGAGAGTTCACAGTTTTCAAATGCATCCAATTCACTTTCACAATATAAATTAACTGTGAACTCTCGACACCCGTGACGATGGCACGAGTGCCGAAACATACGTAGGGACAAGAAAACACTAAAATAGTGTAGTGCATTTGTTGGAATAAAATAATTAATCAATAAAGGAACAAATTTTAATGCTGTTTTACTGTATTTTACATTATATTGGGTAATATATTAGGATTTACTGTCAAAACCATGTTTACAAATTTTACCAATTTATTCTTGAACAGAAACTTTTTCCATTTCAGGTTGAGAAACTAAGGTACACGTTTCTGTAACATATAAAATTATAATTCTGTGTGTTTTAACCTGTACATGCGTAACCAAGCAAAGAAGAAGCTGGGTAGCGCAGTATGTAGAGACTACGTAACTGGATATTCAGTTGATGAGGTCACTCAGCCTCCTATCCTGTGTGTACTGAGTGCTGTTGACCTGCTTACACAGCACTTCAGGCTTGATACTAGCCATTCACCTCTGTCTAGCACAGGGGTTCTTAACATTTCTTGTGCCATGGACCCCTTTGGAGTCTGATGAAACCTACAAATCCCCTTTCAGAAAAATGTATTTAAATGCATAAAATAGAGATAGTGAGATATATTGAAGTTAACATACATTTTTGGAGTCTAGAAGTCATATATTGCTTTGTTGTCTACCTTCATTATTGAATGAAAATTTCGGTTAGAGGCTAGTGAAAATAAAGTTGTAATTTTTTTCCCATCCAAGTTTACAGACCCCCTGAAATCTATCCATGGACCCCCAAGGGATCCGTGTACCCCAGGTTAAGAACGGCTGGTCTAGGGCTAAAGGTTAAGAAACACTGTTGCTGTACGTCCACAAAATGTCCAACGCCCATAGAAGGCTGTACGATCCCTTATTTTTCGGACAGTGTACAGGAAAGTATGATATTCCAATTTGGACTGTACCATGTTACCCCCATTTTCCATTTGTCTTCATCATGAATGTTAGTTTCATTTTTGCGGTAATTCCAAAATATTTGGAGCCTTGTAGGTCATGACATATGGTAATTATGGTTTATCTGTTGTTTAGCAGTAACCTTGCCAGTTGCACTGCTTTGTCCAGTTTTGTTAGTGCAGAGTGTCCAGTTTTGTTAGTGCAGTGTGTCCAGTTTTGTTAGTGCAGTGTCCAGTTTTGTTAGTGCAGTGTGTCCAGTTTTGTTAGTGCAGTGTGTCCAGTTTTGTTAGTGCAGTGTGTCCAGTTTTGTTAGTGCAGTGTGTCCAGTTTTGTTAGTGCAGTGTGTCCAGTTTTGTTAGTGCAGAGACAAGTGCTGTTGTTGATGAATTGTGGTTTGTCTTCAGGGAGTACAAGGAATCTGTCACGAGGTTTTGACGGTTCAACTACGTCTCCAGAAAATTTGGCTTTGGCTTTCTATGGCTGCCTGTGGTCCTATGGTGGATGGTGAGTGTGTTTACGAAATGAAATGAAAGTGTAACCTCAAAACCATCAAATGATAAACTGGTTTATAAAGACACTTTTCATTTTTGACCATATTTGACACCATATATTTGGAGCTATGGAGAGTTATTAAATAAACCAAAACATAACAAGAATGACGATGATGATCTTTTCAGAGTTTCACAACATGTTATAAAGGTTTGTTCCGATGTTTCGGAGGAACTTACTGCCACCATCTTCAGGGTGACTGTGGTTTAGTGGATTCTGAAGTAATTATTAGGAAGGAATATGTCGGTTACATTCCTTCTACCAATTACTTCAGTATTCACCTAAACCAGATCCAGTCACCATGAAGATGGGAGCAGTACGTTCTTCCGAAACGTCGGAACAAACCTTCACTACACAGTGTAAACCCCCACCCCAGAAAAACACATTCAAAAGACAATAACCACTGTGACAATCCGAAAACCTACATCATGAATAACGACACTTGTTCCTCATATGTCTATGTAGCTTACAGCTCTTCTGTTAAGACATTCAATGTAAAACTTTACGAATGAGTTAATCAGCAATAGCTGAGGTGCTTGCACACAAAAACATTAGTTTTTTTAAAAATACTTTTCACAATTTTCTTCACACTCTTCATATGGATATCAGGACAGAATGTTAATAATTTAAGGCGCAGTGCTTGAAAACAAAGCTGTGTTTAAATTTTGTCAGTGTTCATGTCTCCTCACCATACATAATGGTTATATCACCATAACTTGGTTAAGAGAGAGTAATTTTTCTAGAACAGAGTGTACAAGAAGTAGGTTAGGTTTGCTTTGAGACACAAAGTGCTTTATCTTTTGAAATGCAGAAAGGAACTAAAATAACTCAGAAGATTCAAGTCTCCTGGGATGTGACGCTGTGTCATTGGCCGAGTACTTCCTGATGTTTTGAAGAACTGTGCGGCAGACAGACCAAGAAGGTGACGGCAATGTGATCGTCTGAAATGCTGGAAACTACTTGCTGGATGATACAGTGTCACATGCCAAAAAGAAATGAATCTTCAGCACAGTTACTCTCAGAACCCCAAACGTCATAAAAAATAAGTACTTTATTGTCAGTTTTAAACCTTGCAGTGGCTACTGTATGTACTGTGGACCTTTACCTTACTGTATGTACCGTGGACCTTTACCTTACTGTATGTACCGTGGACCTTTACCTTACTGTATGTACCATGGACCTTTACCTTACTGTATGTACCACCTGTTTTAACATTAAAATCTAAGTTGACAGTCATTCCCATCACAGCTTCAAAAGTTTGGTTTAGTGATGGGGAAAGAGTGTGTATCCTGTGCGGTAAGAAATCAAATTTTAAGTATCAGTAGATAAGCTTGAGAGTTACAGGGTTACAATTACACAAAGAAAAAAAATGGATATGTAAGGGAGTCACTAATACCAGTAACAAAGTTTGTGATAACCAGAATGATACGTACTGAAGCCTGAATGTCTGTCTTCTTCACAGGTCAACAATCACAACTATTACAGAAGAGGTTAAAAAGCCAGAAGTGTAAGTATACAATTTGTGATGCAGTCTTCTGGGTGTAGTCTGGTAGGTGGGTATCAAAATTATGGTCAAATATATCACCCTTATCTCCAGCCTGTATCCTGAATATGGTCCAGGGTGGTTATTGGCCTTCTTACTGGACATAGCACCTTGAGAAGACACCTTCACATTATGGGACTGAGCGACAGTCCGTTGTGTAGGAAATGTGGGGCAGAGAAGGAGACGTCAGCTGATGTCTTGTGTGAGTGTGAAGCTTTGGTACACTCAGACACACTTATCTGGGTTCCTTCTTTTTGGGCCGTGAGGATGTCAGGGGACTAAGTCGCGGGGGTGATCTGGAACTTTATTACAAGGACAGGGCTCTTATGACTTGGACTTTAGCTAAGGGGCACAAAGGGCCTGTTAAGGGCCTACCAAGGGCTCGACCCATTATTTACTCATTAGTCATTACTTATCCTGAATATTGAGGCGAGAGGTTCCTATGAAAGCTTGGTAACAATGGTAACAACTTACCAAGAGACTGCTGCCAGAATGCAAATTAAAACCAGACTGCAGCTTCTCATGGAGTGATTATTCAGATTATAGTCTATTGTGGTGTGACAGTGTAGTCCATTATGTAGGTACAACCCTTACATTGCCCTGAAGATTGAGGCAGTAGGTACTCTGAAACATTTACAACACTACATCACCCTTAAATGTGGTCATCTTTTGTCCCCATATGTTTTTATATGAATATGAATGCTCTATTCCATGAGGCTACTAAACATTAACATGTGTGTGCAGGTCATTGTGGTAGCAGTGGTAGTGGTAGTAGTAGTAGTAGTATAGAGTAACTTATATAGGGCCGAAAGATGACATTACTGAGGGTTGAAACATGTCATCCAAGACATAAATTTGACGTAAGTCAAATGAAAACCTGAAAACTGGGGGGGATTGAGTCCCAACTTGTGCAGCTGTAGACACAGCAAGTCATCAGCATGGGATAGAAACCTTTACCATGTGTGGTAGATATGACAATATGCTGAAAGATGTCAGAGTTGTGTGGAAACTACGTACACTGAATTAGCTGGTTTGCATTTAATTAATATACTTATTGCATGTAACTCTGAATAAATGTATGTTCAGTGTCGGTTGCAGTGTGTGCAGATGGTGCAACTTGCAGTGTGTGCAGATGGTGCAACTTGCAGTGTGTGCAGCTGGTGCAACTTGCAGTGTGTGCAGCTGGTGCAACTTGCAGTGTGTGCAGATGGTGCAACTTGCAGTGTGTGCAGATGGTGCAACTTGCAGTGTGTGCAGCTGGTGCAACTTGCAGTGTGTGCAGCTGGTGCAACTTGCAGTGTGTGCAGATGGTGCAACTTGCAGTGTGTGCAGCTGGTGCAACTTGCAGTGTGTGCAGATGGTGCAACTTGCAGTGTGTGCAGATGGTGCAACTTGCAGTGTGTGCAGCTGGTGCATCTAGCAGTGTGTGCAGATGGTGCAACTTGCAGTGTGTGCAGATGGTGCAACTTGCAGTGTGTGCAGATGGTGCAACTTGCAGTGTGTGCAGATGGTGCAACTTGCAGTGTGTGCAGATGGTGCAACTCATTAACATAATAATGCAACTGTACTTTTGTATTCGCACCGTGTTTCAGCAATGTTCTACGCAGCATCCTCATCGCTCTGCCCCTTGTGACGGCTGTGTACCTCATGATGAACGTAGCTTATATGACGGTCCTCACAGTACCAGAGATGATAGCAGCACCAGCAGTCGCTGTGGTAATTGTTGCACCACCCTCCAAAGGGTCTTCTGGGGTGTAATGCCACGCTTAATAGTGGCCCAGTTACTTGCTAGTTGTTGGTATGGCAGCCAAGAGGCAAGCTGGTAAGATGGCAGCACTGCAGACACACCACCAAACATTTTCTGTGCGTTTCAGAAATGTCTGCACTGACCGAAGCTATGAACGTACTCCCACCAGAGCAAATGTTATCGAAACAGGTGTAACGCTGCCTGGCCGTTGCAGAATGAGCCCACCAGTGACGGCGCCATGCTGACTGCAGATATGTAGAATGTTTCGGAGCTCGGCTAGCAAGTAATGTGGTCACCACTGTAGTACTACAGATAGGTACCAGAGTCTGGATGAACCTGTTGCCTCCATCTTAAGGATCATATGTATAGTCCACAGTCATAAGTTTTTTTTCTTTCTACATGGTGAAGGGCCCCGCAGCAGATGCTACGGACACACCACAGCCTTAAGGCTTTTTGTGCAACCCTATGATGAAGATGAAAATGAGCAGTTTTTTTACCAAGTTTTACAAGTAATGTAGCACAAGTGGAATGAAATTGACAGGGGAAAACCGACAACTCGGAGAAAAACCTGTCCCAGTGGCACTTTGTCCACAACAAACCCCACATGGACTGACCCGGGATCTAACCCGGGCCTCCGCAGTGGGAGGCCGGCCACAGTCATAAGTTGCTTGTGGCTCTGCTGTGCCAGGCTTTACAGACTCACTTCTAGGTGAACTGTAACTGGATTTTTGGTCCACACACACACACACCATGAACAAGAATGTTGGAAAGAATAGGCAAATTTCTCTTTGTATGCAGGTAGAACATTAACAAAATGAGATGAAATTAGCACAGGAATTAATTTTGTAAAAGACTTTTATCATTATCTTGGTTTTATAAAATTTTAAATTTTTCAAGCCAGTAATGATTCGAGATAAACACTACTTTTTGTACTGATAGTGGAACATGGTCTCTTACATGAGCAACGAACACCACTTGCATTTACAGTGTGGTTTTCTGAGATCTAATGTCATGTAATATGGTAGATTATTGACAGCATTTCACAGGAACGTAATGTGTACGTTTTAGGGTTGACGTGAACCAATTTCAGTTATAATTTGAGGAATTAGATATATATTGTTCGCTTTTATCTGTAGCCTGCATAAGGATTATGAAACAGAAAGTGACTTACTTTAACCCATCCATTCATCTATTAAATCCTACAGTAGCATCTTTGAATTAACATTTGTTTTCAGTATTCCTGCTATAATATTACAATCTCTCTTCTCTGAAGTGAATGAGTAATTTTAGAGGTAAACGAGTAAGCAGTTGGTTTAAAACTAGCCGAGAAAGACTGCTGTTGCTGTACTGCTTGCCACAGAGCAGATGACATTTTTTCTGCTTACAAACTGGCGATGCCATCCGCTGCGCAGTGCTCAATCTGATGATGGAAAATACTCTCTGTATTACACGTTGTGTGTGTAACGATAAACGCCAATGTAATTCATATTGCAGGACAACAGGAATTTATTCAGGAAGGTAAAACATCTTGTTTCAGGTTTTTGGTGACAGAATCCTTGGAGTTATGAAATTCATAATTCCTGTTGGTGTTGCGCTGTCGACGTTTGGATGTGCTTTGAGCAGTCAATTTGCTGTTGCCAGGCTGTGCTATGTGGCTGGCAGAGAGGGCCACATGTTAGCAGCGTTCTCCTACATACATGTGAGGCGTCTGACTCCTGCACCAGCTGTCATATTGCAGGTCAGTGACACAGTATCAAGATGTCAGGCTGTCTACGTTGTCATAATATGTCGCACTTCTGTTAGAAACGTACCGACATTTCGAATGACTCTTTATAGTGCTGGTACCTGTCCACCTTAGTACATGGCACCACAGTCAGGAAGACTATTATCTTACCAGTAACTAACATGAGAATCCAAAACCTGAGACAACACTGGCTTCTGGTGGGAAACACCCATTTTCTTTTCTAGGGTGATCCTTCAAAAGAAGGCCATAAGAATTATCACTGGCATTAGTAATAGAGATTCATGTAGAGATTATTTCAAAAAACTCAAAATACTACCTCTTCAATCACAATACTTATTATCTACACTATTGTTTCTAGCCAATAACATCCACCTATTCAAGAGTAACTCTGAAGTCTACATCAATAATAGTAGACACAGTTTTATCTTCATCTGCCATCTCCTAGGTTAACAACATATCAGAAGGGAACCTTTTATATGGGAATTAGACGTTTTGATAACCTTCCATTTGAAATAAAGGCACTTGTCAATAATGTCAAACTATATAAAATAGCCTTAACATTTTTCTCTATCTCCATTCATATATTCATTATAGGAATATTTTGACCTAAAATATTATAAGTGAATTTTACATTTTACTGTATCTAGTCTTGTATCAGATCAATGCAATGTTTTTATTGTTATTATTTTATCTTATTTATTACATTTGTTGTTCTTTTTATTACTGCTTTTATTTTATATTTCATGTGACCGATTCTATTCCTTTGTTTCTTGTAAACTCGGATTTATGGAATGAGATTAAATGATGATGGATGATGATAATGATGATGATGATACACAGATTAATCCCTCTGTGATTTAAGAAATATAATTAATTACTTTAGTATTTGCAAGTACAGAGGACATTCCTTTGAGTAGCTACATTGCTACTCTGTACATTGTTGTTTGTTGCGTATTAGCCAACAAAATTCCTAATTTATGAACTTCATCGTATTTTTATAGATTACATACATATATATATATATACATACATACATATATACATACATATATACATATATATAAACACATTCCATATATATCCATCATTCTATATGTATGCATATAGGATACCAATAGAACTGCTTCAAAGACCGTCTGTTTAATACAACTATAACAGCTGATTGTCAATAGTTTACAGTGTTTTGTGTAGAAGATTGTAGAACGTAATGCAGGGAGAACAGACTTCAAGATATGTGGGATATGATTGGACAAATAAAATAATTACCGCAGTTCACATATTTGTGGTGAAGTTTCATTTGGAAAGAACCTGTTCAATCTGTCAGCTGTGTAAGCTTCATACTTCATATTTTTGTAGCTCTGATAAAGTCTGTGTACCCACCAAGACAGCATAACATCCCAGAAGACGAATCTTCATTTTCAGTGTTAAATTTCTTAGCAGAAAATCTCTGCTTTTAATGAGTTTATTAAATGGTTGGTTGTCTGTTTCATTAACTCTTTCCTGTCCTTAGTCAGAACTCTTCCAACATAGTTTTCCTGCACAGGTTTACTGTTGCAAGCCTGCCATTACTTCACCCTAATGCACTATCAATTATGGTTTAGTATTATATCTTTGCTCTTCAATGTCTTTGACATCTCAGTTATTAGTTCACATGTAGGAATAAAAGATGGCAGGAGTTTCATTTGTTTTGCTACCAGCGTATTTGTTTTGTTTTTTTAATTTTCATGCAAATTAATTTGTGTTGTGCAAATAAGTGTTTGACAGTGGTTACTATGAAGACTATACAACTTATCAGAGAGGACCTTATTATTTTGGTATAAAACTCTTTAATCATCTTCCTTTAAATATAAAAGTTAGCCCATAATATTAAACAATTTAGAGCGGCTCTAAATGCTTTCTTACATTCCAAATCCTTCTACACCTTAGAGGAATATTTTAGCCAGGGATAGCTCCTTGGATAGTCATGACTACATTGTCATATTTTACCTTATTGTCATGTATATATATTTTAATATATTGTATTGTTTTATACATGTATTGTAAATGTTATGTAGGTATAAGTAATGCATAACAACTAAATTTTATGTGCATGATTTTATTTCCTATTGTAATTATATGCATTGTTTAGATGACGCCGATTATAGCAAGTTCATGTTGTGTGACAAGTTCTGTATCCAATGGCTTTTGCCTTGTATGGATGTGCTGGAATGTGTAATAAATACAATACAATACAATACAATACAATACAATACCGTCTTCTAGGATGTGATGCTGTGTGGTGTGGTAGAACTTTTAGGGGAATATACTTTTTTTCAGTTTCAGAGCAGGATTTTTAACCGTTGGGATTGAGGTTAGAAATATAAACGCTGAGATGTCATTAAAAGAGAGGAGCTTGAGACAGAAGGTTTTACTGTATTTGTACATTAATGTCATCATTCTTTGAATTCAGGGACTCTTGGCGTTCTTGTTCATCATTTCTGGTGACATCAAATCACTCATTGACTTTTGCAGCTTCCTCATTTGGGTATTCTATGCTTTGGCAATGGTGGCCCTCATGGTTATGAGGAGGACCAAGAAACATGTTGAGAGAACATGCAAGGTAATAACTAACTAACAAACTAACTAACAAAGTAACTGATTAACCAACTCCACAGACCAAGTCCTTTTTTGAGAAGTGATAGTTCCTCAGTTAATCAAGAAATTCCATTTTGTGTATGCAAAGGTTTCTTGCCTTGTTAAAAAACAGCCTGTCAGTTGTCTCTATCCTGAGCCAGCTGAATCCAGTCCATGCTTTTCTGTCCTAGTTATTTAAGAACTGTGTAGATATTATCTTACCACCCATGCTTAACTGTTCTAAGTGGGCTCTTTCCTCTAGGTTTTCCCACCAAAACCCCGTATACATTTCTCTCCACCCACATACGTGCTACATTCCCTGCCCAGCTCATCCCATGCAAGGTCATGTATTTATTTTTATTCAGAATGCAGCTGCAGTCAAGCAATTGGTAGCCAATAAAAATTGCAAAATCCCTTTCAGACGTCCTTAGGCCATGTTTTATTGCTTTGTTCTAGTAATGAGTTGCAAGAAACGAAATTTTCAGTTAGGAGTAAACGTGCGCTGCGTGGTAAATTGTGGTACTTCTTGATTGTAAAGGTAAAGTTGTGTCTGTGCCTAACTGAGCACCGTGCCTTGAAGATGATGGTGAATGAAAGTATAGCTCCATGCATTCTTAACCTTAATACAAGATGGAGGTGAGTGATCAGCTTAATACTCATGGCCACCTTACCTCTGATGTCCTCTGGATGGGTCTAGCTCTGCAAAGGCAGAAATCTCCTGCCTCTGCCAGAAATTGAAACATGATTGTTTTTTTCTTCCACTGCAACAAATATGTCTTTGTTTGTATACTGTTGTAACGTTTTAAAGTTGTTCATTCCGTGCGTTTGAATACACTGTTGTGATAGTTTGCTTTAAGAACCTGGATATCATTACTGTGTGTACCTTTGGCCACTATTGTGTGGCACATGACCCCAGTCCGGCCTCGCCCACCGTAAGTCTCTAATAACTAACTAACTAACCAACTCCATGGAGCAGAGTCCTTCTTGAGAAGCTAACAGTTCCTCAGCTAGTCAATAAATTCCCCACGTTTTATGGAACCCGAAGGTTCATTACCGCACTCACAACAGCCCGCCACATGTCCCTACCCTGAGCCATATCAATCCAGTCCATGCCCCCATCCCACTTCTTGAAGATCGATTTTAATATTATCCTCCCTTCTACGCCTGGGTCTTCCAAGTGGTCTCCTTCCCTCAGGTCTCCCCACCAAAACCCTGTATGCAACTCTCCCCTCACCCGTACATGCTACATGCCCCGCCCACCTCATTCTTCTTGATTTGATCACCCGAATAATATTTGGTGATGGGTACAGATCATTAAGTTCCTCGTTAGTCTCTAATAAGCATTTTAATTCAGGGTGTACAACTTAAAGTGGAACCTGCAGACAGTGTACTTAATTAATATCTGTTAGACAGGGTGTTGTTATTGCTGGGCGGCTCACCTAATTGAGCACAACATTGCACCTGATGATGCTGCCCGTTTTGCACTGCCCGTTCCCGTGCAGTCCCATATTAAACAAAGCTCTCTGTATTATCCTTGTGTCTTCCAGAAGTTTCTGTACCTCAGGTTTCCTTACCACAATTTTGTACCCATTTCTCATTTGTCCCATGTGTGTTGTCTGTCTTGCTCATCTCCTTTACTTGATCGTACTGATGTTCATTCAAACTCCTCATTATTCTCTTTTACTCTCTGACATTCTCATCACAGTGTTATTTCTGCTCATTGTTTGTTCTTGTTCAATTCAATTCAATTCAATTCAATTCAATTTATTCACACATCCATATTGTTACAAGTGTAGCATCTGGACAAGTCTTATAATATTTCACATACATTCCAACACATCCATTACAGTTCAAAATCCTTAAACTATATGATACGCTAACTTACCAATAAAACGATAAAATATATCTTTAGTCTTAACTCACCGTGCATTTTTATTATTTTAGACATACACCAACAAAATGCACAAATTAATAAAGGTGCAAATTAGCTCCTTATCATGATTTTAACCCTACACGCGTTTCAGCTCTTTATGAGCCATCATCAGGGGTTTTCCTTGTAAAAAGTGCTTTTCAAATGCTGGATCTGTTGATGACACTTGTAAAGTTATGCACTATTTTAGAGCATAAAAACACTCGTTCATAAGTTAAAAACATGAGTCATAAATTATAGTTAAAATGATGATTTGTTAAAAATTATAACTTGTTAAAAAACACTGTTCACTGCGTCTACTATATAGAGATATGTTCGCACTTCCAGAAGTTACAGAAGATCATATATTGCACTATGTTGGTTGTGGTGGAATTTGATGCAGAATGGCGATAGGCAATGCGTGCTGTGTGAGTTCTTGTCATTTCGTTTATTACGTCATAGTGTAGTCTTCCTGATGATGTGGTATAAATTAAGAGGAAGAAGAAGTGGTTCTGGTGCTAGTATGGTGTGGGGTACCGTCTTGAAGTATACCCAGTGAAAGTGAACTGTGTTGTCTATAACACAGTTACAGCTAGTAGTTCTTGATACATTTGCTAGGATTCTTATTGCTCTCTTTTGTAAGATAAAAACCCTTTTATAATTCTTAGAGATACCCCAGAATAAAATCCCATATTTCAAAACTGGATAAAAGTATGCAAAATACATAATTCTAGCAACATTGTCATCTATCTACATGTCTCTGAGACTGTATATTGGATTTACGGATTGTGAATAAAATACTAATACTAATACTAATACTAATACTATCAGATTCCTAGATGTCCTAACTGCAAAGCAAAGTTTACTCAATTTGCCTACTAATTTATCTATTGTTTCAGGTTCCGCTATTCATTCCAGTACTTGTGATCGTTGTGGCCCTGTTCCTGTGTCTGGTGCCCATCATCACAGATCCGTCACCAAAATATTTTATTGCCCCCGTCTTGATTGGGCTTGCGTGTATTTTGTACGTACCATTAGTCTATTACAAGTTCCGACCAGAATGGATTAGTAAGTATTTTTATTTTTAACTGAAAATAAAATAGTTGGGGTTTAATTTATACTGTTCAGCTGTTTTAGATTGACGTGACCCAGAGGGCTGACATATTTATGGTTATGATGCATCTATTTGCACCTCACTATGCTGTTTAAATAGTACATTATTATAAATAATAGTTGCTTATTTTAATTTATTGATAAAAAGAGAAGAAGTCTTAGAACACTGTGTCTTTACCATCAGATGGAAGTGTTTTATTATTCAAAGCTTGGAAAATTCAGCATCTTTAAAAACTATTTTGATGTACTTTGTTGTATGTGATCTGTGTTTGTTACATCACCAATGTATGTGATCTGTGTTTGTTACATCACCAATGTATGTGATCTGTGTTTGTTACATCACCAATGTATGTGATCTGTGTTTGTTACATCACCAATGTATGTGATCTGTGTTTGTTACATCACCAATGTATGTGATCTGTGTTTGTTACATCACCAATGTATGTGATCTGTGTTTGTTACATCACCAATGTATGTGATCTGTGTTTGTTACATCACCAATGTATGTGATCTGTGTTTGTTACATCACCAATGTATGTGATCTGTGTTTGTTACATCACCAATGTATGTGATCTGTGTTTGTTACATCACCAATGTATGTGATCTGTGTTTGTTACATCACCAATGTATGTGATCTGTGTTTGTTACATCACCAATGTATGTGATCTGTGTTTGTTACATCACCAATCTTTCTAATGCATGCAGTTTAGTTCCTTCCTTTCTTCATATCTACTGTGTGACATATTTCATAATCTGATGTTTCTGTCTTGATCTTTGTCATGCTTTTGTATGTTTTCCTGTAAGTTTAGTGTTTACTTGGCACGTGTGAGTCATGTAACATGCCATTATTAGAATGTTCATGCTGTACTCCACTGAAATATGGTAACCATAGAAACCAAAGAAACAAGTGCTCAGTGCTCAACTGTGCCTTCAGCCTCAGCTCACACCTCACAGAGAACATGGCAACAGTGGCAACCATGGCAATGAAGTGACATACATACATACATACACATTCCATAGATCAATCACCCGTTCAAGGCGGCATGAATATGAAATTGGTCACAGAGAAGAACGGGAAAGAAAGAAAAGAAAGAAGACGAAGATGATATATGTTGTGATAACAACCTCGTTATGATAAAAGCATACAAGTAATACAAAGTTAACCACACAAATACAGACAATACAATATGTTAGATACAGCATCATTGAAGTGCAAATCAAAACACAGACTAAATTATTACGATATACAATTGACACGAAATATGAAAACCAAGATGTGATTCAGTACAATTAATGAATACAAAAGATAACACAGTCAAAATATAACCAACTAATCAACATCACGATTACTAGATAAAAACTCATCAATTGAGTAAAAGGCGTTCTTAACAAGGAATTTTCTTAATTCTGACTTGAAAGCCGTTCTATCAGTATAATGTTTCAATACATTTGGTGGCGAGTTGTTAAGTGACACCTTTTTGTATGGCAGATCTATTAGTGTATCTTCAAAGGTCTTTATCTTTAAATTCTCTAGCGTTTTTGTTTCCTGTTTTCTCTCCTCTGCTTTTCCCTTCTCAGTATTAATTATGCCATTTCTTAAACAAAGTCTGTGAAGGTTTACAAACGTTTAAGTAACTAGCGCTCGCACCTTGCCCCACCGCTGTTAGAGATGAAACTTCTGTCTCTTCTGTTTCAGACAAATTAACGTATTTCGTGCAGGTGCTAATGGAGGTTGTTCCTGCCGAGCGTAGCATGGAGTGAGTGACATTCAGTGTGACCATTGCAATGAAATGTATCTGTGTTATGTGATAGAAGAAATATATTATTTCATGTATGTATGTATGTAAATAATAAAATTCATGCAAACGTCTTGCAAGTGCATAGTTTACCAGCACATGTCAACTTCAGCAGTTGATTCAGTATTATCAAGTTTTGTTTCCCATAACTAACTAACTAACTCCATGTAGCACAGTCCTTCTTGAGAAGCTAACAGGTCGTCAGCTAGTCACGAAATTCCCCGCGTTTTGTGGAACCTGAAGGTTCATTACCGCACTCACGACAGCCCGCCACCTGTCCCTATCCTGAGCCATATCAATCCAGTCCATGCCCCCCCATCCCACTTCTTGAAGATCCATTTTAATATCATCCTCCCATCTACGCCTGTTTCCCATGTTAATGTTAATGTTAATGCACAGTAAGCATAGTTTTTATGTCTGCAACATTTTGTCACTGTGGCATCTTTGTGACTTTGGCATGTTTATGTAGGACTGCAGAACTGCATGATGTACAATCCTTGACGTACAAAGGTCAGAAGGTCATACAGTTCGTGCTATTACTATCTCTGTTAAGTCCAGATATTTCCCTCAGCATTCTGTTCTCAAACACCGTCAGCTGACATTCTTTTCTTGTGATGGTAGACCAAGTTTCACACCCATAACAAACTAACAGGTAAAGTTATACTTTTACATGTTTTACCCTTTATGCCTTTTACATATTATATAATCAGGCAAAAGTTCCTGAACTGAAATAAAGCAAGACTTCCAAAGCTCCATTTTAATCAGGAATTTAAATACGGTTACAGTTTCAAGTAACAATATACATATAAATCTGTCATTGCAGAATGTGTCAGTGTTGTGTCAGTAGGCACATGTCACAGTGGCATGGTGTATCCGACTGCAGTTGGAGGACACTGTTTATATGTGTTGATGCTGGCCGTAAGTGCACTGAACATGCAGTTGTGGACGGACAGCTTTGGGCTTTGTGGGGAGCTAACATGCAGTGGTGGACAGACAGCTTTGGGGTTGGTGGGGAGCTAACATGCAGTGGTGGACGGACAGCTTTGGGCTTTGTGGGGAGCTAACATGCAGTTGTGGACGGACAGCTTTGGGCTTTGTGGGGAGCTAACATGCAGTTGTGGACGGACAGCTTTGGGCTTTGTGGGGAGCTAACATGCAGTTGTGGACGGACAGCTTTGGGCTTTGTGGGAGCTAACATGCAGTTGTGGACGGACAGCTTTGGGCTTTGTGGGGAGCTAACATGCAGTTGTGGACGGACAGCTTTGGGCTTTGTGGGGAGCTAACATGCAGTGGTGGACAGAGAGCTTTGGGCTTTGTAGGAAGCTAACATGCAGTTGTGGACAGACAGCTTTGGGCTTTGTGGGGAGCTAACATGCAGTGGTGGACAGACAGCTTTGGGCTTTGTGGGGAGCTAACATGCAGTGGTGGACAGACAGCTTTGGGCTTTGTGGGGAGCTAACATGCAATGGTGGACAGACAGCTTTGGGGTTGGTGGGGAGCCAACATGTAGTTGTGGACAGACAGCTTTGGGGTTGGTGGGGAGCTAACATGCAGTGGTGGACAGACAGCTTTGGGGTTGGTGGGGAGCTAACATGCAGTGGTGGACAGACAGATTTGGGCTTTGTGGGGAGCTAACATGCAGTGGTGGACAGACAGCTTTGGGCTTTGTGGGGAGCTAACATGCAGTGGTGGACAGACAGCTTTGGGGTTGGTGGGGAGCCAACATGCAGTTGTGGACAGACAGCTTTGGGGTTGGTGGGGAGCTAACATGCAGTTGTGGACAGACAGCTTTGGGCTTTGTGGGGAGCTAACATGCAGTGGTGGACAGACAGCTTTGGAGTTGGTGAGGAGCTAACATGCAGTGGTGGACAGACAGCTTTGGGCTTTGTGGGGAGCTAACACGCAGTGGTGGACAGACAGCTTTGGGCTTTGTGGGGAGCTAACATGCAGTTGTGGACAGACAGCTTTGGGCTTTGTGGGGAGCTAACATGCAGTGGTGGACAGACAGCTTTGGAGTTGGTGAGGAGCCAACATGCAGTTGTGGACAGACAGCTTTGGGGTTGGTGGGGAGCTAACATGCAGTGGTGGACAGACAGCTTTGGGCTTTGTGGGGAGCTAACATGCAGTTGTGGACAGACAGCTTTGGAGTTGGTGAGGAGCTAACATGCAGTTGTGGACAGACAGCTTTGGGGTTGGTGGGGAGCTAACATGCAGTTGTGGACAGACAGCTTTGGGCTTTGTGGGGAGCTAACATGCAGTGGTGGACAGACAGCTTTGGAGTTGGTGAGGAGCCAACATGCAGTTGTGGACAGACAGCTTTGGGGTTGGTGGGGAGCTAACATGCAGTGGTGGACAGACAGCTTTGGGGTTGGTGGGGAGCTAACATGCAGTTGTGGACAGACAGCTTTGGAGTTGGTGAGGAGCCAACATGCAGTTGTGGACAGACAGCTTTGGGGTTGGTGGGGAGCTAACATGCAGTGGTGGACAGACAGCTTTGGGGTTGGTGGGGAGCTAACATGCAGTGGTGGACAGACAGCTTTGGGGTTGGTGGGGAGCTAACATGCAGTGGTGGACAGACAGCTTTGGGGTTGGTGGGGAGCCAACATGCAGTTGTGGACAGACAGCTTTGGGGTTGGTGGGGAGCTAACATGCAGTGGTGGACAGACAGCTTTGGGGTTGGTGGGGAGCCAACATGCAGTTGTGGACAGACAGCTTTGGGGTTGGTGGGGAGCTAACATGCAGTGGTGGACAGACAGCTTTGGAGTTGGTGAGGAGCCAACATGCAGTTGTGGACAGACAGCTTTGGGCTTTGTGGGGAGCTAACATGCAGTGGTGGACAGACAGCTTTGGAGTTGGTGAGGAGCTAACATGCAGTTGTGGACAGACAGCTTTGGGGTTGGTGGGGAGCTAACATGCAGTTGTGGACAGACAGCTTTGGGGTTGGTGGGGAGCTAACATGCAGTTGTGGACAGACAGCTTTGGGGTTGGTGGGAAGCTGACATGCAGTGGTGGACAGACAGCTTTGGGGTTGGTGGGGAGCTAACATGCAGTTGTGGACAGACAGCTTTGGGGTTGGTGGGGAGCTAACATGCAGTTGTGGACAGACAGCTTTGGGGTTGGTGGGGAGCTGACATGCAGTGGTGGACAGACAGCTTTGGGGTTGGTGGGGAGCTGACACCTCACCTTAAAGTACCAGAATTTCACAAAATGTCTTAGGCTTTGTGGGGTTTTCTGAAACTGGTAATAAATTTCAAGGTTCCAAAATATGGGGGGAGGGTAATTTCTGAACTGGCTGAGCAACTATTAGCTTTTCAAGAAGGACTGCTGGATCGAGTCAATTTGTTATTAGAATTTAAGAAAAGAAAAGGAAATTGACAAAAATGTTTTTTGCGTTTTGAAATTACGTGACCTATATATCACTTACATCAACGAAATGCACATAGTTGGTGTAAGTGATATTCACGTCAAGAATGCACGGTGAAATCAGAATAAAGTACGTGACCTTATTTGAGATTTTGGAATTCAAATGAGGCCCAGCTTGGACTTCCCGGCGTGTAAGGATGACTGAAATAGATTCGTTGTGTCCGATATTCACCACTGACAGCTTGATTTACCTACGCGGGTCACTCCACCTGTGATTGGCAACTTTCGATATATCGAAAAAAATAGATTTATACGTGAAGTTAGTAACTTAAATAACGATATATCGAATGTCATATTAGCATGGTGCTTGTGATTTATTAGGTAGGATGCAGTATTTTAGTTCAATTGTAAATCGGTTTTATGTTAAAGTTAATGATTGTATTGTGTTAAAACAAGGATTGTGAACGAGCATTTAATTCGAGTGTCGAAGAATTTAATCAACGAACATAGAAAACGATTGCTAATGACACAGAATATGTGACATTACTGGAATTTTTGGCACGGTGCTAGCTGCATGCATGTCGAAGACCAGACGAGGGATGGATAATTTCATGGCATGTAACCCCATTCTGAATCCGGAGGCAGTAGGTTCTCTGAAACTTCCGAGGTTCCCTTGGAAGTCGTGATTTTGCAACCACGGGGTTGGAAAGGAGTCGTGGTAAGTGCCAATGCATTGTTTATAAAACTTTGTTTGAATGCCGGCTAGATTCATGGACTTCAGTTCACACTTCACCAGTCATGTGATCCGCTGCATGTTAACGGTCAGGTGTTCGGCAACCTTGAAACTATCTTGGGTACAAACATTGCGTTGTGTTATCAGAACTAAACAGTGAACAGACAGAAACAAAGACACTGTCTGTTGTGTTTGACTCTTTCTATCTGTTGACCATTTAGCCTTGAACCTGTTCAGTTATGCCGCTAGTACAATTCAGTAGACTGTATAATTTCTTTGTCGGGCAAATTGTATTTGTTGGTCAGAAAGTTTATAAACTTTAAAAAATGGAAGTCAGGAAACTGACGTTTCAACGTTAAGAATTTGGTGAAGTGTGCGTGAAGTGAAATGTAACTGGAAACGTAGGCCTGCTGGGAAAGCGTTGTAAATGATGAACCTGTTAATACATATCTTGGGAGCTTGTACTACCACTCGCTTTCCTCTTGAATCCGTGACCAAATGAAAGGAACGGGGGGGGGGGGGGGATGCAGATATAAATGCAAAATAAAATATTTGTCCTCTCTGCTAGTATAACGACTACATTTTTTCCGGAAGTTGGTTACGGTTTCTAAATTGATTTCTAAAATAATGCAAGAATAACTAACTAACTAACTCTATGTAGCACAGTCCTTCTTGAGAAGCTAACAGGTCGTCAGCTAGTCAAGAAATTCCCCGCTTTTTATGGAACCCGAAGGTTCATTACCGCACTCACAACAGCCCGCCACCTGCCATATCAATCCAGTCCACGCCTCCCATCCAAATTTTTGAAGATCCATTTTAATATTATTCTCCCATCGACGCCTCGGTCTTCCAAGTGATCTCCTTCCCTCAGGTCTCCCCACCAAAATCCTGTATGCACCTCTCCCCTCACCCATACGTGCTACATGCCCCGCCCACCTCATTCTTCTTCATTTGATCACCCGAATAATATTTGACGATGAGTACAGATCATAAAGTTCCTCGTTATGTAGTCTTCTCCACTCCCCTGTTACCCCGTCCCTCTTAGGCCCAAATATCCCTCTCAGCACCCTGTTCTCGAACACCCTCAGCCTATGTTCCTCCCTCAGTGTGACAGACCAAGTTTCACACCCACACAAAACAACAACACAATTACAGTTCTGTATATCTTAATCTTTGTATTTTTGTACAGCAAACTGTAAGACACAAGATCCTGCACGAATGATAACAAGCATTACGTGACTTCAATCTGCTCTTAATTTCTTCCTGAATGGAATTTCGATTTGTTACGTTTGTTCCCAAATATTTGAACTGTTATGCAAGAATATAACACAAACATCTATAAACTTCGAAGATACGAAATTATGTAACGCTATCATCTTGTAGCGTGTTACTCTTACAGTTGCTGATATGTGTTGCAGTAAGTGTGACTGCTGGTATGTGGTGCAGTAAGTGTGACTGCTGATATTGTGGTTTGTGCATGGATAGTGGTGCAGTGTGACTGCTGATATGTGGTGCAGTAAGTGTGACTGCTGATATGTGGTGCAGTAAGTGTGACTGCTGATATGTGGTGCAGTAAGTGTGACTGCTGATATGTGGTGCAGTAAGTGTGACTGCTGATATGTGGTGCAGTAGTGTGACTGCTGATATGTGGTGCAGTAAGTGTGACTGCTGTATGTGGTGCAGTGTGACTGCTGATATGTGGTGCAGTAAGTGGACTGCTGTTTATGTGGTGCAGTGTGTGACTGCTGATATGTGGTGCAGTGTGACTGCTGATATGTGGTGCAGTAAGTGTGACTGCTGATATGTGGTGCGAGTGTGACTGCTGATATGTGGTGCAGTAATGTGACTGCTGATAATGTGGTGCAGTAAGTGTGACTGCTGTTTATGTGGTGCAGTGTGACTGCTGATACGTGGTGCAGTAAGTGTGACTGCTGTTATGTGGTGCAGTGTGACTGCTGATATGTGGTGCAGTGTGACTGCTGATATGTGGTGCAGTAAGTGTGACTACTGTTATGTGGTGCAGTGTGACTGCTGATATGCGTGAGTAAGTGTGACTGCTGATATGTGGTGCAGTGTGACTGCTGATATGTGGTGCAGTAAGTGTGACTGCTGTTATGTGGTGCAGTGAGTGTGACTGCTGATATGTGGTGCAGTAAGTGTGACTGCTGATATGTGGTGCAGTAAGTGTGACTGCTGATATGTGGTGCAGTAAGTGTGACTGCTGATATGTGGTGCAGTAAGTGTGACTGCTGATATGTGGTGCAGTAAGTGTGACTGCTGAAATGTGGTGCAGTAAGTGTGACTGCTGTTATGTGGTGCAGTGAGTGTGACTGCTGATATGTGGTGCAGTAAGTGTGACTGCTGATATGTGGTGCAGTGAGTGTGACTGCTGATATGTGGTGCAGTAAGTGTGACTGCTGATATGTGGTGCAGTAAGTGTGACTGCTGATATGTGGTGCAGTAAGTGTGACTGCTGATATGTGGTGCAGTAAGTGTGACTGCTGATATGTGGTGCAGTAAGTGTGACTGCTGATATGTGATGCAGTAAGTGTGACTGCTGATATGTGGTGCAGTAAGTGTGACTGCTGATATGTGGTGCAGTAAGTGTGACTGCTGATATGTGGTGCAGTAAGTGTGACTGCTGATATGTGGTGCAGTAAGTGTGACTGCTGATATGTGGTGCAGTGAGTGTGACTGCTGATATGTGGTGCAGTGTGACTGCTGTAAGAATGTGTCTTTGTGAAGCAGTCAAGAAGTAACAATGCCTCGGTCGGCATTGCAGTCTCGAACTTAGCCCATAAATATTTATCTCAAGATACTAATACCGCTTATTCCCTTGAAGATACCTTTTCAGAAGTTTCAATCTCATATAGTGCATATGGAGTGAAATTGTGATCTCGTAATATCCCTGAAGAGCTGTAGTGTATAATACTCGTACGAACAATGGAAACAACGCCTCCGTCGCTGTGTAGCTGCCCAAGGGAACTATTTTGAAGGGGATAACCTTGATTTGTAAAAATAATAAAATTCATGGTTAAAAGAAAGTCAGTCTCATTACTTTTGTGCCACACCTCGTATGTCATTAAAGGAAGGACCAGAAATATCTATCCAAAAATTGTGCTGACATACTTGCTATCACTGTACGTAGACATATTGGCAGAACACGGAGTGCGTTTCGTAGACATATTGGTGTGTTTTCTGTTAGGTTAGCAGCAGGAAACAGAACAGAAGATTCACGTTGTGATATAGGCCTGACTACTGACTATAGATACGAAATGTACTATAACAATATGGCGGGCTGCGATAGCTCAGTCGGTATAGCGACTCGCTACCAGCTGGACGGTCCGGGGATCGAATCCCGGTGGGGGCGAGATTTTCAGCACCCGTCCAGCCCGGCCCTGGGGCCCACCCAGCCTCCTATACAATGGGTACCGGGTCATTCCCGGGGGTAAAGCGGCCGGGGCGTGGAGTTGACCACCCACCCACATCTAGCGCCGAGGTTAAAGAAAGAGTAGAGCTATAACTCTACTCCCCCTCTGGGCCTTCATGGCCTGTTGTAGGGTGACCTTTACCTTTTACCTAACCTTATGCATTTTGGAATTATAATATTTCAATTATTTTAATAATTTTAATGAAGACGACACAACTGCATTAGCGTGCTGGCCTTATGTTCCATTGTTTAGATAACACCCTGATGATGGCACCTCGGTGCCGAAACATGTAGGAGTTTTATACTCTTGAATGTGATTTATTAAGGGCACAAGTTGGTTAAAGTATTAATTACAAGAACATGCGCGGTGTGACACATAAAAATGTAAAATTACAGTTTTTGTGTCTTAATTTTTGAGTTTCGAGCGTCGTCTGTCTTCACTGTAGCACGCATTTGTCCAGTCTAATCTGCTCTTAATTCGAGGGTTGTGACGTCACGGCGATGTCTAGGGAACTGAAGTGTTCTGGCACATGGCGCCATTTTGTGTGGAGATGTGTACGATGTTTTCGATGGAATATGCTGCCGTCATCTTCAGGGCAGTACAATATATACCCTGAAGGCGTAGGCCCTATATTCCGCTTTCTACGCCTCTGCCAAACTATAGGCGTAACTAATTAATTTTATTTCAATCCAACAAATGCATTGTACTTTCTTTGAATGATTTCTTGCCCCTACATATGTTTCGGCACACCTTGTGCCATCCTCAGGGGGGGGATGTAGGGGCAAGAAATAATTGAAAGAAGGTTTAGTGCATTTATTGGATTGAAATAAAATTAATTATCAAAATGCAAGGTATATATATATATAGACATAACTCCCGAAATACCGGAGGAGCGGGTTCGATACCAGGAAAACCAGTGGGACTTGTCGTGGACAGGGTGGAATTGGGACAGCTTGTGCTCCTAGTGCAGTGGGACTTGTCGTGGACAGGGTGGAATTGGGACAGCTTGTGCTCCTAGTGCAGTGGGACTTGTCGTGGACAGGGTGGAATTGGGACAGCTTGTGCTCCTAGTGCAGTGGGACTTGTGGACAGGGTGGAATTGGGACAGCTTGTGCTCCTAGTGCAGTGGGACTTGTGGACAGGATGGAATTGGGACAGCTTGTGCTCCTAGTGCAGTGGGACTTGTGGACAGGATGGAATTGGGACAGCTTGTGCTCCTAGTGCAGTGGGACTTGTGGACAGGATGGAATTGGGACAGCTTGTGCTCCTAGTGCAGTGGGACTTGTCGTGGACAGGATGGAATTGGGACAGCTTGTGCTCCTAGTGCAGTGGGACTTGTCGTGGACAGGGTGGAATTGGGACAGCTTGTGCTCCTAGTGCAGTGGGACTTGTCGTGGACAGGATGGAATTGGGACAGCTTGTGCTCCTAGTGCAGTGGGACTTGTCGTGGACAGGATGGAATTGGGACAGCTTGTGCTCCTAGTGCAGTGGGACTTGTCGTGGACAGGGTGGAATTGGGACAGCTTGTGCTCCTAGTGCAGTGGGACTTGTCGTGGACAGGATGGAATTGGGACAGGTTGTGCTCCTAGTGCAGTGGGACTTGTCGTGGACAGGATGGAATTGGGACAGCTTGTGCTCCTAGTGCAGTGGGACTTGTCGTGGACAGGATGGAATTGGGACAGCTTGTGCTCCTAGTGCAGTGGGACTTGTCGTGGACAGGGTGGAATTGGGACAGCTTCTGCTCCTAGTGCAGTGGGACTTGTCGTGGACAGGATGGAATTGGGACAGCTTGTGCTCCTAGTGCAGTGGGACTTGTCGTGGACAGGGTGGAATTGGGACAGCTTGTGCTCCTAGTGCAGTGGGACTTGTCGTGGACAGGATGGAATTGGGACAGCTTGTGCTCCTAGTGTAGTGGGACTTGTCGTGGACAGGATGGAATTGGGACAGCTTGTGCTCCTAGTGCAGTGGGACTTGTCGTGGACAGGGTGGAATTGGGACAGCTTGTGCTCCTAGTGCAGTGGGACTTGTCGTAGACAGGGTGGAATTGGGACAGCTTGTGCTCCTAGTGCAGTGGGACTTGTCGTAGACAGGGTGGAATTGGGACAGCTTGTGCTCCCAGTGCTTCGGTCTTGCTGTCAGTGTCATTACGTCAGCGCTCCGTACTCATTACTTTATCTGTGACCGACGCCGTGTAATCTTAACTATCGACAGACTCAAACTCCTTGATAGCCTCAATTTAACTATAGGCCAGATATAGTGACAGCTGTTATCTTCTCAAAATGTTCATAATTTATTGCAAATTAACAGCATTTTTACGAGCAACTGAACTTGTATTATCAATTTGTTCTGCAGAACGCGACTGTAGCCTGCATTCCCACATTACTCAGAAGTTAATATAATTTTTTAAACTGTATCTTCAATATATTTGCTTCATTCCTTGCCTTGCGATACCTTGGATAACATTGCCTCTGTGTTTCCGAATTTTTATGTAAATATTGCGCTCAATGCTATTGTCACGTTAGCGCCAGATGTGACCTTTGACACGCAATCCACTCTCCTCAGCCTTAGTTCTTCTGTCTGGTGCCTGTGATATTTCTGATCCAATCAACGTAATGCGCTACTTCTGTGTACACCCCTGGGTAGGGTGGTTGGGCGCAGGGCTTCACGGACCACGATACGATACCAGCCTGATACTCTTTGACAATCAGAGGTCCTCCAGAGTCACCCTGTAGAACAGACACAATTATACAGGGCCACACGTACTTGGAGTTAGACATACAAATTAAGAATTTATAAATAAATTAATTATTTAATTCCAACAAATGCACTACACTATTTTAGTGTTTTCTTGTCCCTACATATGTTTCGGCACTTCCTGTGCCATCCTCAGGGCGGTCGTCGACAGTTCACAGTTTTTAATGTATCCAATTCACTTTCACAACATATAATTTCTGTAAGTCACTGTCACTGAATATCACTTATCTTCTTGTTCGTAGTGGTTAGTTTATCTTCTGTGATGTTATTAAAAATGAATCATTAAGATTTTGATTTCAAGACAGTCGTAGTACAAAATACTAAAAGTTATTATAACTGTGAACACTCGAGGATGGCACAAGGAGTGCCGAAACATGTGTAGGGACAATAAAACACTAAAACAGTGTAGTGCATTTGTTGGATTGAATGAATGAATGAATTAATTACTGAAATGCACGATATATACAGGGCATACACAAAAGAATGGTGCGGTTTTAATAGTGTTTACTATTAAAACCGCACCATTCTTTTGTGTATGCCCTGTATAATGTAAAGTTTAGGAATTTCTAGTTAACAGACACGTAAGCAGTTAAGTGATTGAGATTAGCTCGGTCTAAAGGACCCATCTCAGTAGGTGTCTCCCCTCCCTTCACCTGAAGACGGAAGAAGAACCGGCTACCGAAACGTCGTTATTTTATATTTTAATATTGTATCCGGACGATGCACAAAGTCCGGCAGACAATTACTTCTCAAAGACGTAAGCAGTTAAATTCGCACCTGAGACCACCGTTATGCACCGCGCAATGTAGAGCCCTGAGCACAGTGCCTTGTACAGTGACAACGGGCTGAACGCACTAATGTATCTAAGTATTCATGTCTTATGGATTGTGACGCCGTGTCATTAGATGATTAGGCAACTTTACGGCATTTCGACCGTTCGTAGTGCCTTCATGTTCAGAGATCTCGAAGAAATTGACAGTGACATGTTTTCGAAACGTCGGGAACTACTAACGATACAGCAACGCAAACTATAAGACTTGAATCTTGAGAATTACAGCTGTGATAATCTTAAATTGGTCCAATAATGGACCATTGGCACTGCGAGTGTGAAATGTGCCAAAAAGATGGACAATCGATATACAGTAGAGTATCGATGTTGAACGCGACAGAACTGTCACGAACTTCGGAATACATTTTATATCAGTCTCACCGTGCATTTTTACAATTCACTGTTCATAAAACACCAACAAAATGCACTTCACTTTCACTTTTATTATGTATCAATCGACCCTACATATGTTTCGGTTTTATGTAAAAACCATCTTCAGGGGGTACAAAAACTACGTTCATTCCACATCCAATGTTAATTCTGCCATTATACTTGTGCAATATATTTGTATGCAAGGTACAGTCACTTATAAAATTAGAATTTAAAACATATATTAAAAAACATAGAGTATAAAGTCGTTAAAAATTCGTCGAATTTTATAGTTTTAAATTCTGATTTACTAAGATTTACTAAGATTTACTAAGATTTACTAAGATTTACTAAGATTTACTAAGATTTACTAAGATTTACTAATATTTACTAAATTTACTAAGATTTACTAAGATTTACTAATATTTACTAAGATTTACTAAGATTTACTCGTGCTACAGTCCACACCGCAGCACCAGACAAACAGCAAGACGTAATTACTAAACGTCCATCAAGTATACAAAACCAAGAACAAAACAGCCAGAGCTGTACACTGAACATGGTGATCAAAACTGCTGCATTTTACTATTTTGTAGTGTAGATGTTAGTTTGTTTTGTTTTGTTTTGTTTTGTTTTGTTCTAAGATGCAAGGCCTAGCGACTGGTGACTTAGCGCTGGCAACAGGGAATTGAGTTTGCATTTGGTTGCTGACCGGAAGTTTGTATAGCGGTAGTAGGAGAAATTTTGTGGATTTGGGGGCATTTTGATGGTGGGGGTCGTGGGTGATGCACGGAGAGAGAGAGAGAGAGAGACTGACCGAGACCAGACAAACTAGAAGAGATGTTCTATATGTATATTGTGATTCTACTTACCGCAGGTAAGCGTTGTTACACATATTGATCACCAAAAGTGAGCAACGGTAGGAATTTGGGATATTTGTGTATTAATTTTGGTGTGCTGGAAATTCCGGATGGGGGGAAAGTTAGAACAGGCACGCAGTTCCCGTGCCGCCCTAAAGTCGGCAGTGACTGGACCTTAATTACAGTAATAGTCACATTTATTTACTAATTAATTCATTATATATACAAGGCATACACAAAAGAATGGTGCGGTTTCAAAAATGAGACAAAGCTATACCGCACCATTCTTTTGTGTATGCCCTGTCTGTTATGCAGACAAATGTACACAGTTTTATGTTATTTAACACAATTTTTATTAAATGTTGCCCAACATGTTTCTAGCCTATATAAGGCACATCTTCAGGGGCTCTTTTGTTGAAATTACAAAAGCTATATTATTGGTATATAAAATTCTTAAAAATTCTTAAAAACGGCTTTTTAAGAATTTTATATACCAATAATATAGCTGTTGTAATTTCAACAAAAGAGCCCCTGAAGATGAGCCTTATATAGGCTAGAACATGTTGGGCAACATTTAATAAAAATTGTGTTAAATAACATAAAACTGTGTACATTTGTCTGCATAACATATATACAGGGCATACACAAAAGAATGGTGCGGTTTCAAAAGTGAATAACAAATGTATTTCTCACCTTACAAGGGCACAACATACACCGTCAGCGGCGGCAACTGTCCAAGTTTCTCATTTGGTAATTACAATCCTTCAATGTTTGCACCCTGGGTCACACGACACACATCCACACGGTAATCAAACTCATCGCAAACCCGGTGTAGCATGTCCGCTGTAATGGCCTGCAGTGCATGCGTTATCCGATCACGAATTTCTTGGACAGTAAGCATGAGAAGCGAACTGCTGGTAGCGCATGAGAAACTTGGACAGTTGCCGCCGCTGACGGTGTATGTTGTGCCCTTGTAATGTGAGACATACATTTTTTATTCACTTTTGAAACCGTACCATTCTTTTGTGTATGCCCTGTATAATTAGAAATGTACGGTACAAGTAACATAAAGTTTAATTAATTCATTGTTTGTAGTCTTATAAAATAGAGCAGTGTAGTGTTTAACATTATTGCTGTGTGTGTACACGCCAGGCAGGGCGACGGTCAGAACACATTAACCAGGATGTTCCTAATGTCCAGGTGTCCGTAGTCATTAACCGGTGCTTTTATTAATCTACAAAGAATAAACCAGATCACCAAATCTTCATACCGCTCGGACCCTTCTTCCAGAACCCCCCCCCCCCCCTGTTGGGGAACATACGCTACCTAAACCACGAGCGCAGCCAGAGTGTAAAACTAGCAAAATTACGGCAGGGATAGCGGGCCGAAATCTCGCACCCGCAACCCCTCCGTTATAATTTCGACACGAAATTTGACGAATTTTTAAGGATTTTAGACTCTGTGATTTTATACATTTTTATGCATGTTTTAAATTCTGATTTTTATAAGTGACTGTACCTTGCATACAAATGTATTGCACAAGTATAATGGCAGAATTAACATTGGATGTGGAATGAACGTAGTTTTGAACCCCCTGAAGATGGTTTTATACAAAACCGAAACATATCTAGGCGTCGATTGATACATAATAAAAGTGAAACTGAAGTTCATTTTGTTGGTGTTTTATGAACAGTGAATCGGTATACATGTGCAATGTGAAACGTGTGTTTGGCTGCGGAACTTACGAAATGCCAATAATAAATATATGAGATGGCACGAGACAAAACAAAGACCGTTAAATTTTATTTGCAATTAAATATAGCCGCTTTTGGGAGCGCGAAACACGCTGAATGATTGGAGGGGAATCTCAGTCCATAGCGCACGAAAGCAGTCATCGTCATTTGATGACAAGCAGAGCTTGACTGAGCTGAGAGTCAGCTGGGTAACAGCGGGATAGTGGGAGAACTGTATCACCGGGCACGTTGGGTAACAGCGGGATAGTGGGAGAACTGTATCACCGGGCACGTTGGGTAACAGCGGGATAGTGGGAGAACTGTATCACCGGGCACGTTGGGTAACAGCGGGATAGTGGGAGAACTGTATCACCGGGCACGTTGGGTAACAGCGGGATAGTGGGAGAACTGTATCACCGGGCACGTTGGGTAACAGCGGGATAGTGGGAGAACTGTATCACCGGGCACGTTGGGTAACAGCGGGATAGTTGGAGAACTGTATCACCGGGCACGTTGGGTAACAGCGGGATAGTGGGAGAACTGTATCACCGGGCACGTTGGGTAACAGCGGGATAGTGGGAGAACTGTATCACCGTGCACGTTGGGTAACAGCGGGATAGTGGGAGAACTGTATCACCGGGCACGTTGGGTAACAGCGGGATAGTTGGAGAACTGTATCACCGTGCACGTTGGGTAACAGCGGGATAGTGGGAGAACTGTATCACAGGGCACGTTGGGTAACAGCGGGATAGTGGGAGAACTGTATCACCGGGCACGTTGGGTAACAGCGGGATAGTTGGAGAACTGTATTACCGGGCACTTTGGGTAACAGCGGGATAGTGGGAGAACTCTATCACCGGGCACGTTGGGTAACAGCGGGATAGTGGGAGAACTGTATCACCGGGTACGTTGGGTAACAGCGGGATAGTTGGAGAACTGTATTACCGGGCACGTTGGGTAACAGCGGGATAGTGGGAGAACTATCACCGGGCACGTTGGGTAACAGCGGGATAGTGGGAGAACTGTATCACCGGGCACGTTGGGTAACAGCGGGATAGTGGGAGAACTATCACCGGGCACTTTGGGTAACAGCGGGATAGTGGGAGAACTATCACCGGGCACGTTGGGTAACAGCGGGATAGTGGGAGAACTGTATCACCGGGCACGTCACAGGATATCATTCCTATTCGTCAGAACCAGTCACGAAACGTCGAAATTGTGAACGCCGGAGCTTCACGAACGTCGAGACTTTACTGTACATACAATTATATGTGCAATGTTTGATTTCAGACTTCCGCCGCGATGTTGATGAAATCTGCGGTCTTCTGGGGCATTACGCGGCGTTGTGTGGTGATTGTTTACCGACGTTTTGGGGCAACGTATCGGTCCCATCTTCAAGGGACTTGACCCGTGAGGATGAGACCAATACCTGCCGAAACGTCGGTAAAAAATTACCACACCACGCCGCGTAATGCCCAGAAGACCGCAGATTTCATGTGAGATATTGTTTGTGAGTCAGCAGGTACAAATATGGCCGTAATGCGATATTTGGAGTTTATGCGGTTGCGCAGTTGGTTGAGGCGCTACTCTACAAGCCGGAAGGTCGCGGGTTCGATTCCCGATGGTGTCACTGGAATTTTTCATTGACGTAATCCTTTCGGTCGCACTATGGCCCTGGGGTCGACTCAGCCTCTAACAGAAATGAGTACCAGGAATATTCCCTGGGGCTAAAGGCGGCCGGTGTGTAGGGCTGACAACCTTACCACCTTGATGTGCCGATTGTCTATAAATCTGTGAGCCTCAACCTCCTGGAGCCCTAAGGGACTGTCCAGGCCTGTAGTGGGATTGCTTTACGCGGAAATTTCAAAGTAACTTGGGCAAAATCTTTACGTCAGTAATAAGTTATTAATAGAGATGTGTGAGACAGCGATGTTACACTGATGATAAGCCTGTAACTCTAAAGTAGCTCCGAGTTTCCCTCGAACCCCGTACTTACACTGCAGTGCCCCTTTCCGCCATCGGGCACCCCAGCACAGATGTTGGTCGCCGTCACGTACCCCGGCAGAACTTCCTGGCATTCCTCGTCAGAATACGTTATAACGTTGACCATCTGAAGGGTGTCACTGGTTGGTCCTTCAGTCTGCAACACGGCCGACGTCCATCAGCACAGTGGTAACTATATGTACCGCCTTCTGGCATTACAAGATCCACAACAGGAACCTTAGACTCAAATATTATGCGGTACAAAACTGATATTTTCAAATTTAGGGCTGGACGCACGTTGTTTTGAAGATAAAATATGGAAGCATTTTCATTACAATTAAAAACACAATACTTACACTTTTAGTAACAATATCAAAATATATTACATCTATTGAATTTAAAACTTAGCGTATTTTTTGTTATCCATTTGCTGAATTACGTTGAACGTTACAATCCAGGGACAGTAAATCTTTTTAAGCTTACGGCCCTTAGCGAAATACATTTACTGAGCCGTTGTATGATCAAGGACAGGGATGTATAAAACGAATTGACCGGCAGCCTTTTGGAACCCGGGGCATCTACGTTCTGCCCACACAGTGTATTTATGTGTTTTGTGTGGATCTCAGAACAAACAGCGATTATTTCACTGTACAACATTAACTGACTGGTTTGTATAACTGAGACGGAGTGTGTTTACTGCGCGGTACGGACTGTATTTATGTGTTTTGTGTGGATCTCAGAACAAACAGCGATTATTTCACTGTACAACATTAACTGACTGGTTTGTATAACTGAGACGGAGTGTGTTTACTGCGCGGTACGGACTGTATTTATGTGTTTTGTGTGGATCTCAGAACAAACAGCGATTATTTCACTGTACAACATTAACTGACAGGTTTGTATAACTGAGACGGAGTGTGTTTACTGCGCGGTACGGACTGTATTTATGTGTTTTGTGTGGATCTCAGAACAAACAGCGATTATTTCACTGTACAACATTAACTGACTGGTTTGTATAACTGAGACGGAGTGTGTTTACTGCGCGGTACGGACTGTATTTATGTGTTTTGTGTGGATCTCAGAACAAACAGCGATTATTTCACTGTACAACATTAACTGACTGGTTTGTATAACTGAGACGGAGTGTGTTTACTGCGCGGTACGGACTGTATTTATGTGTTTTGTGTGGATCTCAGAACAAACAGCGATTATTTCACTGTACAACATTAACTGACTGGTTTGTATAACTGAGACGGAGTGTGTTTACTGCGCGGTACGGACTGTATTTATGTGTTTTGTGTGGATCTCAGAACAAACAGCGATTATTTCACTGTACAACATTAACTGACTGGTTTGTGTAACTGAGACGGAGTGTGTTTACTGCGCGGTACGGACTGTATTTATGTGTTTTGTGTGGATCTCAGAACAAACAGCGATTATTTCACTGTACAACATTAACTGACTGGTTTGTATAACAGAGACGGAGTGTGTTTACTGCGCGGTACGGACTGTATTTATGTGTTTTGTGTGGATCTCAGAACAAACAGCGATTATTTCACTGTACAACATTGAACGATCAGACGATCAGAATGACCTCCGCAAGGTTCCGATCTAACTGCATGTGATTTATTTTTGTGGGGCGGGGACAAAGGAGAAGTCTATCTATAAAAACTCGAACACTTGATGGAACTGAACAAGAAATGCGAGGCACTTGTGCAGCTGTTCTTTTGACTTCGTAATGAAAAGTGTTGAGTCTGTGTCTTCCAGGTTGCACAAGTGTGTACAAAATGCTGGTTCAAGTTTTGAAATGTGTCACTAAAGGCCATTGTATGGCTTTACATTGTTGCAAGAATTGTAGTAATATGGTACTCTCTTTGGGGGATAAGCCATCTGATGTTAAGTGCTTACTGTACATTCAGTCTTCGTACGTGTGACCCGCTCTTCATTTTCACGTGGTGTATGTACCGCCGGGGGTTAGCACTAACAGAGACACTAGAAACAGTTGAACACTTACAAACAGATATCCCCAGCCAATGACTGTGCTCGTGACTCCCCCTTCGGTGACTTGTGACTGAGATGGAAGTGTGACTCCCGCCATGGCTCCTGTCATGGAAAGAGGAGACAGCAGCTGAAATGTAAGGAGACAGCAGCTGAAATGTAAGGAGACAGCAGCTGAAATGTAAGGAGACAGCTGCTGAAACGTAAAGAGACAGCAGCTGAAATGTAAGGAGACAGCAGCTGAAATGTAAGGAGACAGCAGCTGGAATGTAAGGAGATAGCAGCTGGAATGTAAGGAGACAGCAGCTGGAATGTAAGGAGACAGCAGCTGAAATGTAAGGAGACAGCAGCTGGAATGTAAGGAAACAGCAGCTGGAATGTAAGGATACAGCAGCTGGAATGTAAGGAGACAGCAGCTGGAATGTAAGGAGACAGCAGCTGAAATGTAAGGAGACAGCAGCTGAAATGTAAGGAGACAGCAGCTGAAATGTAAGGAGACAGCAGCTGGAATGTAAGGAGACAGCAGCTGGAATGTAAGGAGACATCAGCTGGAATGTAAGGAGACATCAGCTGGAATGTAAGGAGACAGCAGCTGAAATGTAAGGAGACAGCAGCTGAAATGTAAAGAGACAGCAGCTGAAATGTAAGGAGACAGCAGCTGGAATGTAAGGAGACAGCAGCTGAAATGCAAGGAGACAGCAGCTGAAATGTAAGGAGACAGCAGCTGAAATGTAAGGAGACAGCAGCTGGAATGTAAGGAGACAGCAGCTGAATGTAAAGAGACAGCAGCTGAAATGTAAGGAGACAGCAGCTGGAATGTAAGGAGACAGCAGCTGAAATGTAAGGAGACAGCAGCTGAAATGTAAGGAGACAGCAGCTGAAATGTAAGGAGACAGCAGCTGAAATGTAACGAGACAGCAGCTGAAATGTATGGAGACAGCAGCTGGAATGTAAGGAGACAGCAGCTGAAATGTAAGGAGACAGCAGCTGAAATGTAAGGACAAAGTGCGCTGAGAAGCTCACGTAAGCCCGCCTCATGTCTACATGGCGATATTACCCATAATGCCTGCTATTTTGTTGTTTGTTAACAAGGCACTGTGGTTAGTGTGACGTAGGCACTGAAACTTTAAACAATATAGATGAAGAACAACTAACAACCTCAATCAAATTTGGCGTTGTATCAAAAAGGGCGCTACTGTTCTGGTGTCAAGCTTCTTAATGCTTTGCCGCTAAGTACAAAACAGTTAGCTCACAATAACAGTTAGCTCACAATAACAGTTAGCTCACAATAACAGTTAGCTCACAATAACAGACAGTTTCGAACAGCCTTAAGTACTTTTCTTCATTCTAAATCATTTTATACTGTTGAAGAATATTTTAATTGTCCTTACGTTCTGAACGTAAGCTCAAGTAATGTTCTGAATGACTGTATTTGATTTTTAATGTTTGTTATTCATATGTATGTTGGTAATTATCATCCATGTTTTGCTATGTATCGATTGTTTATACGTGTATATTACACAAATATTGATATCTGCAGATTGCTTTGTTACATGTGTAAGGTTGTACAGTTAGTTTTAGTAAGATTACAGGTTGTACAGTTAGTTTTAGTAAGATTACAGGTTGTACAGTTAGTTTTAGTAAGATTACAGGTTGTACAGTTAGTTTTAGTAAGATTACAGGTTGTACAGTTAGTTTTAGATTAAGATTACAGTGTTTGACAGTTTAGTATTTTAGTAAGATTACAGGTTGTACAGTTAGTTTTAGTAAGATTACAGGTTGTTAAGCAGTTAAATTTTTAGTAAGATTACAGGTTGTACAGTTAGTTTTCAGTAAGATTACAGGTTGTACAGTTAGTTTTAATAAGATTACAGGTTGTACAGTTAGTTTTAGTAAGATTACAGGTTGTACAGTTAGTTTTAGTAAGATTACAGGTTGTACAGTTAGTTTTAGTAAGATTACAGGTTGTACAGTTAGTTTTCAGTAAGATTACAGGTTGTACAGTTAGTTTTAATAAGATTACAGGTTGTACAGTTAGTTTTTAGTAAGATTACAGGTTGTACAGTTAGTTTTAGTAAGATTACAGGTTGTACAGTTAGTTTTAGTAAGATTACAGGTTGTACAGTTAGTTTCAGTAAGATTACAGGTTGTACAGTTAGTTTTAATAAGATTACAGGTTGTACAGTTAGTTTTAGTAAGATTACAGGTTGTACAGTTAGTTTTAGTAAGATTACAGGTTGTACAGTTAGTTTTAGTAAGATTACAGGTTGTACAGTTAGTTTTAGTAAGATTACAGGTTGTACAGTTAGTTTTAGTAAGATTACAGGTTGTACAGTTAGTTTTAGTAAGATTACAGGTTTGTACAGTTAGTTTTTAGTAAGATGTACAGTAGTTGTACAGTTTAGTATTTAGTAAGATTACAGGTTGTACAGTTAGTTTCAGTAAGATTACAGGTTGTACAGTTAGTTTTAATAAGATTACAGGTTGTACAGTTAGTTTTAGTAAGATTACAGGTTGTACAGTTAGTTTTAGTAAGATTACAGGTTGTACAGTTAGTTTTAGTAAGATTACAGGTTGTACAGTTAGTTTTAGTAAGATTACAGGTTGTACAGTTAGTTTTAGTAAGATTACAGGTTGTACAGTTAGTTTATAGTAAGATAATACAGGTTGTACAGTTAGTTTTAATAAGATTACAGGTTGTACAGTTAGTTTTAGTAGATAGTTACAGAGTTTAAGATTGTTGTACAGTTTAGTTTTAGTAAGATATAACAGGTTGTACAGTTAGTTTAGTAAGATTACAGGTTGTACAGTTAGTTTAGTAAGATTACAGTTGTACAGTTAGTTTAGTAAGATTACAGGTTGTACAGTTAGTTTTATAAGATTACAGGTTGTACAGTTTTGTTTTAAGTAAGATTACAGGTTGTACAGTTAGTTTTAGTAAGATTACAGGTTGTACAGTTAGTTTTAGTAAGATTACAGGTTGTACAGTTAGTTTTAGTAAGATTACAGGTTGTACAGTTAGTTTTAGTAAGATTACAGGTTGTACAGTTAGTTTTAGTAAGATTACAGGTTGTACAGTTAGTTTTAGTAAGATTACAGGTTGTACTTAGTTTATAAGATTAAGTTGTACAGTAGTTTTATAGATTACAGGTTGTACAGTTAGTTTTAGTAAGATTACAGGTTGTACAGTTAGTTTTAGTAAGATTACAGGTTGTACAGTTAGTTTTAGTAAGATTACAGGTTGTACAGTTAGTTTTTAGTAAGATTACAGGTTGTACAGTTAGTTTTAGTAAGATTACAGGTTGTACAGTTAGTTTTAGTAAGATTACAGGTTGTACAGTTAGTTTTAGTAAGATTACAGGTTGTACAGTTAGTTTTAGTAAGATTACAGGTTGTACAGTTAGTTTTAGTAAGATTACAGGTTGTACAGTTAGTTTTAGTAAGATTACAGGTTGTACAGTTAGTTTTAGTAAGATTACAGGTTGTACAGTTAGTTTTAGTAAGATTAGTTACAGTGTTTAGTAATACAGTTGTAAGTTAGTTTAGTAAGATTACAGGTTGTACAGTTAGTTTTAGTAAGATTACAGGTTGTACAGTTAGTTTTAGTAAGATTACAGGTTGTACAGTTAGTTTAATTAAGTAAGAGTTAATTCAGGTTGTACAGTTAGTTTTAGTAAGATTACAGGTTGTACAGTTAGTTTAGTAAGATTACAGGTTGTACAGTTAGTTTTAGTAAGATTACAGGTTGTACAGTTAGTTATAGTAAGATTACAGGTTGTACAGTTAGTTTTAGTAAGATTACAGGTTGTACAGTTAGTTTTAGTAAGATTACAGGTTGTACAGTTAGTTTTAGTAAGATTACAGGTTGTACAGTTAGTTATAGTAAGATTACAGGTTGTACAGTTAGTTTTAGTAAGATTACAGGTTGTACAGTTAGTTTTAGTAAGATTACAGGTTGTACAGTTAGTTATAGTAAGATTACAGGTTGTACAGTTAGTTTTAGTAAGATTACAGGTTGTACAGTTAGTTTTAGTAAGATTACAGGTTGTACAGTTAGTTTTAGTAAGATTACAGGTTGTACAGTTAGTTTTAGTAAGATTACAGGTTGTACAGTTAGTTTTAGTAAGATTACAGGTTGTACAGTTAGTCTTAGTAAAGATTACAGACTTTATTAATTTTGACTAAAGTTGATTTAGGTTTGATCTGTTGCCTTGAATCAGCGACCGTGATGTAATTTGACGTGCATTTGTGGTGTTGGTGTTGTGTTTGTTTGTTGTGTTTGTTTTGCTAATGTGTTTGTGTGTTCTGTTTGTTCGTTTGTATTGGACTATTTGTACATCCTGCGGTTTGTTTTGTTAATGTGTTTGTGTGTTCTGTTTGTTCGTTTGTATTGGACTATTTGTACATCCTGCGGTTTGTTTTGTTAATGTGTTTGTGTGTTCTGTTTGTTCGTTTGTATTGGACTATTTGTACATCCTGCGGTTTGTTTGTTAATGTGTTTGTGTGTTCTGTTTGTTCGTTTGTATTGGACTATTTGTACATCCTGCGGTTTGTTTTGTTAATGTGTTTGTGTGTTCTGTTTGTTCGTTTGTATTGGACTATTTGTACATCCTGCGGTTTGTTTTGTTAATGTGTTTGTGTGTTCTGTTTGTTCGTTTGTATTGGACTATTTGTACATCCTGCGGTTTGTTTTGTTAATGTGTTTGTGTGTTCTGTTTGTTCGTTTGTATTGGACTATTTGTACATCCTGCGGTTTGTTTTGTTAATGTGTTTGTGTGTTCTGTTTGTTCGTTTGTATTGGACTATTTGTACATCCTGCGGTTTGTTTTGTTAATGTGTTTGTGTGTTCTGTTTGTTCGTTTGTATTGGACTATTTGTACATCCTGCGGTTTGTTTTGTTAATGTGTTTGTGTGTTCTGTTTGTTCGTTTGTATTGGACTATTTGTACATCCTGCGGTTTGTTTTGTTAATGTGTTTGTGTGTTCTGTTTGTTCGTTTGTATTGGACTATTTGTACATCCTGCGGTTTGTTTTGTTAATGTGTTTGTGTGTTCTGTTTGTTCGTTTGTATTGGACTATTTGTACATCCTGCGGTTTGTTTTGTTAATGTGTTTGTGTGTTCTGTTTGTTCGTTTGTATTGGACTATTTGTACATCCTGCGGTTTGTTTTGTTAATGTGTTTGTGTGTTCTGTTTGTTCGTTTGTATTGGACTATTTGTACATCCTGCGGTTTGTTTTGTTAATGTGTTTGTGTGTTCTGTTTGTTCGTTTGTATTGGACTATTTGTACATCCTGCGGTTTGTTTTGTTAATGTGTTTGTGTGTTCTGTTTGTTCGTTTGTATTGGACTATTTGTACATCCTGCGGTTTGTTTTGTTAATGTGTTTGTGTGTTCTGTTTGTTCGTTTGTATTGGACTATTTGTACATCCTGCGGTTTGTTTTGTTAATGTGTTTGTGTGTTCTGTTTGTTCGTTTGTATTGGACTATTTGTACATCCTGCGGTTTGTTTTGTTAATGTGTTTGTGTGTTCTGTTTGTTCGTTTGTATTGGACTATTTGTACATCCTGCGGTTTCTTTTAACCTGCTAGAGGATTTATATAACGTAATAAAGACTACGATGAAACAAACCGCGGCCAGTATTTCAGGTCACTACTTGAACCGTTGTAACTTCTTGATTTTTATACTACTCCTATGAAAAGGACGAGCGGGCGAGGCCTGGTAACATTCTCCCACCCCCAGGCACCACCGAGCCCTGCAACAGGTAGCGTGTAGTGTGGACGTGACCCAGTTTACGAGCCGATCGACACGGCTTACAGCAAGTAAATAAGAATACGTGAGATGGCCACGGGGAGCAGTGCTTGTGCGGAGGCTGGCAGCCGCTGAGCTAGACTGCACATAGCCCGCCAACAGAGCAGTGCTTGTGCGGAGGCTGGCAGCCGCTGAGCTAGACTGCACATAGCCCGCCAACAGAGCAGTGCTTGTGCGGAGGCTGGCAGCCGCTGAGCTAGACTGCACATAGCCCGCCAACAGAGCAGTGCTTGTGTGGAGGCTGGCAGCCGCTGAGCTAGACTGCACATAGCCCGCCAACAGAGCAGTGCTTGTGCGGAGGCTGGCAGCCGCTGAGCTAGACTGCACATAGCCCGCCAACAGAGCAGTGCTTGTGTGGAGGCTGGCAGCCGCTGAGCTAGACTGCACATAGCCCGCCAACAGAGCAGTGCTTGTGCGGAGGCTGGCAGCCGCTGAGCTAGACTGCACATAGCCCGCCAACAGAGCAGTGCTTGTGTGGAGGCTGGCAGCCGCTGAGCTAGACTGCACATAGCCCGCCAACAGAGCAGTGCTTGTGTGGAGGCTGGCAGCCGCTGAGCTAGACTGCACATAGCCCGCCAACAGAGCAGTGCTTGTGCGGAGGCTGGCAGCCGCTGAGCTAGACTGCACATAGCCCGCCAACAGAGCAGTGCTTGTGTGGAGGCTGGCAGCCGCTGAGCTAGACTGCACATAGCCCGCCAACAGAGCAGTGCTTGTGCGGAGGCTGGCAGCCGCTGAGCTAGACTGCACATAGCCCGCCAACAGAGCAGTGCTTGTGTGGAGGCTGGCAGCCGCTGAGCTAGACTGCACATAGCCCGCCAACAGAGCAGTGCTTGTGCGGAGGCTGGCAGCCGCTGAGCTAGACTGCACATAGCCCGCCAACAGAGCAGTGCTTGTGTGGAGGCTGGCAGCCGCTGAGCTAGACTGCACATAGCCCGCCAACAGAGCAGTGCTTGTGTGGAGGCTGGCAGCCGCTGAGCTAGACTGCACATAGCCCGCCAACAGAGCAGTGCTTGTGTGGAGGCTGGCAGCCGCTGAGCTAGACTGCACATAGCCCGCCAACAGAGCAGTGCTTGTGTGGAGGCTGGCAGCCGCTGAGCTAGACTGCACATAGCCCGCCAACAGAGCAGTGCTTGTGTGGAGGCTGGCAGCCGCTGAGCTAGACTGCACATAGCCCGCCAACAGAGCAGTGCTTGTGTGGAGGCTGGCAGCCGCTGAGCTAGACTGCACATAGCCCGCCAACAGAGCAGTGCTTGTGTGGAGGCTGGCAGCCGCTGAGCTAGACTGCACATAGCCCGCCAACAGAGCAGTGCTTGTGCGGAGGCTGGCAGCCGCTGAGCTAGACTGCACACAGCAGTCAGTCCTGTCTCCCACCGTCCTGTTCCTCTAAGGCAGTCCTGCCATATATCTACGCCTTCCAAGTTGTCTTTTCCATGTCAGTTTCCTGACTAACGTGTTTTAAACACATTTTTTTAAATTGAAGTGCCCCGCAGCAGAAGCTACGGACGAACCGCAGCCTTGAGGATTATTGTGCAACACTTTGATGAAGATGATGAGGTTTTGTCTGCTTTCCTTTATAATGTAGCACCGGTGGAATTAATTTGACAGGGGAAAACCGAAGTACTCGGGGAATAATCTGTTCCTGTTCCACTTTGTCCACCACAAATCCCACATGGACTGACTACGTGCCCAGCTTATCTCACCGTAATGATATTTTGAGGGCTACACGTCATGGCGGTGTCAGTACTGCGTTCCTACCGATAACATGTGGAGCTTACCTCCAGAACGGCGATGTCGTTCTCGTAATTATTCTCCGGATCATATCCTGGATGTATGACGTACTGCAGGACCTGTCTCCTTTCGCCCTCTTTGGACAGCACGTTGGTACCGGCAAGGACGGTGAAGTCGGCAGCTATCCTGTCACACACGACAGAACTAGTTTCATGCACTAATCAACAGGCTGCCTGTGTACATTGCGGTCTGAAGTAAAAGTAAATTTGCCTTGTGCATGTCATAAGGACATGTGGGGAAATGGAGATATAGCTCCACTCATTTTTAACATCAGAAATAGATGGAGTGGTCAGCTTCGCACTCCGGCCGCTTTATCTCCGCGGATATAACCCTCGGTACCCATTGAATGAGACGTGCTGGCCTAAGCCGGTATGTACATTTTAGAGCCTCTATACTGCGACACGCAACGCAGCATAACACAGTGACCGAGCCACCTTGCACTGAGACACGCAACGCAGCATAACACAGTGACCGAGCCACCTTGCACTGAGACACGCAACGCAGCATAACACAGTGACCGAGCCACCTTGCACTGAGACACGCAACGCAGCATAACACAGTGACCGAGCCACCTTGCACTGAGACACGCAACACAACATAACACAGTGACCGAGCCACCTTGCACTGAGACACGCAACGCAGCATAACACAGTGACCGAGCCACCTTGCACTGAGACACGCAACGCAGCATAACACAGTGACCGAGCCACCTTGCACTGAGACACGCAACGCAGCATAACACAGTGACCGAGCCACCTTGCACTGAGACACGCAACGCAGCATAACACAGTGACCGAGCCACCTTGCACTGAGACACGCAACACAACATAACACAGTGACCGAGCCACCTTGCACTGAGACACGCAACGCAGCATAACACAGTGACCGAGCCACCTTGCACTGAGACACGCAACGCAGCATAACACAGTGACCGAGCCACCTTGCACTGAGACACGCAACGCAGCATAACACAGTGACCGAGCCACCTTGCACTGAGACACGCAACGCAGCATAACACAGTGACCGAGCCACCTTGCACTGAGACACGCAAACACAACATAACACAGTGACCGAGCCACCTTGCACTGAGACACACAACACAACATAACACAGTGACCGAGCCACCTTGCACTGAGACACGCAACGCAGCATAACACAGTGACCGAGCCACCTTGCACTGAGACACGCAACACAACATAACACAGTGACCGAGCCACCTTGCACTGAGACACGCAACGCAGCATAACACAGTGACCGAGCCACCTTGCACTGAGACACGCAACGCAGCATAACACAGTGACCGAGCCACCTTGCACTGAGACACGCAACGCAGCATAACACAGTGACCGAGCCACCTTGCACTGAGACACGCAACACAACATAACACAGTGACCGAGCCACCTTGCACTGAGACACGCAACGCAGCATAACACAGTGACCGAGCCACCTTGCACTGAGACACGCAACGCAGCATAACACAGTGACCGAGCCACCTTGCACTGAGACACGCAACGCAGCATAACACAGTGACCGAGCCACCTTGCACTGAGACACGCAACGCAGCATAACACAGTGACCGAGCCACCTTGCACTGAGACACGCAACACAACATAACACAGTGACCGAGCCACCTTGCACTGAGACACACAACACAACATAACACAGTGACCGAGCCACCTTGCACTGAGACACGCAACGCAGCATAACACAGTGACCGAGCCACCTTGCACTGAGACACGCAACACAACATAACACAGTGACCGAGCCACCTTGCACTGAGACACGCAACGCAGCATAACACAGTGACCGAGCCACCTTGCACTGAGACACGCAACGCAGCATAACACAGTGACCGAGCCACCTTGCACTGAGACACGCAACGCAGCATAACACAGTGACCGAGCCACCTTGCACTGAGACACGCAACGCAGCATAACACAGTGACCGAGCCACCTTGCACTGAGACACGCAACGCAGCATAACACAGTGACCGAGCCACCTTGCACTGAGACACGCAACGCAGCATAACACAGTGACCGAGCCACCTTGCACTGAGACACGCAACGCAGCATAACACAGTGACCGAGCCACCTTGCACTGAGACACGCAACACAACATAACACAGTGACCGAGCCACCTTGCACTGAGACACACAACACAACATAACACAGTGACCGAGCCACCTTGCACTGAGACACGCAACGCAGCATAACACAGTGACCGAGCCACCTTGCACTGAGACACGCAACACAACATAACACAGTGACCGAGCCACCTTGCACTGAGACACGCAACGCAGCATAACACAGTGACCGAGCCACCTTGCACTGAGACACGCAACGCAGCATAACACAGTGACCGAGCCACCTTGCACTGAGACACGCAACGCAGCATAACACAGTGACCGAGCCACCTTGCACTGAGACACGCAACGCAGCATAACACAGTGACCGAGCCACCTTGCACTGAGACACGCAACGCAGCATAACACAGTGACCGAGCCACCTTGCACTGAGACACGCAACGCAGCATAACACAGTGACCGAGCCACCTTGCACTGAGACACGCAACACAACATAACACAGTGACCGAGCCACCTTGCACTGAGACACACAACGCAGCATAACACAGTGACCGAGCCACCTTGCACTGAGACACGCAACGCAGCATAACACAGTGACCGAGCCACCTTGCACTGAGACACGCAACGCAGCATAACACAGTGACCGAGCCACCTTGCACTGAGACACGCAACGCAGCATAACACAGTGACCGAGCCACCTTGCACTGAGACACGCAACGCAGCATAACACAGTGACCGAGCCACCTTGCACTGAGACACGCAACCAACATAACACAGTGACCGAGCCACCTTGCACTGAGACACGCAACACAACATAACACAGTGACCGAGCCACCTTGCACTGAGACACGCAACACAACATAACACAGTGACCGAGCCACCTTGCACTGAGACACGCAACGCAGCATAACACAGTGACCGAGCCACCTTGCACTGAGACACGCAACGCAGCATAACACAGTGACCGAGCCACCTTGCACTGAGACACGCAACGCAGCATAACACAGTGACCGAGCCACCTTGCACTGAGACACGCAACACAACATAACACAGTGACCGAGCCACCTTGCACTGAGACACGCAACACAACATAACACAGTGACCGAGCCACCTTGCACTGAGACACGCAACACAACATAACACAGTGACCGAGCCCCTTGCACTGAGACACGCAACACAACAAACACAGTGACCGAGCCACCTTGCACTGAGACACGCAACACAACATAACACAGTGACCGAGCCACCTTGCACTGAGACACGCAACACAACATAACACAGTGACCGAGCCACCTTGCACTGAGACACGCAACACAACATAACACAGTGACCGAGCCACCTTGCACTGAGACACGCAACACAACATAACACAGTGACCGAGCCACCTTGCACTGAGACACGCAACACAAACATAACACAGTGACCGAGCCACCTTGCACTGAGACACGCAACACAACATAACACAGTGACCGAGCCACCTTGCACTGAGACACGCAACACAACATAACACAGTGACCGAGCCACCTTGCACTGAGACACGCAACACAACATAACACAGTGACCGAGCCACCTTGCACTGAGACACGCAACACAACATAACACAGTGACCGAGCCACCTTGCACTGAGACACGCAACGCAGCATAACACAGTGACCGAGCCACCTTGCACTGAGACACGCAACACAACATAACACAGTGACCGAGCCACCTTGCACTGAGACACGCAACACAACATAACACAGTGACCGAGCCACCTGGCACTGAGACACGCAACGCAGCATAACACAGTGACCGAGCCACCTTGCACTGAGACACGCAACACAACATAACACAGTGACCGAGCCACCTTGCACTGAGACACGCAACACAACATAACACAGTGACCGAGCCACCTTGCACTGAGACACGCAACGCAGCATAACACAGTGACCGAGCCACCTTGCACTGAGACACGCAACACAACATAACATATAATTATATAAACTAGAAGTTTCACTGCCATCTGCAACAATAATTTTAATTTTTATAAATAATATTTATTAAATACGAAATATTTTAATCATATTTTAACCATAACAAAGTGGGCCGCGATAGCTCAGTCGGTATAGCGACTCGCTACCAGCTGGACGGTCCGGGGATCGAATCCCGCTGGGGGCGAGATTTTCAGCACCCGTCCATACCGGCCCTGGGGCCTACCCAGCCTCCTGTACAATGGGTACCGGGCCTCTTTCACGGGGATAAAGCGGCCGGGACGTGGAGTTGACCACCCATCCTTATCTAGTGCCAGGGTTAAAGAAAGAGTAGAGCTATACCTCTACTCCCCCTCTGGGCCTTCATGGCATGTTCTAGGGTGACCTTTACCTTTACTTTACCCACAACATATCAACAGTACAAGTTGTACCTTTTATACACAAATGACTTCCACAACGGAGCCTGGCCGTGCCATGGCTCAGGCGGTTAGTCGCCGGTCTCCCACCGCGGAGGTCCGGGTTCGATCCCGGGTCAGTCCATGTGGGATTTATGGTGGACATAGTGGCACTGGGACAGGTTTTTCCCCGAGTACTTCGGTTTTCCCCTATCAATTTCATTCCACCGGAGCCCATTACAAGGAAAAACGAAAAAAAAATGCTCATCTTCATCACAGGGTTGCACAATAAGCCTTAAGGCTGCGGTGTGTCTGCTGCGGGGCCCTTCTCCAAAAAAAAAAAAAACTTTATAACCTTGGAACCTTGTAAATAATAGGTTGTCACTGGCAGTTGGTTTTAAACCTGGCACATTGCGCTCACTGAAGATGGCACACTTGTGCCGAAACATGTCGCTACGTGTTTCGTAACACTCATATGTAACTAATAGTGTGCATGTAGTTGGTACAATAAATTGAACACATTTCCTAGCTTGTTCGATTGGCACACTTCTATAAAAACACACAGTGGTCAACACAGCTACTGACTCTTCCGCGACGCAGTGGGCCGCCGTCAGAATCCAACTGCCGCTGACGATCGTGCCGCCGCAGACGTGGCTGCCGTCGTACTGCAGCGAGATCTAGCGACAGAGAACAGAACTATCGTTATACATGACCATATAGGGCCTAAATGTTGTCAGGTAACTTGTGGCTTTTGTGTGTAAGGGCGAGACACTTCTAGGACGTGTCGCCATAGATACAGCAGAGTCTCGATGTTCGGGATTTCGACCTTTCGTGATCACGGATTTAATAACATTGTTTCAACTTTTTGTGACTGGTTCCAAGGGATTTAGACCTTTCGTGATCACTCATTTTAATTACAATTTTTCGACCTTTCGTGACTGGTTTCAACGAATCGGAACGAGACTGCGTGGCCGACAAGATGGCTGTCCACACTGTCCTGCTATTGGCCAGATCAGTAAACCACTGTCTTTTACTAAGCAAGGGTGAATGATTTCCTGCTCTATGCATTGAGGCTCTCCCTCGTTCTTTTAATGTATTTCATGTTTCCAAAAATTGCTTGTATTTTATTAAAACTTTGCATGCTTTTGTGCTTTTGAGGTTATATTATATTGTGTTACTGGTATCTCGAATTTATTGAAACCAAATACAGTAGAACCTCGATTATCCGAAATAAAGGGGGCAGGCCCGATTTCGGATAAGCAATATTTCGGATAATTCGAAAATTCGGCTTGACGTGATAAGGCGCAATACAAATAACATATATTCACAAACACGCCTTATCTTAATAACATTTACTGCACAACAGACTGTACGATATTTACAGGTACAGTCCGCACAGTCAACTTTACACAACAAACTGTACGATATTTACAGGTACAGTCCGCACAGTCAACTTTACACAACAAACTGTACGATATTTACAGGTACAGTCCGCACAGTCAACTTTACACAACAAACTGTACGATATTTACAGGTACAGTCCGCACAGTCAACTTTACACAACAAACTGTACGATATTTACAGGTACAGTCCGCACAGTCAACATTTGACAGCAAACTGACGGGGAGAGGCTCAGAGGTGTCTCGCGGCAGGCAGTTATGGGAATCGCGTAAAACGAGGCATTTCGGTTAACCGGAGTTTCGGTTAAGCGAAGTTCGGATAACCGAGGTTCTGCTTTACGCATTTTTCGTTTAAAATGAATTCCTATTTTTCGGATTTCGATGTTCGTGAGGATCTTATCGGTGCCAATGAATCACGAACTTCGAGACTGTACTGTACATACCGTATTTGGGGGAATATCAGGGTAGAGCAGACGAAGTTTTGGTACCTGTGTACCAGATTACACGGCGTCACCGTCCTGGGATCGCCAGACTCCCGCTTATCACTATTAACATGGGCTGGGCTCATCATGTTTTTGTGTGCAGGGAATGAACAAACACGACAGTTCTGGTCTGTCTTTGGCAGTTCCTTTATCATCTTCTTCCTTTGTCTGTTTCCATATTTCTGTTGCCGTTACACTTGTTTGCTTGTTGTTTAACGACGCCGTCAGTGTTCCAGTTCATTTAACGTCGAATGATGCGTTCACTTGTCAAGCAACGAACTGCGAACGGTTTTGGAGGAAGTGACCGTTCTTGGCAGCCGTCCTGCTCTTTTGTACGTGCGATCACTTGACGTAATTCGCATCGAGTGTAAAGTTAGTAATCTTTAAGGCACCGTAAAAGTAACAGTATAGCTGTCCCTGAGCATGCCATGAAGGCGTATGGACAGTGGAGGTATGACTCCATTTATTCTTAACGTCGCCACTAGATGGGGTGAGTGGTCAGCTGAACGTCACAGCCACTCTACCCCGCTCGATAAGATCCCCAAGAGGTTCGATCCCGGGTCAGTCCATGTGGGATTTGTGGTAGACAAAGTGGCACTGGGACAGGTTTTTCCCCTGTGTACTTCGGTTTTACCGTGTCAGTTTCATTCCACTGGTGCTTCATTACTTGGGAAAATAAAAAAAAAGATTATCTTTCATCTTTATCACAGGGTTGCACAATAAGCCTTAAGGCTGCGGTGCGTCCGTAGCTTCTGCTGCGGGGCCCTTCACCACACCAAAAAAAAAAAAAAAACAAAGTGTTCATTAAACGGAAGGCCGGGTGTTACAGCCAGTCTGGACACACTGGAGAGTAGATGAATGTGTTACTTTGGTACAGCCAGTCTGGACACACTGGAGAGTGGATGAATGTGTTACTTTGGTACAGCCAGTCTGGACACACTGGAGAGTAGATGAATGTGTTACTTTGGTACAGCCAGTCTGGACACACTGGAGAGTAGATGAATGTGTTACTTTGGTACAGCCAGTCTGGACACACTGGAGAGTGGATGAATGTGTTACTTTGGTACAGCCAGTCTGGACACACTGGAGAGTAGATGAATGTGTTACTTTGGTACAGCCAGTCTGGACACACTGGAGAGTAGATGAATGTGTTACTTTGGTACAGCCAGTCTGGACACACTGGAGAGTGGATGAATGTGTTACTTTGGTACAGCCAGTCTGGACACACTGGAGAGTAGATGAATGTGTTACTTTGGTACAGCCAGTCTGGACACACTGGAGAGTAGATGAATGTGTTACTTTGGTACAGCCAGTCTGGACACACTGGAGAGTGGATGAATGTGTTACTTTGGTACAGCCAGTCTGGACACACTGGAGAGTAGATGAATGTGTTACTTTGGTACAGCCAGTCTGGACACACTGGAGAGTAGATGAATGTGTTACTTTGGTACAGCCAGTCTGGACACACTGGAGAGTAGATGAATGTGTTACTTTGGTACAGCCAGTCTGGACACACTGGAGAGTAGATGAATGTGTTACTTTGGTACAGCCAGTCTGGACACACTGGAGAGTGGATGAATGTGTTACTTTGGTACAGCCAGTCTGGACACACTGGAGAGTAGATGAATGTGTTACTTTGGTACAGCCAGTCTGGACACACTGGAGAGTAGATGAATGTGTTACTTTGGTACAGCCAGTCTGGACACACTGGAGAGTAGATGAATGTGTTACTTTGGTACAGCCAGTCTGGACACACTGGAGAGTGGATGAATGTGTTACTTTGGTACAGCCAGTCTGGACACACTGGAGAGTGGATGAATGTGTTACTTTGGTACAGCCAGTCTGGACACACTGGAGAGTAGATGAATGTGTTACTTTGGTACAGCCAGTCTGGACACACTGGAGAGTAGATGAATGTGTTACTTTGGTACAGCCAGTCTGGACACACTGGAGAGTGGATGAATGTGTTACTTTGGTACAGCCAGTCTGGACACACTGGAGAGTGGATGAATGTGTTACTTTGGTACAGCCAGTCTGGACACACTGGAGAGTAGATGAATGTGTTACTTTGGTACAGCCAGTCTGGACACACTGGAGAGTAGATGAATGTGTTACTTTGGTACAGCCAGTCTGGACACACTGGAGAGTGGATGAATGTGTTACTTTGGTACAGCCAGTCTGGACACACTGGAGAGTAGATGAATGTGTTACTTTGGTACAGCCAGTCTGGACACACTGGAGAGTAGATGAATGTGTTACTTTGGTACAGCCAGTCTGGACACACTGGAGAGTAGATGAATGTGTTACTTTGGTACAGCCAGTCTGGACACACTGGAGAGTAGATGAATGTGTTACTTTGGTACAGCCAGTCTGGACACACTGGAGAGTGGATGAATGTGTTACTTTGGTACAGCCAGTCTGGACACACTGGAGAGTGGATGAATGTGTTACTTTGGTACAGCCAGTCTGGACACACTGGAGAGTAGATGAATGTGTTACTTTGGTACAGCCAGTCTGGACACACTGGAGAGTAGATGAATGTGTTACTTTGGTACAGCCAGTCTGGACACACTGGAGAGTGGATGAATGTGTTACTTTGGTACAGCCAGTCTGGACACACTGGAGAGTAGATGAATGTGTTACTTTGGTACAGCCAGTCTGGACACACTGGAGAGTAGATGAATGTGTTACTTTGGTACAGCCAGTCTGGACACACTGGAGAGTAGATGAATGTGTTACTTTGGTACAGCCAGTCTGGACACACTGGAGAGTAGATGAATGTGTTACTTTGGTACAGCCAGTCTGGACACACTGGAGAGTAGATGAATGTGTTACTTTGGTACAGCCAGTCTGGACACACTGGAGAGTAGATGAATGTGTTACTTTGGTACAGCCAGTCTGGACACACTGGAGAGTAGATGAATGTGTTACTTTGGTACAGCCAGTCTGGACACACTGGATAATAGATGAATGTGTTACTTTGGTACAGCCAGTCTGGACACACTGGATAATAGATGAATGTGTTACTTTGGTACAGCCAGTCTGGACACACTGGAGAGTAGATGAATGTGTTACTTTGGTACAGCCAGTCTGGACACACTGGATAATAGATGAATGTGTTACTTTGGTACAGCCAGTCTGGACACACTGGATAATAGATGAATGTGTTACTTTGGTACAGCCAGTCTGGACACACTGGATAATAGATGAATGTGTTACTTTGCCGGGAATCGAAGCCGTAGCGTAGTCGCTATACCGACTGATCTATCGTGTCTGTCTTTAAGGCACAGCAATAGCAATCAGCACCAGCTGCATTTCGCACTCACAGTGACGTCACGTTTCTTATGGTGGTCACAATAAACCGACATCGTGTCACTAAGCAGCGGTAATGGGTTGGTCTTTGTAATGAACACAAAGCGTGTTTACTGCGAGGTAGGAAATGAATTTTTATGTTAATTTAAAAATGGGTCCCGCAGTGGTGCAGTTGGTTGAGGCATTGCGCTGCAAGCCGGAAGGTCGCGGGTTCGATTCGCGATGGAATCATTGGAATTTTTCATTGACATAATCCTTTCGGTCGCACTATGGCCCTGGGGTCGACTCAGCCTCTAACAGAAATTAGTACCAGGAATGTTTCCTGGGGGGTAAAGGCGGCCGGTGCATAGAGATGACCTTCATGTGGGAGCCTCAACCTCCTGGAACCCTCAGGGCCTGTTGGGGCCTTTAATGGGATTGCTTTAGTTTCTTTATTTAAAATAATGTCAGGCATCAAAGCTGCAAGCTGTGGCCGTTCAGCTTGTACTGTTAGTTGTTTAATGAATATGCATTTCCTTCCCTTTGCAATGCGCTAATATTGTGCAAGTCTGCAATCTCTGTTATCTCTGTTATCAAAGTTGTGCCTTTGGCTGTGAAGTTTTAAAATTACTGACGGCGATTTGCTCTCTTGTACCTCAAAGTTTCAAGACAATAGATTGTGCGTTAACCCATTTTTCTTTCAAACTTCTGTATCTTCAGAGTTTCATAAATGTTTTTTCTTCTCAAAGTTGCCCGTATCGTAATTGCGCCCGAAGGTACTGACGTCAGACAAGAAGGAAGGATACGCCCTCTGAGCCTTATATATAGGGCGTGGGCAGTATTACACCCTCTGAGTCTTACATAGGGCGTGGGCAGTATTACGTTCTCGTGAGCCGCTTGTGACGGAGACGAATGTCGCGGTTATCACCTGAATTCTAACGTTAGAACTAACTGTGAGGTTTCTTTTTTCAGTTGGACACATGGGAGATGTGAGAATTGTGCGCGGAATTCTAGTTGAGATACCTACAGGAAAGTAATTTCGAAGAACTGGGTATCGATGGTTGGATAATATCATCGAGCTCAAGGAATTTGAATGGGATGGCTCGGGGTAGGGCACAACGGTGGACTGGTGCGAATACTGTATGATTTTTAGGGTTACATAAAATTCGCAGAAACTGTTGGCTATCTAAGCAAGTAGCGCCTTGTCAAGAAGGACATGCTGACATGGCGAGCGTTCCGTAGAATGGTCGACAGCTTGGCCTGGTAGTTGCAACAAGACCTGGTAGTTGCAACAAGACCTGGTAGTTGCAACAAGACCTGGTAGTTGCAACAAGACCTGGTAGTTACAACAAGACCTGGTAGTTGCAACAAGACCTGGTAGTTGCAACAAGACCTGGTAGTTGCAACAAGACCTGGTAGTTGCAACAAGACCTGGTAGTTGCAACAAGACCTGGTAGTTGCAACAAGACCTGGTAGTTGCAACAAGACCTGCACGCAAACAGTGACAGGCAGGCCTACTTATAACACTTCCTGCATTCCTCATGCCTGAGTTTCAGCTTATGTTTTATCTGCGTTGCCCTCCATCGAAGCAACAACGTTACATGTACCGCCTCGCTAATTCATTTTTGATTATGTCATCTTCAGTCTGAGGGATGTTGCTGTTGTAATTTGTAGACTTGGTTGTCGTATGCATTTAAAGGTGATGTCTACCTGAGTATATGTAATGTCGAGTGTTCGGATTGTAGAAAATAATTAATTGAAAAGGATGTGGGAAGTAGTGATGATAGCATAATTTAACCCTTTAAAGCCCAGTGGTTACTATACGTACCGCCAGGTTTAACGTTCAACAATTCTGCGTTCTGCCCACACAGTGTATTTATGTGTTTTGTGTGGATCTGAGAACAAACAGCGATTATTTCACTGTACAACATTAACTGACTGGTTTGTATAACTGAGACGGAGTGTGTTTACTGCGCGGTACGGACTGTATTTATGTGTTTTGTGTGGATCTCAGAACAAACAGCGATTGTTTCACTGTACAACATTAACTGACTGGTTTGTATAACTGAGACGGAGTGTGTTTACTGCGCGGTACGGACTGTATTTATGTGTTTTGTGTGGATCTCAGAACAAACAACGATTATTTCACTGTACAGCATTAACTGACTGGTTTGTATAACTGAGACGGAGTGTGTTTACTGCGCGGTACGGACTGTATTTATGTGTTTTGTGTGGATCTCAGAACAAACAACGATTATTTCACTGTACAGCATTAACTGACTGGTTTGTATAACTGAGACGGAGTGTGTTTACTGCGCGGTACGGACTGTATTTATGTGTTTTGTGTGGATCTGAGAACAAACAGCGATTATTTCACTGTACAACATTAACTGACTGGTTTGTATAACTGAGACGGAGTGTGTTTACTGCGCGGTACGGACTGTATTTATGTGTTTTGTGTGGATCTCAGAACAAACAACGATTATTTCACTGTACAGCATTAACTGACTGGTTTGTATAACTGAGACGGAGTGTGTTTACTGCGCGGTACGGACTGTATTTATGTGTTTTGTGTGGATCTCAGAACAAACAGCGATTATTTCACTGTACAACATTAACTGACTGGTTTGTATAACTGAGACGGAGTGTGTTTACTGCGCGGTACGGACTGTATTTATGTGTTTTGTGTGGATCTCAGAACAAACAGCGATTATTTCACTGTACAACATTAACTGACTGGTTTGTATAACTGAGACGGAGTGTGTTTACTGCGCGGTACGGACTGTATTTATGTGTTTTGTGTGGATCTCAGAACAAACAGCGATTATTTCACTGTACAACATTAACTGACTGGTTTGTATAACTGAGACGGAGTGTGTTTACTGCGCGGTACGGACTGAATATTTTAAGTGTAACTCATGTTTATCTTAGTCTTTGAACCATTAAATTACTATCCCGAAATTGGATGATCGCAGCCCATGTACTGTCACGCACCCCTCACGTCAACGGCCCGTAAAAGCGGCCATTTCATTGTTGTGAGCGATTTACTCGGCGGTTAAGAGCGGTACAGTGATGACGTGACGTAGTAGACACAAATGTATGCATGTTGTTTTGAGGTGATTCTTCTAAGAGCAGAGTTAGAGTGAGTTCAGATAGGTGACGACTCGCTTGAGGACTCTCGGTGACATTCACGAAGTGAGGTGGCGGCCTGCAGCCGAACTGTGCAGACCAGAAGGCCGACTGACATGCTTGCAGGACAGACGGTGACTGCTCTGGGGTTCGTGTCCAGCAGCGGGTTACCGTGGAGTGAGTAGAGGAGTTGATATATTGGTCGTAATGGGAAAATGGTAACTATTGTGTTGAGCCTGATAGCAGTACTATTGTGTTGAGCCTGATAGCAGTACTATTGTGTTGAGCCTGATAGCAGTACTATTGTGTTGAGCCTGATAGCAGTACTATTGTGTTGAGCCTGATAGCAGTACTATTGTGTTGAGCCTGATAGCAGTACTATTGTGTTGAGCCTGATAGCAGTACTCACCTGGAACGGGAACTGGCCGGGCTTCGTGTCCGTGCCGTTCACTATTCTTACATGTGCTGGGGCACCTTCAAGAAAACAGAAAAACTCTTTTCAATTTCTGGTTTCATATTTGACGCTTTCGTACAAATAAGTTGTAAGAATGCTTCTCTTAGCTGCATCATAGTCACGTGACAGTAGTGGATGGTTTCATTAACATTGTAGCCGTTCAAATTTGGCCCAAGTCAGACAGTGTTGAGTATTAGTATCAGAATAATGGGTCGAGCCCTTGCGGTCCCGATGCACGTAGGCCCTTAACAGGCCCTTTGTGCCCCTTAGCTAAAGTCCAAGTCATAAGGGCCCTGTCCTTGTAATAAAGTTCCAGATCGCCCCCAGACTTAGTCCCCTGACATCCTCACGGCCCAAAAAGAAGGCACTCAGATAAGTGTGTCTGAGTGTACCAAAGCTTCACACTCACACAAGACATCAGCTGACGTCTCCTCCTCTGCTCCGCATTTCCTACACAACGGACTGTCGCTCAGTCCCATAATGTTAAGGTGTCTTCGGAGGTGTTGTGTCCGGTAAGAAGGCCAATAACTACCCTGTATAGTCAGACAGTATTACCAGACACTGTGCACTTTACCACAACAGTCTGCACACGCAATGTGTTACTGAACACCAAATGTGACTGGTGTGCTGGTGTTAGTTAGCATTACACTTCAGTCCGTGTTTCTAGAAGCTGTTCAGGTGGGGATGTATGTGGCAGGTAAGTTGTTTAGTGTATCGTAAGTTGTTTAGTGTATCGTAAGTTGTTTAGTGTATCGTAAGTTGTTTAGTGTATCGTAAGTTGTTTAGTGTATCGTAAGTTGTTTAGTGTATCGTAAGTTGTTTAGTGTATCGTAAGTTGTTTAGTGTATCGTAAGTTGTTTAGTGTATCGTAAGTTGTTTAGTGTATCGTAAGTTGTTTAGTGTATCGTAAGTTGTTTAGTGTATCGTAAGTTGTTTAGTGTATCGTAAGTTGTTTAGTGTATCGTAAGTTGTTTAGTGTATCGTAAGTTGTTTAGTGTATCGTAAGTTGTTTAGTGTATCGTAAGTTGTTTATTTTATCGTCAGCCACGAACTGTGTTTTGCGATATTTTGTGCATGGCGATGTCTGTAGAGTTTAGAGAAGTGCTCGCCTGAAGACAGCAGCTATGTCAGCAAAATTAGCGAATGTAAGGCGCATGTATCGACTGTTCGACGGAAACCTTGACGACTAGCACTGCACTTGGCATGAAGACCTACTTGCGTGTGTGAGACCGTTTTGAGGGCGTCTGTAAATATTCAGAGGAGAGAAAAATGTTTTTTCCTTTCCACGCATATAGAAAGGGTAGAGGTATAGCTCCATGTTCTTAACCTCGATACTAGATGGGGACGAGTCGTAAACTTAACGCCCCGGCCGCTTTATCCCGTAAATTAACCCCGGTACCCATTATATAGGAATCTGCGTTGGCCCCAGAGCCGGTCTGGACGGTTTTGAAGAAAGTCTCCTTGTCCCTGCCGGGATACGAACGCCGGATGTTACAGCCTGTAGCCTAGTCACTATACTGACTGAGTTATTTCGCCAATTGCAAATTTTATGTAATTCTTGCTGTTTTTGATATGGTTAAATAAAGCTTATTTAACGTGTCGAGACAGTGACTTAGTGTACATGTCAATACCGCTACAGAATAACATTGTGACCTTGAAGAGGGCCTCTTTTGTGTTGTAGAGGACCCCTTTTGTGTTGTAGAGGGCCCCTTTTGTGTTGTAGAGGGTCCCTTTTGTGTTGTAGAGGGCCCCTTCTGTGTTGTAGAGGACCCTTTTGTGTTGTAGAGGGTCCCTTTTGTGTTGTAGAGGGCACATTTTGTGTTGTAGAGGACACCTTTTGTGTTGTAGAGAGCCCCTTTTTGTTGTAGAGGGTCCCTTTTGTGTTGTAGAGGGCACCTTTTGTGTTGTAGAGGGTCCCTTCTGTGTTATAGAGGGTCCCTTTTGTGTTGTAGAGGGCCCCTTCTGTGTTGTAGAGTACCCTTTTTTGTTGTAGAGGGTCCCTCTTGTGTTGTAGAGGGCACCTTTTTTCTTGTAGAGGGCCCCTTTTGTGTTGTGTCTCACGACTCCTGGTTGGCAGTTTCCGTTGAAAATGCTTACATGGCCAGCTGTATTTTTAAAGCTTTCACATCGTTCCTGAAGATGGAGGCAGCATGTTCCTACGAAACGTAGGCATCAATCAGTAAATTTGTGACGCAACATAAATTTCCTAACTTGTTATGCCTTTGTTTGGGGGGTGGGGGGGGGGTGTGTGCAGTCAGAGAGGTCATGTGCCAGACAGCAGGCACCTAGGTGCCGTGCAGCATAAAGACGTCGCAACGACTTGCGCTGTCTGTCACTACACCAGTGCACTGACGTCAGATAAGCTTGCAGATGAGATAGCAGCTAGTGATACGGTGTCAGGCTGGATACCGTGCAGTGCTTGACGTAATCAGTACACGTGTCAAGACGTCACACAGCCTAGCGCAACACGACGCGGTTCGTGACCTTTAACCCCAGATCAACCGTCAAACGTTAACTGATTCGTTCTCTTAAATAAATATGTGACATGTAAATGATAGCAACATACGGAGTTTGTGCCTCACAGTAAACATGCTACATATGATCTGCGGTCTTCTGGGATATTACGCAGCATGAGTGGTAATCCTTTACCGACGTTTCGGGACAACATCGGTCCCATCTTCAAGGATCAAGAAGTCCAAAAAGAAAAGAAAGATGGGACCGATACGTTGTCCCGAAACGTCGGTAAACGATTACCACTCGACGCTGCGTAATATGCCAGAAGATCGCAGATGTCGTCAACATCGCGGCGAAAGCCTGAAGTCACGGACACTGTCAGCAGTAACAACAAAAACGGCGTAATGCTGTTTATTAGATATTATTGCGAAGTGGAAAGGAACAACTTACTCGATCACTTTCTTTCGTTCGTCTGTCTGTCCGTCTGAGTTTTCGTGACTTAAGTGTAGGCGTATAAACCGTCAGTTAGCGCTAGTGTCGTGAAAATGGGCTCAGTGACAGTCGTGCTGTACTTAAGGGCCTAACTGCATGTTTATCTGTAGTGTCCGTATTTGTTGATTGCTGTGGGTGAAATTCGGTACACAAGCTATGTCCTTAGTGACGTTGTGAGTTTCGTGAAAATTGGTGTGATGAAGGCCACATTAACTCACATGAAGTTTGTTCGTGTTTTAACATATTTCGTCTGAATTCTAAAACGTTCTGACGGTGGTATATAACGGTATGTAACGGTATATAACGGTATATAACAGTATATATATAATAACCATGGCTCAACAGCCCTATATGGGCCCGGGCCTCCTCTTGCCTTCTCTTTTCGATGTTACTAAGTCGTGCGCATTCGTGGCAGTTGGTGACTGGTCAACTGGCCGCGCTAGTGTTCTATCGATCCTGATGTGAGTGAGAAATGGAGGCAATTTGGCTTACATTTTTATTCATGCCCGTAAGGTTCTTTTACATGCCGTAAATCTACGACATGGGACCGACGGCTTTACTTCCCCTCCGAAGGAAGTTGTGATACGGATTCTTATCACCCTTAAAAATCCATCGACCTCGGTCGGGATCGAACCCGCGAACCTTGGGTCAAGTGGCGAGCACGCTAACCACTAGTCCACCGAGGTCGACATAACGGTATATAACACTGAGAACTAATGGGTTTCTGGACTTTGTCCGTTGTCCGGATAAAATATAATTATTATATATGTATATATTCTATCCGGACAATAAACAAAGCCCAGAAGACAATTAATTCTCAATATTTCGTCTGATTTGTATGAAATTTGGTAGTTCAGATGTTCACAGAAATTTATTGACTGACTGTATGCCATCTAGTTGTGCTATTTTGAATTACACGTTCGACGTACAACTATTTCTTCAGCCTAAATCCGTACCTCAGAGTGAACATTCTGTTATAAGCGCCGTTTCATCACAAAGGGCGCGTTCTTCACAGGCAACTTGCGCACAGGAGCACGTAACTCTCAGATAATACAAAACCTGCTAACAATATTTGCCATCGCAACCAGGGTGTGACTCACTCAATCACACCAAGAATATAGCTCAAATATTTCTTAAAATTTCAACACTAGATTAAGGTGAATGGATAGCTTCACGCGCTGGCTGCTTTACCTCCAAAAAATTTGGAGATAAGGTTGGAGAATAGGAATGTCTTCTTCCTCGCCTGGAATTGAATGTGCTTGTCGTTATAAATTCACTATACTGACTGAGCTACCGTTAATTAGGACTTACCTGTAACAACGACTGACAGAAGAACACAGAGCAGAGTAGCTGACAGCATTGTGACAATCACACAGTCACACTTTTGGGTCTGAAGTGTAGTGAAACAATTGCTTATCACTAAAATATTAAGATAAGTTAATTCATCCTCCACGGTATTTTTGACGTGACGTCACAGCCACGTTAACAGAGAGCACACTGGTTCTTTGTGACGTCATTCGTATGTTACTACGTTCCATTGCTTTGTGTTAAAAGAATATTGCAAATGGCGGACCACGTGACGTAGGGCGCCATAAAGCCAATCAGCACGTTTGAGCGTCAAGGTGGCTGTTTTACAACAGGCCTGTCAAGCTGTGTCAATTACGGGTCGTTAAGGCGTGTGGCGGAGATGGAGGCGATGTTCCACACGTTCTTATTTTCGGTAGCACGTAGAGGTGAGTGATATTATCCGCAACCCGGTGGATTCGTCCTCCACGGAAGGACCCCGATACCCGTTACGTAAGAGCCTGGGTGGGTCCCAGAGCGTGTTGAGACGTGTTGTACAAAAGGGGATCGAACCCCAATTTATCGGACACAAGTCCGTGTCTGTGTCTGCTGTCCGACCGAACTGTACCGGAGGTCTGCAAGTTATGTGGAACTGAACCATTTTTTCTCGTGGTAGTTTTATACACGTGTAGAATGACACGTGTGTCCTGCAGTGGACTCATTCCTGTGATCCATTTCCTTGCAGGACAGACACCTTAACGAATCTCAAAAATTCTGCGGACACCAATTCCCAAAATGATCTCAAGTTGCAGAACCCTAAGGAACAATTCGCGTTGTTGTTTGAGATCGAATAATTGCAAAAGAAGTACAATTAAAATGTAAACATCTTTATTAAGTCAAGGCAAAAATTAACTAAACAGTTTTCCTAACAGTAATGACCGCGTAACGTTATGTTGTACTGAGCAGAATGTGCTGTGTGTTATGTCACTAATGATCAGAAAATGCTGTGTGTTATGTCACTACTGAGCAGAAAGTGCTGTGTGTTATGTCACTAATGAGCAGAAAGTGTGGTGTGTTATATTACTACTGAGCAGAAAGTGTTGTGTGTTATATTACTACTGAGCAGAAAGTGCTGTGTGTTATGTCACTGCTGAGCAGAAAGTGTGGTGTGTTATATCACTACTGAGCAGAAAGTGTTGTGTGTTATATTACTACTGAGCAGAAAGTGCTGTGTGTTATGTCACTAAGCAGAAAGTGTGGTGTGTTATATCACTACTGAGCAGAAAGTGTGGTGTGTTATATCACTACTGAGCAGAAAGTGTTGTGTGTTATATTACTACTGAGCAGAAAGTGCTGTGTGTTATGTCACTGCTGAGCAGAAAGTGCTCTGTGTTATGTCGCTACTGAGCAGAAAGTGCTCCGTATTATGTCACTACTGAGCAGAAAGTGCTCTGTTTTGTCACTACTGAGCAGAAAGTGCTCTGTGTTATGTCACTACTGAGCGGAAAGTGCTCTGTTTTGTCACTACTGAGCAGAAAGTGCTGTGTGTTATGTCAATACTGAGCAGAAAGTGCTCTGTGTTATGTCAATACTGAGCAGAAAGTGCTCTGTTTTATGTCACTACTGAGCAGAAAGTGCTCTGTGTTATGTCGCTACTGAGCAGAAAGTGCTCCGTATTATGTCACTACTGAGCAGAAAGTGCTCTGTTTTGTCACTACTGAGCAGAAAGTGCACTCTCTGTACCACTATTCCTCATGAAACATAATTGTAAAACATTAAAATCGTTCAATAAAACATTTTTGCTTCTTACTTCTAACATGGAGCAAACCAAGCTCGCGGATCACAGTTTGACCACCACTCCTGCAACCCACGCAGTGCAGGCACGTTGCCCCGTTTCGTCTGCCCTGATATTATTAAGGACAAGGATTAAGTGAGACATTTGTGCTCAGTCACACAGCAGCCAGTCATTCTAGTGTACCGACTAGTTGTTGTCTTGTGCTCAGTCACACAGCAGCCAGTCATTCTAGTGTACCGACTAGTTGTTGTCTTGTGCTCAGTCACACAGCAGCCAGCTATTCTAGTGTACCAACTAGTTGTTGTCTTGTGCTCAGTCACACAGCAGCCAGCTATTCTAGTGTACCAACTAGTTGTTGTCTTGTGCTCAGTCACACAGCAGCCAGTCATTCTAGTGTACCAACTAGTTGTTGTCTTGTGCTCAGTCACACAGCAGCCAGTCATTCTAGTGTACCGACTAGTTGTCTTGTGCTCAGTCACACAGCAGCCAGCTATTCTAGTGTACCAACTAGTTGTTGTCTTGTGCTCAGTCACACAGCAGCCAGCTATTCTAGTGTACCAACTAGTTGTTGTCTTGTGCTCAGTCACACAGCAGCCAGTCATTCTAGTGTACCGACTAGTTGTTGTCTTGTGCTCAGTCACACAGCAGCCAGTCATTCTAGTGTACCGACTAGTTGTTGTCTTGTGCTCAGTCACACAGCAGCCAGTCATTCTAGTGTACCGACTAGTTGTTGTCTTGTGCTCAGTCACACAGCAGCCAGTCATTCTAGTGTACCAACTAGTTGTTGTCTTGTGCTCAGTCACACAGCAGCCAGTCATTCTAGTGTACCGACTAGTTGTCTTGTGCTCAGTCACACAGCAGCCAGCTATTCTAGTGTACCAACTAGTTGTTGTCTTGTGCTCAGTCACACAGCAGCCAGCTATTCTAGTGTACCAACTAGTTGTTGTCTTGTGCTCAGTCACACAGCAGCCAGTCATTCTAGTGTACCGACTAGTTGTTGTCTTGTGCTCAGTCACACAGCAGCCAGTCATTCTAGTGTACCAACTAGTTGTTGTCTTGTGCTCAGTCACACAGCAGCCAGTCATTCTAGTGTACCGACTAGTTGTTGTCTTGTGCTCAGTCACACAGCAGCCAGCTATTCTAGTGTACCAACTAGTTGTTGTCTTGTGCTCAGTCACACAGCAGCCAGCTATTCTAGTGTACCAACTAGTTGTTGTCTTGTGCTCAGTCACACAGCAGCCAGTCATTCTAGTGTACCAACTAGTTGTTGTCTTGTGCTCAGTCACACAGCAGCCAGTCATTCTAGTGTACCGACTAGTTGTCTTGTGCTCAGTCACACAGCAGCCAGCTATTCTAGTGTACCAACTAGTTGTTGTCTTGTGCTCAGTCACACAGCAGCCAGCTATTCTAGTGTACCAACTAGTTGTTGTCTTGTGCTCAGTCACACAGCAGCCAGTCATTCTAGTGTACCGACTAGTTGTTGTCTTGTGCTCAGTCACACAGCAGCCAGTCATTCTAGTGTACCGACTAGTTGTCTTGTGCTCAGTCACACAGCAGCCAGCTATTCTAGTGTACCAACTAGTTGTTGTCTTGTGCTCAGTCACACAGCAGCCAGCTATTCTAGTGTACCAACTAGTTGTTGTCTTGTGCTCAGTCACACAGCAGCCAGCTATTCTAGTGTACCAACTAGTTGTTGTCTTGTGCTCAGTCACACAGCAGCCAGCTATTCTAGTGTACCAACTAGTTGTTGTCTTGTGCTCAGTCACACAGCAGCCAGTCATTCTAGTGTACCGACTAGTTTTTGTCTTGTGCTCAGTCACACAGCAGCCAGTCATTCTAGTGTACCGACTAGTTGTTGTCTTGTGCTCAGTCACACAGCAGCCAGTCATTCTAGTGTACCGACTAGTTGTTGTCTTGTGCTCAGTCACACAGCAGCCAGTCATTCTAGTGTACCAACTAGTTGTTGTCTTGTGCTCAGTCACACAGCAGCCAGTCATTCTAGTGTACCAACTAGTTGTTGTCTTGTGCTCAGTCACACAGCAGCCAGTCATTCTAGTGTACCGACTAGTTGTTGTCTTGTGCTCAGTCACACAGCAGCCAGCTATTCTAGTGTACCAACTAGTTGTTGTCTTGTGCTCAGTCACACAGCAGCCAGTCATTCTAGTGTACCGACTAGTTGTTGTCTTGTGCTCAGTCACACACAGCAGCCAGCTATTCTAGTGTACCAACTAGTTGTTGTCTTGTGCTCAGTCACACAGCAGCCAGCCATTCTAGTGTACCAACTAGTTGTTGTCTTGTCACGCCTTCAGTGTACACGCCACGCGCCATTTCAGATTCTGTGTGACACAGAAAGTTCCTGTGATACTGTTCTGTGTTTCGAGGAACCGCACTGTCAGTGTGCATGGTCACTGTGTGAACAGCCTGCTTTAACGCTTTGAAACTGTCTCCATGTTCACACATTTCACTTGCGTGTTTCGTGTGATATTTACAGCGAGTAGCCGATACTTCCCTAAACAGCAGTAACCACTTTATCTTTGCAATAGAAGTAAAATGTTTACTCTGTGGTACAAACTGACATTTTGTTTGTTATGTACATTAATTTTGTGTTTCAAAATGGCTGAGAAGCAATGGCTCCTAGATATGCCACTCCTAGCTATTAGGCTCAAGTGTTTTGTGTGATTATCAGAAACGAAAATAGCGATTGAGAGATGTAATGTATGTTAAAAGAGTGGGAAAGCGAGAGACAAGAGAGAAATGAGAGACACTCGTATTTCGGGGGGGGGGGGGGGGGTGCGGAAGAAGAGCATTATTAGTTTACAGTATTGTGTTTGTGATGCGTGTGGCATGAAAGGAGGGAATAGGGACCTTAAATAGGGACCTTAAATAGGGACCTTAAATAGGGCCGCAGAGCTTAGGTCTAGTGTTCAACGCTAAAGTTGCTTTATTTAAAAATAACTTATTGGTCTTTAAAGCTAGGATTTTAATTGTGGTGGACTGAAGGCGGGAGAGTTGCGTGGGCAGCGCGCATTAGCATACCGTCTGCGCAGTAGCATACCGTCTGCGCATTAGCATACCGTCTGCGCAGTAGCATACCGTCTGCGCAGTAGCATACCGTCTGCGCAGTAGCATACCGTCTGCGCAGTAGCATACCGTCTGCGCAGTAGCACACCGTCTGCGCAGTAGCATACCGTCTGCGCAGTAGCACACCGTCTGCGCAGTAGCATACCGTCTGCGCATTAGCATACCGTCTGCGCAGTAGCATACCGTCTGCGCAGTAGCATACCGTCTGCGCAGTAGCACACCGTCTGCGCATTAGCATACCGTCTGCGCATTAGCATACCGTCTGCGCAGTAGCATACCGTCTGCGCATTAGCATACCGTCTGCGCAGTAGCATACCGTCTGCGCAGTAGCACACCGTCTGCGCAGTCCATCTCCTTTATGGAAAGCAAAGATTTAATGCTATATGGGGGAAAAATCGCTGTTTATTGTGAGAATTATACAAAACATGTAAATACACTGTGTGGGGAAGTTACACAGTTTCTTAATGTTAAAGCACGTGGTATGTAAATTTACCACTACGCTTTTGAACTGTTAGTAAGTAAGAAGACCTACCGGGACACGAATATTTACTTTAGCATTTATTGACGATGATAGTGTACGTGTTATACAATAAAGTGATAGTAGTGTACGTGTTATACAATAAAGTGATAGTAGTGTACGTGTTATACAATAAAGTGATAGTAGTGTACGTGTTATACAATGAAGCGATAGTAGTGTACGTGTTATACAATAAAGTGATAGTAGTGTACGTGTTATACAATGAAGCGATAGTAGTGTACGTGTTATACAATGAAGCGATAGTAGTTACGTGTTATACAAGGAAGTGATAGTAGTGTACGTGTTATACAATGAAGCGATAGTAGTGTACGTGTTATACAATGAAGCGATAGTAGTTACGTGTTATACAAGGAAGTGATAGTAGTGTACGTGTTATACAATAAAGTGATAGTAGTGTACGTGTTATACAATGAAGCGATAGTAGTGTACGTGTTATACAATGAAGCGATAGTAGTTACGTGTTATACAAGGAAGTGATAGTAGTGTATGTGTTATACAATGAAGCGATAGTAGCTACGTGTTATACAAGGAAGTGATAGTAGTGTACGTGTTATACAATAAAGTGATAGTAGCTACGTGTTATACAAGGAAGTGATAGTAGTGTACGTGTTATACAATGAAGCGATAGTAGTGTACGTGTTATACAAGGAAGTGATAGTAGTGTACGTGTTATACAATGAAGCGATAGTAGTGTACGTGTTATACAATGAAGCGATAGTAGTTACGTGTTATACAAGGAAGTGATAGTAGTGTATGTGTTATACAATGAAGCGATAGTAGCTACGTGTTATACAAGGAAGTGATAGTAGTGTACGTGTTATACAATGAAGCGATAGTAGTGTACGTGTTATACAATGAAGCGATAGTAGTTACGTGTTATACAAGGAAGTGATAGTAGTGTATGTGTTATACAATGAAGCGATAGTAGCTACGTGTTATACAAGGAAGTGATAGTAGTGTATGTGTTATACAATGAAGCGATAGTAGCTACGTGTTATACAAGGAAGTGATAGTAGTGTACGTGTTATACAATGAAGCGATAGTAGTGTACGTGTTATACAATGAAGCGATAGTAGTTACGTGTTATACAAGGAAGTGATAGTAGTGTATGTGTTATACAATGAAGCGATAGTAGCTACGTGTTATACAAGGAAGTGTAGTAGTGTATGTGTTATACAATGAAGCGATAGTAGCTACGTGTTATACAAGGAAGTGATAGTAGTGTACGTGTTATACAATAAAGTGATAGTAGTGTACGTGTTATACAATAAAGTGATAGTAGTGTACGTGTTATACAATGAAGCGATAGTAGTTACGTGTTATACAAGGAAGTGATAGTAGTGTACGTGTTATACAATGAAGCGATAGTAGTGTACGTGTTATACAATAAAGTGATAGTAGTGTACGTGTTATACAATGAAGCGATAGTAGTGTACGTGTTATACAATGAAGCGATAGTAGCTACGTGTTATACAATGAAGTGATAGTAGTGTACGTGTTATACAATGAAGTGATAGTAGTGTACGTGTTGTACAATAAAGTGATAGTAGTGTAGCTGTAATGTCATTGCGATAACTCACTTAGATCAAACAACGTGACAACATTTATTAACGACGTCTGTGACCACCGTGTGACCAAAACAATTGTCACAAGTGTATCTGGAACTTTTACGTAATTTAACCTTATATCCTACTGTCTTTCCTTTTCGAGATTTGTCTTTAGAGCTTCGAGGGAGCAGAATCATTAGAAATGATTAATAGCTTCAGCAGGCTGTGCTGTGTGACTGCAGGAGACTGTATGAAAATTAATGGTGGGCTGCTGAAACCATCTTACACGGCGTCAGTAATCTACGCGTAGTACGTTACGTCATTCGAACACACGTGTTTTAGTTGTAGGAATTTTGTAGTACGGTGAATCCTAGACACAATGCGGACAGAACACGAAGTATGTGTTGACGTTTAACACGGACAGTGAAGAGGGTAATGCTGGTGTTAGTAACACAGCCCTTGCGACGTCATCAATTGCGTCATAATGCAACCCTCCAAACACCCAAATGCTCTTCTCCTTTACTCTGCTGCACAGTGTCGACACTTCGCTCCCCAACATCTTATATCCTTCACGCCTCAACACTCTACCTTGCTTTGACCCAGCCTTTAATAGAAGGACGAGCGGGCATAAACTGATAACTCTCAGAGCAGCAAATTTTCTGTTTCTCCTCTAATAATGAATTCGTTGCCTCTTACTACACACCCGTTCTAATTTTTCATCTTCGCCTCTTCCATCTTTATTGTTTTAAGTGTTAATACCATTTTCCATCTATGTCCAGTTCTCAGAAATATTTATTTTCCTTGAGGGTTTCCGCTCAAAAAGTATTTTAAGCGGAAACCCTCAAGGAAAATATAATTTCGATCATTCCAAATTTTTCCGTAAAATCCAAGATCAAGAACTCCCGTTTTATGGCCGAGCACATTTTAATTGTATGTTTTTGCTGACATTTCAATTTTGTTCTGATATTCCAGGAAGCTGTTTAAATCACTACATTTGCGTGTAAAAAAACTCTTCTGCTTTAACGTTCACAGTGCTAGTGCGTGTTAGAAGCCAGACGTCCTGTTACAGAACTAGATATAACTTTCAGAGCAGAAAATGTCGTTATCTCGCTGACAGATCTGTTTGAATGCATAATGTATGTACGAAGAACTTTTGTGTTTCCTCCCACTCTGATTTGTCACCACGTCTCCTGTATGCGACTGTAAAAGTCAGCGTATCGCGAAACAGACATATGTATGAGTGTATGTCAGGGTAGTGTTGGTATTAGAACTGGTGGTAAAGGGTTGGTTGTACACCTGACTCATGTAATTGCCAGCAACCACGACAACTAAAAATACAGTTCTGGATTTAAGAACTGTGAACATATATGTACTGGATGTAGGCCATTTTAGTTACTTAAGACAGAATGGTAATTATGTTCACGGAATCGTGGTCGGTAGATCAGCTCTCATAATGAACCCAAGTAGGTAGGTTTTACACTGTAGTCTTTCATCCGAAGTTGGAGGCATATTTAGCCTCCGAAAAATTGTGGGTTTTTAGTCTAAAACGATGGGCAATATAGACAGTGCAGTCATGACTGTGACTTATACCATGGCGAGAAGGATTTAAAGTTTTGTGTCAATATTGAGGTCATTCTTCATAGAAAGAGGCTGCTGTCCTCTGTATATGCACTGCATACAGATGTATCGTGATGATGTGAGCTGCTTTGGGCGTTACGATGTGTCACATTGTGAACCGAAACTTAGTTGCTATCTCACAATAAAAACTTAGTTGCTATCTCACAATAAAAACTTAGTTGCTTATATCTCACAATAAAAACTATTGTTGCTATATCTCACATAATAAAAACTTAGTTGCTATAATCTCACATAAAAACTTAGTGCTATCTCACATAAAACTTAGTTGCTATCTCAATAAACTTAGTTGCTATCTCACAATAAAAACTTAGTTGCTATCTCACAATAAAAACTTAGTTGCTATCTCACAATAAAAACTTAGTTGCTATCTCACAATAAAACTTAGTTGCTATCTCACAATAAAATAGTTCTATCTCACAATAACTTAGTTGCTATCTCACAATAAAAAACTTAGTTGCTATCTCACAATAAAAAAAACTTAGTTGCTATATCTCACAATAAAATTAGTTGCTATTCACAATAAAAACTTAGTTGCTATCTCACAATAAAAACTTAGTTGCTATCTCACAATAAAAACTTAGTTGCTATATCTCACAATAAAAACTTAGTTGCTATCTCACAATAAAAACTTAGTTGCTATCTCACAATAAAAACTTAGTTGCTATCTCACAATAAAAACTTAGTTGCTATATCTCACAATAAAAACTTAGTTCCTATCTCACAATAAACACATGCTTATTTATGTATTTATTATTATTACACGCTAATAAGGAATTGGTCTGGAAGTAAATGCTGAGAAAACTAAGTACATGGTCATGTCTGGAGATCGGAATGGAGGACAGCAGAACTAAGTACATGGTCATGTCTGGAGATCGGAATGGAGGACAGCAGAACTAAGTACATGGTCATGTCTGGAGATCGGAATGCAGGACAGCAGAACTAAGTACATGTCATGTCTGGAGATCGGAATGTAAGGACAGCAGAACTAAGTACATGGTCATGTCTGGAGATCGGAATGGAGGACAGCAGAACTAAGTACATTGTCATGTCTGGAGATCGGAATGCAGGACAGCAGAACTAAGTACATGGTCATGTCTGGAGATCGGAATGGAGGACAGCAGAACTAAGTACATGGTCATGTCTGGAGATCAGGAATGCAGGACAGCAGAACTAATACATGGTCATGTCTGGAGATCGGAATGGAGGACAGCAGAAACTAAGTACGTGGTCATGTCTGGAGATCAGAATGTGGGACAGCAGAACTAAGTACATGTCATGTCTGGAGATCGGAATGCAGGACAGCAGAACAAGTACATGGTCATGTCTGGAGATCGGAATGCAGGACAGCAGAACTAAGTACGATGGTCATGTCTGGAGATCAGAATGCGGGACAGCAGAACTAAGTACATGGTCATGTCTGGAGATCGGAATGTGGGACAGCAGAACTAAGTACATGGTCATGTCTGGAGATCGGAATGCAGGACAGCAGAACTAAGTACATGGTCATGTCTGGAGATCGAATGCAGGACAGCAGAACGTAAGTACGTGGTCATGTCTGGAGATCAGAATGTGGGACAGCAGAACTAAGTACATGGTCATGTCTGGAGATCGGAATGTAGGACAGCAGAACTAAGTACATGGTCATGTCTGGAGATCAGGAATGGGGACAGCAGAACTAAGTACATGGTCATGTCTGGAGATCGGAATTGGGACAGCAGAACTAAGTACATGGTCATGTCTGGAGATCGGAATGGAGGACAGCAGAACTAAGTACATGTGTCATGTCTGGAGATCGGAATGCAGGACAGCAGAACTAAGTACATGGTCATGTCTGGAGATCGGAATGGAGGACAGCAGAACTAAGTACATGGTCATGTCTGGAGATCAGAATGCAGGACAGCAGAACTAAATACATGGTCATGTCTGGAGATCGGAATGCAGGACAGCAGAACTAAGTACGTGGTCATGTCTGGAGATCAGAATGTGGGACAGCAGAACTAAGTACATGATCATGTCTGGAGATCGGAATGCAGGACAGCAGAACATAAGTACATGGTCATGTCTGGAGATCGGAATGCAGGACAGCAGAACTAAGTACTGGTCATGTCTGGAGATCGGAATGCAGGACAGCAGAACTAAGTACATGGTCATGTCTGGAGATCGGAATGCAGGACAGCAGAACTAAGTACATGGTCATGTCTGGAGATCGGAATGCAGGACAGCAGAACTAAGTACATGGTCATGTCTGGAGATCGGAATGAGGACAGCAGAACTAAGTACATGGTCATGTCTGGAGATCGGAATGTGAGGACAGCAGAACTAAGTACATGGTCATGTCTGGAGATCGGAATGTGAGGACAGCAGAACTAAGTACATGGTCATGTCTGGAGATCGGAATGTGGGACAGCAGAACTAAGTACATGGTCATGTCTGGAGATCAGGAATGCAGGACAGCAGAACTAAGTACATGGTCATGTCTGGAGATCGGAATGGAGGACAGCAGAACTAAGTACATGGTCATGTCTGGAGATCGGAATGCAGGACAGCAGAACTAAGTACATGGTCATGTCTGGAGATCGGAATGCAGGACAGCAGAACTAAGTACATGGTCATGTCTGGAGATCGGAATGGAGGACAGCAGAACTAAGTACATGGTCATGTCTGGAGATCGGAATGGAGGACAGCAGAACTAAGTACATGGTCATGTCTGGAGATCGGAATGCAGGACAGCAGAACTAAGTACATGGTCATGTCTGGAGATCGGAATGGAGGACAGCAGAACTAAGTACATGGTCATGTCTGGAGATCGGAATGGAGGACAGCAGAACTAAGTACATGTCATGTCTGGAGATCGGAATGAGGACAGCAGAACTAAGTACATGGTCATGTCTGGAGATCGGAATGAGGACAGCAGAACTAAGTACATGGTCATGTCTGGAGATCGGAATGTGGGACAGCAGAACTAAGTACATGGTCATGTCTGGAGATCGGAATGAGGACAGCAGAACAAAAGTACATGGTCATGTCTGGAGATCGGAATGGAGGACAGCAGAACTAAGTACATGGTCATGTCTGGAGATCGGAATGGAGGACAGCAGAACTAAGTACATGGTCATGTCTGGAGATCGGAATGGAGGACAGCAGAACTAAGTACATGGTCATGTCTGGAGATCGGAATGAGGACAGCAGAACTAAGTACATGGTCATGTCTGGAGATCGGAATGGAGGACAGCAGAACTAAGTACATGGTCATGTCTGGAGATCGGAATGCAGGACAGCAGAACTAAGTACATGGTCATGTCTGGAGATCGGATGCAGGCAGCAGACTAAGTACATGTCATGTCTGGAGATCGGAATGCAGACAGCAAACTAAGTACATGGTCATGTCTGGAGATCGAATGGAGGACAGCAGAACTAAGTACATGGTCATGTCTGGATATCGCAATGGAGGACAGCAGAACTAAGTACATGGTCATGTCTGGAGATCGGAATGCAGGACAGCAGAACTAAGTACATGTCATGTCTGGAGATCGGAATGGAGGACAGCAGAACTAAGTACATGGTCATGTATGGAGATCGAATGCAGGACAAAATGACAACATAAAGTTAGATAATAAATGTTTGAAAGGGTGGAACAGTTCAAATATTTGGGAACAGCTGTAACGAATTGAAATTGTATTGAGGAAGAAATAAGAGCAGATTGAAGTCACGTAATGATTGTTAATCATTCGTGCAGCATCTTGTGTCTTACAGTTTGCTGTACAAAGTACAAACTTAGATATACAGAACTGTAATTGTGTTGTTGTTTTGTATGGGTGTGAAACTTGGTCTGTCACACTGAGGGAGGAAACATAAGGCTAAGGGTGTTCGAGAATAGTGTGCTGAGGGGGATATTTGGGCCTGAGAGGGACGAGGTAACAGGGGAGTGGAGAAGACTACATAACGAGGAACTTTATGATCTGTACTGATCACCAAATATTATTTGGGTGATAAAATGAAGAAGAATGAGGTGGGCGGGGCATGTAGTACGTACGGGTGAGGGGAGATGTGCATACAGGATTTTGGTGAGGAGACCTGAGGGAAGGAGACCACTTGGAAGACCTAGGCATAGATGGGAGGATAATATTAAAATGGATTTTCAAGAAGTGGAATGGGGGGCATTGACTGGATTGATATGGCTCAGGATAGGGACAGGTGGCGGGCTGTTGTGAGTGCGGTAATGAACCTTCAGGTTCCATAAAACGCGGGGAATTCTTGACTAGCTGACGACTGTTAGCTTCTTAAGAAGGACTGTGCTACATGGAGTTAGTTAGTTAGTTAGTTAGTTATCAGAAAGCCAAGCGGTTAATGTGTTTGAGCAGAAAGTCACTGTTCAGTCCGGTGGAACACACACGTACACTGTGGGCAGAAGGTAGAGTTGACAAGTGTTACAGCCCGGGTCAGTCCATATGGGATTTGTGGTGGACAAAGTGGCACTGTGACAGGTTTTTCCCCAAGTACTTCAGTTTTCCCCTGTCAATTTCATTCACCGGTGCTCCATTAAAATGGAAAGGCAGACAAAACCTCACCATCTTCATCAAAGTGTTGCACAATAATCCTCAAGGCTGCGGTGCGTCCGTAGCTTCTGCTGCGGGGCCCTTCACAAAAAAGTATTTTATTGACTAGAGTCATCTGAGTTACGTTAGCGACGAGTAGTGGGCTTTTGTGAACACGGCAATGGATCTTCGGGTTCCCTGAAACTCGAGGATTTCTTTATTAGCCGAAGGACTGTTTTTTTTTTCCTATGGCCAACAGCCCCTTGGGGGCCTAGGCCGCCTCATTATCGAGGCTTCACGATCACACTCAGACACACCACAGTCGGTAGGACTCCTCTGGACAGTGATCAGCTCGTCGCAGAGACCTCTACCTGACAACACACAACACTCACAACTGACAGACATCCATGCCTTAGGCGGGATTCGAACCCCAATCCCAGTAAGCGAGCGGCCGCAGACCCACGCCTTAGACCGCGCGGCCACTGGATCGGCGAAGGACTGTTAGTTTCTCAAAAGTCACTGTCATACCTGACGTTAATTAGCTAATGCTGATATTCATATTGTCGCAAAGTCGCGCCTGACCGCCTGTGAAACCTTGTCTAGGCAACCGGCTTTACTGCAGAGCTGGAGAAGTTGCCGCATTATCACGGCGACACCGTCTCTGTGTCTGACGTGGACACGACACCGATTTACGTGTATCCTGTGATTTCTGTGAGGGGCATTTATATACTTCGGTGTATGAAATCAGTCCAGGGCCGAGGCTTTGTATAGTGGTTCGTAACATGACATTTTTTTACGGTGAGGAGTTGTTAGCACCTCGCCCAACCCCAAGCTGGAGGACCACCCTTGTCCGCTGTCCGCGACTGCGTATTCAATGTGTTCGCAGCTACCTTCCATATCTGCAGGCCGTTCGTCCATCTGCAACGTGAGGACGTGCCATGCCGTGGTGACAGGGACCGACTTATCGTGGTGACAGGGACCGACTTATCGTGGTGACAGGGACCGACTTATCGTGGTGACAGGGACCGACTTATCGTGGTGACAGGAACCGACTTATCGTGGTGACAGGGACCGACTTATCGTGGTGACAGGGACCGACTTATCGTGATGACAGGGACCCGACTTATCGTGATGACAGCGACCGACTTATCGTGGTGACAGGGACCGACTTATCGTGGTGACAGGGACCGACTTACCGTGGTGACAGGGACCGACTTATGGTGGTGACAGGGACCGACTTATCGTGGTGACAGGGACCGAATTACCGTGGTGACAGGGACCGACTTATGGTGGTGACAGGGACCGACTTATCGTGGTGACAGGGACCGACTTATCGTGGAGACAGGGACCGACTTATCGTGGTGACAGGGACCGACTTATCGTGATGACAGCGACCGACTTATCGTGGTGACAGGGACCGACTTATCGTGGTGACAGGGACCGACTTACCGTGGTGACAGGGACCGACTTACCGTGGTGACAGGGACCGACTTATGGTGGTGACAGGGACCGACTTACCGTGGTGACAGGGACCGACTTATCGTGGTGACAGGGACCGACTTATCGTGGTGACAGGGACCGACTTACCGTGGTGACAGGGACGACTTATCGTGTGACAGGGACCGAATTATCGTGGTGACAGGGACCGACTTATCGTGGTGACAGGGACCGATTATCGTGGTGACAGGCGCCACTACCGTGGGTGACAGGGACCGACTTATCGTGGTGACAGGGACCGAATTATCGTGGTGACAGGGACCGACTTATCGTGGTGACAGGGACCGACTTACCGACTGGTGCAGGACCGACTTATCGTGGTGACAGGGACCGACTTATCGTGGTGACAGGGACGACTTATCGTGGTGAAGGGACCGACTTATCGTGGTGACAGGGACCGACTTATCGTGGTGACAGGGACCGATTATCGTGGTGACAGGGACCGACTTATCGTGGTGACAGGGACCGACTTATCGTGGTGACAGGGACCGACTTATCGTGGTGACAGGACCGACTTATCGTGGTGACAGGGACCGACTTATCGTGGTGAAGGGACCGACTTATCGTGGTGACAGGGACCGACTTATCGTGGTGACAGGGACCGACTTATCGTGGTGACAGGGACCGACTTATCGTGGTGACAGGGACCGACTTATCGTGGTGACAGGACCGACTATCGTGGGACAGGACCGACTTATCGTGGTGACAGGGACCGACTTATCGTGGTGACAGGGACCGACTTATCGTGGTGACAGGGACCGACTTATCGTGGTGACAGGGACCGACTTATCGTGGTGACAGGGACCGACTTATCGTGGTGACAGGGACCGACTTATCGTGGTGATAGGGACCGACTTATTCGTGGTGACAGGGACCGATTTGTGGTGACAGGGACCGACTTATCGTGGTGACAGGGACGACTTATCGTGGTGACAGGACCGGATTATCGTGGTGATCAGGGACCAGCTTATCGTGGTGACATGGACCGACTTATCGTGGTACAGGGACCGACTTATCGTGGTGACGGGACCGACTTATCGTGGTGACAGGACGACTTATCGTGGTGAAGGGACGACATCGTGGACAGGGACGACTTATCGTGATGTGACGTAGGCCCGACTTACGTTGGTGAAGGCGACGACTAGGGACTAGGAGACCACTCGTGTGACATGGACACTTGATGGTGCAGGGCGATTATCCGTGACAGTGCGGCCTTGTGAGTGCGGAAGACCTTGGGCCATAAAGGGGAATTCTTGAAGTGACGACTGATTGTTCTCAGAAGGACGTGCGGGTTTTGAGTGGTATTTCGATTCATAAACGGAATTTCCCTGCACGTGCTAGACGGTTTAAGGTGTGGGTGTACTGATTGGTTCGAACCGCTAGGGCTGGTTCTGTCTGTGTAAGTTTGTTGTGTAGTGAGGTCTCTGCGACGAGTGATCACTCGTCCAGAGGGTCCTCCGAGTGTGGTGTGTCTGAGTGTGATCGTGAGCTCGAAATGAGGCGGCCTAGGCCCCCATGGGCTGTCGAGCCATTGAAAGAAGAATTGTTGTTCCTGTCTATGCACGAGGCAGCTGGGGACTGGAGTTACGACTCCAGTCTTCCTTACTGGCACTAGATGGAGATGAGTGGCCAATTTTATCTGACCGCTTGCCCAAAGCCACTGAAGGGAGGGCGCCCCCAGACCCTTTGGGCGTTTGGACCGGAATATCTCTTGCTGAGCGCCATGAGTCATAGTCGTCCAGCTGTAGCCAGTCAGTATAGTGACGGGCTGTGCCGGCCATTAGTTGTTATTACAGAACAAGTTCTGTCTCCATTTACGCCTTTTATCCCTGGTTCCTTTCTTACAAATTTCGAAACCCACGGTGGAATTTATTTGCTGTTTCTTTCACCAGGTGCCTGTCGTAACTTTGACAGCGATAAGTGACACACGTCACAGACACACATGGCTGCCAACAGGCTCATAGCCGTTGCATATCTAATGCTGTGTACATTTTTACATAACAGCACTCTGTCTCTGAAGCACAAAGACTTCCGCCTATCCTTTGAATGATGTATGAGGCGTTGTAAAGGCCAGGAATTCCCTGTGGGCGACCCACGTGTGTATCCCTCGTGTCTCAGGCTCCTCTTTACCCACACTACGTCCTATCCATTGGAATAGTGAGGCTTCTGATGTCGGTATGTTACCCAACAGTGACGTCACGTTACGTGGTAACATTGCCGTCATTATTTTAATGACAGCAATGTTACCACGTGACTTTTGCGCCTTAGCTTTCCCCTGTGGGTGTTGGATATTGTGGACGTGGTAACGAAAATAGATATTGTGGACGTGTCGAATGTATTACTGTAACGAAAATAGATATTGTGGACGTGGTAACGAAAATAGATATTTTGGACGTGGTAACGAAAATAGATATTGTGGACGTGGTAACGAAAATAGATATTGTGGACGTGGTAACGAAAATAGATATTGTGGACGTGGTAACGAAAATAGATATTGTGGACGTGGTAACGAAAATAGATATTGTGGACGTGGGTAACGAAATAGATATTGTGGACGTGGTAACGAAAATAGATATTGTGGACGTGGTAACGAAAATAGATATTGTGGACGTGGTAACGAAAATAGATATTGTGACGTGGTAACGAAAATAGATATTGTAGACGTGGTAACGAAAATAGATATTGTAGACGTGGTAACGAAATAGATATTGTAGACGTGGTAACGAAAATAGATATTGTAGACGTGGTAACGAAAATAGATATTGTGACGTGGTAACGAAAATAGATATTGTAGACGTGGTAACGAAAATAGATATTGTAGACGTGGTAACGAAAATAGATATTGTGGACGTGGTAACGAAAATAGATATTGTAGACGTGGTAACGAAAATAGATATTGTAGACGTGGTAACGAAAATAGATATTGTAGGACGTGGTAACGAAAATAGATATTGTGGACGTGGTAACGAAAATAGATATTGTGACGTGGTAACGAAAATAGATATTGTGACGTGGTAACGAAATAGATATTGTGACGTGGTAACGAAAATAGATATTGTGGACGTGGTAACGAAAATAGATATTGTGGACGTGGTAACGAAAATAGATATTGTGGACGTGGTAACGAAAATAGATATTGTAGACGTGGTAACGAAAATAGATATTGTAGACGTGGTAACGAAAATAGATATTGTAGGACGTGGTAACGAAAATAGATATTGTGACGTGGTAACGAAAATAGATATTGTAGACGTGGTAACGAAAATAGATATTGTAGACGTGGTAACGAAAATAGATATTGTAGACGTGGTAACGAAAATAGATATTGTAGACGTGGTAACGAAAATAGATATTGTAGACGTGGTAACGAAAATAGATATTGTAGACGTGGTAACGAAAATAGATATTGTAGACGTGGTAACGAAAATAGATATTGTAGACGTGGTAACGAAAATAGATATTGTAGACGTGGTAACGAAAATAGATATTGTAGACGTGGTAACGAAAATAGATATTGTAGACGTGGTAACGAAAATAGATATTGTAGACGTGGTAACGAAAATAGATATTGTAGACGTGGTAACGAAAATAGATATTGTAGACGTGGTAACGAAAATAGATATTGTAGACGTGGTAACGAAAATAGATATTGTAGACGTGGTAACGAAAATAGATATTGTAGACGTGGTAACGAAAATAGATATTGTAGACGTGGTAACGAAAATAGATATTGTAGAAGTGGTAACGAAAATAGATATTGTAGAAGTGGTAACGAAAATAGATATTGTAGACGTGGTAACGAAAATAGATATTGTAGACGTGGTAACGAAAATAGATATTGTAGACGTGGTAACGAAAATAGATATTGTAGACGTGGTAACGAAATAGATATTGTAGACGTGGTAACGAAAATAGATATTGTAGAGTGGTAACGAAAATAGATATTGTAGAAGTGGTAACGAAAATAGATATTGTAGACGTGGTAACGAAAATAGATATTGTAGAAGTGGTAACGAAAATAGATATTGTAGAAGTGGTAACGAAAATAGATATTGTAGACGTGGTAACGAAAATAGATATTGTAGACGTGGTAACGAAAGATATTTAGTGGTAACGAAAATAGATATTGTAGAAGTGGTAACGAAAATAGATATTGTAGACGTGGTAACGAAAATAGATATTGTAGACGTGGTAACGAAAATAGATATTGTAGACGTGGTAACGAAAATAGATATTGTAGACGTGGTAACGAAAATAGATATTGTAGACGTGGTAACGAAAATAGATATTGTAGACGTGGTAACGAAAATAGATATTGTAGACGTGGTAACGAAAATAGATATTGTAGACGTGGTAACGAAAATAGATATTGTAGACGTGGTAACGAAAATAGATATTGTAGACGTGGTAACGAAAATAGATATTGTAGACGTGGTAACGAAAATAGATATTGTAGAAGTGGTAACGAAAATAGATATTGTAGACGTGGTAACGAAAATAGATATTGTAGACGTGGTAACGAAAATAGATATTGTAGACGTGGTAACGAAAATAGATATTGTAGACGTGGTAACGAAAATAGATATTGTAGACGTGGTAACGAAAATAGATATTGTGACGTGGTAACGAAAATAGATATTGTGGACGTGGTAACGAAAATAGATATTGTAGACGTGGTAACGAAAATAGATATTGTAGACGTGGTAACGAAAATAGATATTGTAGACGTGGTAACGAAAATAGATATTGTAGACGTGGTAACGAAAATAGATATTGTAGACGTGGTAACGAAAATAGATATTGTAGACGTGGTAACGAAAATAGATATTGTAGAGTGGTAACGAAAATAGATATTGTAGACGTGGTAACGAAAATAGATATTGAATTCACAAATTACACACCAATAAAATGCGCTATATTTCAACTTTATATATCGGCCTTTACAAGGCCATCTTTTCCCCCCTGAAGATGGCCTTGTAAAGGCCGATATATAAAGTTGAAATATAGTGCATTTTGTTGGTGTGTAATTTGTGAATTGTTAAAATTATGCACTTTGAAAATAATATAAAAAATAGATATTGAATGTTTCGTGTGTAGTGACGTAATTGTAGCTGTCCGAATTACGTTGAGTAGCCTTCTGTTACAGCAGGGGTATACAAATAGGCTAACCGTGTGCTTAGCATTAACGGGCAGGACGATGAACTGCTTGTGGACACGCCAACTGTCCATTAAGTGCGAGCAATGGCTGCTAATGTAATTGAATTTATGTAACGTGCTGTTGTGAAACAAACTAACGAACAAACCAAAAACGATTTGTAACTAGATATAGTTAGCAAAGGATCTGTCACAGACTCCTAAGTAGCTACCTAAAATAAGCTACTAACGAACATCAAACTAATTTAATGTACTGAAAGCTAGTAGTTGCTCTACCAGTCATGGGCCGAGTTCAAAAGGAACGTATTCAGCGAGCTAACTTTTGAAGACCTAAGAAGAGTGAAAGAAACAGCGATGCAGTGACAGACACTAAATTTATTACAAGGGGGGAATTTACTGCTGTGAAGTTTCCCAGACTATACCGCTCGTCCTGCTTGCAAACAAAGAGTGAATGATGAATGGGGAAGGATTTGGAAGGAAGCAGGCGAATCCAGTTTGAGGTACAGTGGCCGCATGTACCGGACATAACAGAGGAAAACCGCGAAAGCCTTCAGTCACGACAACAAGAGCCCTAACGAGCACTAAATGGCAGTGTTGCCAACTGGACTTTTGCGTGAGAAATATACCTACAAATTAAAGGTAAATTTATCCGACCGGCTCGCTTTATTCCGTTGTGTAAGCATAAAAAGACATGAAAAGAATTGATGGCTTGGTGGAAAGATGAAATGAGGTCTACCGGCCAGACAGTCATTTTTGTAGCTGAGCTAACCCGGGTCACTGCGAAGATATGTTGACCTGCAACCTATGTCGTAGGGTAAAGGAGAACGTGATTACTACAACGGCTGCTTGGATACGAATCGTGCGTATTGACCCGTGACGTTACCTGCCTGTCTGCGACTGTATTGTGCGTGTGCTGCTGAGTATTTGTGTTGATGCTAGATGTGCAAGAAACGCAATTTGGAGCCGTAAATTGTGCTCGCAGTTAATTAATTTACACGTGTAAAGAAACTCCATTTTAAATTTGATTCCGTGCTTTCACTGGAAACGGAAACCTCAGTCAGTATAGCTACAAGGCTACAGGCTGCAGGCTACAGGCTACAGGCTACAGGCCTGGATAGAATGCTGTCGATTATAAGAACGCGTAAAGATTTGTCATGTGTCCGCGGGATCTGGGGTCGTGCAGCCTCTTATAATGTAGATGTGCTTATTGGGGGGGGGGGGGGGTTCGTAGAGGTAGAGAGAGCGAAAATTGGCACTGAACTTTACGGAGCAGGGACAGTTAGACTTTAAGAGTTTATTCAACAATTAAACCAACAAATGCACTTTATTTCTTAGTTATGTTCATTAAACGTACACATGTTTCGGCTGCAACAGAGCCATTAATTGTTGAATGTTATCAAAATGCACGGTGAACACAACGTAAAATTTAAGAGTTTAATTTCGTACCGCGCAGTAAACACACTCCGTCTCAGTTATATAAACAGTCAGTTAATGTTGTACAGTGAAATAATCGCTGTTTGTTCTGAGATCCACACAAAACACATAAATACAGTCCGTACCGCGCAGTAAACACACTCCGTCTCAGTTATACAAACCAGTCAGTTAATGTTGTACAGTGAAATAATCGCTGTTTGTTCTGAGATCCACACAAAACACATAAATACAGTCCGTACCGCGCAGTAAACACACTCCGTCTCAGTTATATAAACCAGTCAGTTAATGTTGTACAGTGAAATAATCGCTGTTTGTTCTGAGATCCACACAAAACACATAAATACAGTCCGTACCGCGCAGTAAACACACTTCGTCTCAGTTATACAAACCAGTCAGTTAATGTTGTACAGTGAAATAATCGCTGTTTGTTCTGAGATCCACACAAAACACATAAATACAGTCCGTACCGCGCAGTAAACACACTTCGTCTCAGTTATATAAACCAGTCAGTTAATGTTGTACAGTGAAATAATCGCTGTTTGTTCTGAGATCCACACAAAACACATAAATACAGTCCGTACCGCGCAGTAAACACACTCCGTCTCAGTTATATAAACCAGTCAGTTAATGTTGTACAGTGAAATAATCGCTGTTTGTTCTGAGATCCACACAAAACACATAAATACAGTTCCGTACCGCGCAGTAAACACACTTCGTCTCAGTTATACAAACCAGTCAGTTAATGTTGTACAGTGAAATAATCGCTGTTTGTTCTGAGATCCACACAAAACACATAAATACAGTCCGTACCGCGCAGTAAACACACTTCGTCTCAGTTATACAAACCAGTCAGTTAATGTTGTACAGTGAAATAATCGCTGTTTGTTCTGAGATCCACACAAAACACATAAATACAGTTCGTACCGCGCAGTAAACACACTCCGTCTCAGTTATACAAACCAGTCAGTTAATGTTGTACAGTGAAATAATCGCTGTTTGTTCTGAGATCCACACAAAAACACATAAATACAGTCCGTACCGCGCAGTAAACACACTCCGTCTCAGTTATACAAACCAGTCAGTTAATGTTGTACAGTGAAATAATCGCTGTTTGTTCTGAGATCCACACAAAACACATAAATACAGTCCGTACCGCGCAGTAAACACACTCCGTCTCAGTTATATAAACCAGTCAGTTAATGTTGTACAGTGAAATAATCGCTGTTTGTTCTGAGATCCACACAAAACACATAATACAGTCCGTACCGCGCAGTAAACACACTCCGTCTCAGTTATACAAACCAGTCAGTTAATGTTGTACAGTGAAATAATCGCTGTTTGTTCTGAGATCCACACAAAACACATAAATACAGTCCGTACCGCGCAGTAAACACACTCCGTCTCAGTTATATAAACCAGTCAGTTAATGTTGTACAGTGAAATAATCGCTGTTTGTTCTGAGATCCACACAAAACACATAAATACAGTCCGTACCGCGCAGTAACACACTCCGTCTCAGTTATATAAACCAGTCAGTTAATGTTGTACAGTGAAATAATCGCTGTTTGTTCTGAGATCCACACAAAAACATAAATACAGTTCGTACCGCGCAGTAAACACACTCCGTCTCAGTTATATAAACCAGTCAGTTAATGCTGTACAGTGAAATAATCGCTGTTTGTTCTGAGATCCACACAAAACACATAAATACAGTCCGTACCGCGCAGTAAACACACTCCGTCTCAGTTATACAAACCAGTCAGTTAATGTTGTACAGTGAAATAATCGCTGTTTGTTCTGAGATCCACACAAAACACATAAATACAGTCCGTACCGCGCAGTAAACACACTCCGTCTCAGTTATACAAACCAGTCAGTTAATGTTGTACAGTGAAATAATCGCTGTTTGTTCTGAGATCCACACAAAACACATAAATACAGTCCGTACCGCGCAGTAAACACACTCCGTCTCAGTTATACAAACCAGTCAGTTAATGTTGTACAGTGAAATAATCGCTGTTTGTTCTGAGATCCACACAAAACACATAAATACAGTCCGTACCGCGCAGTAAACACACTCCGTCTCAGTTATACAAACCAGTCAGTTAATGTTGTACAGTGAAATAATCGCTGTTTGTTCTGACATCCACACAAAACACATAAATACAGTCCGTACCGCGCAGTAAACACACTCCGTCTCAGTTATACAAACCAGTCAGTTAATGTGTTACAGTGAAATAATCGCTGTTTGTTCTGAGATCCACACAAAACACATAACTACAGTCCGTACCGCGCAGTAAACACACTCCGTCTCAGTTATACAAACCAGTCAGTTAATGTTGTACAGTGAAATAATCGCTGTTTGTTCTGAGATCCACACAAAACACATAAATACAGTCCGTACCGCGCAGTAAACACACTCCGTCTCAGTTATACAAACCAGTCAGTTAATGTTGTACAGTGAAATAATGGCTGTTTGTTCTGAGATCCACACAAAACACATAAATACAGTCCGTACCGCGCAGTAAACACACTCCGTCTCAGTTATACAAACCAGTCAGTTAATGTTGTACAGTGAAATAATCGCTGTTTGTTCTGAGATCCACACAAAACACATAAATACAGTCCGTACCGCGCAGTAAACACACTCCGTCTCAGTTATACAAACCAGTCAGTTAATGTTGTACAGTGAAATAATCGCTGTTTGTTCTGAGATCCACACAAAACACATAAATACAGTCCGTACCGCGCAGTAAACACACTCCGTCTCAGTTATACAAACACAAAACACATAAATACATTGTGTGGGCAGAACGTAGAATTGTTGAATGTTAAACGTACTGCCAAATAGGTGTAATACCCGTAATGTATTACGAATGACTGGAGCCGTACCAACACAGTAAAGCTAGGCCTCATAGTGGGCTGTAGTAGCAACCCTATAGCTTTACATGATACGGTGTTGGGCAGGTAATGCTGGATGCCGTGTAAAATTGGAGGTGGGGTGACATGGTTGGTATTAAAATAGATACAATCGTAGTGAGGGGCGATACGGGGTTTCGGCAGGTGCGCAGTAACCATTTCTAGGTCGGGGATTGTCTTGCATCTCTCCAGCTAGCAAGCTCTGACTTCCTCTCCCACCGCAACCCCCTGCTAGCCGACCGGTCTCTCCAAACATGCGCCCCCTGCAGTCAGTCGCCAACCTGAACCACGTTAGAAGGGCTGTAATTCAGCGGACGGCCGTATTGCCGTGTAACGTTGTCATACCGCGTCAGAAGTGAAACGCTTGTAGCTGTAGCTGCAACACAGACTGTGAAGTTTGCTGCACGTGAAGCAGCTGTGTGCGTCCGGCTGTGACCGCAGCAACAGGTGAGGATCCAACTGCACTGTGTGGCGCTTAGCTTAGCGACTGCCTTCTGTAGGTCCTGTGTTTAGATACCGGACACATGTACAGTCTGTATTGACTGAGGGTTGGTCGTTCAGTCGCCGGCCTCTCACCGAGGAGGCCCGGGTTCGATACCAGGTCAATCCATGTGGATTTGTGGTGGACAAAGTGCCATGGCCAAGCGGTTAGTCGCCGGCCTCTCACCGCGGAGTCTTGGGTTCGATCTCAGATCAGTCCATGTGGGATTTGTGGTGGACAAAGTGTCATGTCTCAGGTGGTTAGTCGCCGGCCTCTCACGAGGAGGCCCGGGTTCGATACCAGGTCAATCCATGTGGATTTGTGGTGGACAAAGTGCCATGGCTCAAGCGGTTAGTCGCTGGCCTCTCACCGCGGAGGCCCGGGTTCGATACCAGGTCAATCCATGTGGGATTTGTGGTGGACAAAGTGCCATGGCTCAAGCGGTTAGTCGCTGGCCTTTCACCGCGGAGGCCTGGGTTCGATCTCAGGTCAGTCCATGTGGGATTTGTGGTGGACAAAGTGCCATGTCTCAGGCGGTTAGTCGCCGGCCTCTCACCACGGAGGCTCGGGTTCGATCCCGTGTCAGTCCATGTGGGATTTGTGGTGGACAAAGTGCCATGGCTCAAGCGGTTAGTCGCCGGCCTCTCACCGCGGAGGCCCGGTTTCGATCCCGTGTCAGTCCATGTGGGATTTGTGGTGGACAAAGTGGCACTGGAACAGGTTTCTCCCCGAATACTTCGGTTTTCCCCTGTCAGTTTCATCCCACCGGTGCTTCATTACAAGTAAAAACCGAAAACACTAGTCATATTTATCACAGGGTTGCACAATAAGCGTTAAGGCTGCGGTGCTTCCGTAGCTTCTGCTGCGGGGCCCTTCACAAAAAAAAGAGGGTTGGTCGTTGGTTTTATGAATTCAAAATTAGGTAATAACCGCTTCCTTTAAGATACTTTCCATTTCATTACCCACGCATCTTACCATTCGATGCTGCTGAGCTACTGGCAGCGTTATTAACTAAGTTATAAATAAATTAAGCGGCAATAAATAAATAAATTCATCTTTCATATCCGTTCTTGTGTTTGATAAACTGTGGTGTGCTTGTTACACGTTGTTACATTCAGCAAAATTAATTGCTGTTCTTGCTGGGTCACCGTATGTCCTATATTGCGTGAAGGTAAAATGGAGCTGAGCAACTGGTGGTGTGCACGATACAGTAAATGTGATTGGTCAGTTGTCGGCATCGGTTTTGTGTGGGATTTATGTTTGACAGACACGCAGTGGGATAGAATAATGACTTAACAACAAAATTTATATTTTAAACCCCAGTGGTTAGTATACGTACCACCACGTTTAACATTCAACAATTCTACGTTCTGCCCACACAGTTTATTTATGTGTTTTGTGTGGATCTCAGAACAAACAGCGATTATTTCACTGTACAGCATTAACTGACTGGTTTGTATAACTGAGACGGAGTGTGTTTACTGCGCGGTACGGACTGTATTTATGTGTTTTGTGTGGATCTCAGAACAAACAGCGATTATTTCACTGTACAACATTAACTGACTGGTTTGTATAACTGAGACGGAGTGTGTTTACTGCGCGGTACGGACTGTATTTATGTGTTTTGTGTGGATCTCAGAACAAACAGCGATTATTTCACTGTACAACATTAACTGACTGGTTTGTATAACTGAGACGGAGTGTGTTTACTGCGCGGTACGGACTGTATTTATGAGTTTTGTGTGGATCTCAGAACAAACAGCGATTATTTCACTGTACAGCATTAACTGACTGGTTTGTATAACTGAGACGGAGTGTGTTTACTGCGCGGTACGGACTGTATTTATGTTTTTGTGTGGATCTCAGAACAAACAGCGATTATTTCACTGTACAGCATTAACTGACTGGTTTGTATAACTGAGACGGAGTGTGTTTACTGCGCGGTACGGACTGTATTTATGTGTTTTGTGTGGATCTCAGAACAAACAGCGATTATTTCACTGTACAGCATTAACTGAGTGGTTTGTATAACTGAGACGGAGTGTGTTTACTGCGCGGTACGGACTGTATTTATGTGTTTTGTGTGGATCTCAGAACAAACAGCGATTATTTCACTGTACAGCATTAACTGACTGGTTTGTATAACTGAGACGGAGTGTGTTTACTGCGCGGTACGGACTGTATTTATGTGTTTTGTGTGGATCTCAGAACAAACAGCCATTATTTCACTGCACAACATTAACTGACTGGTTTGTGTAACTGAGACGGAGTGTGTTTACTGCGCGGTACGGACTGTATTTATGTGTTTTGTGTGGATCTCAGAACAAACAGCGATTATTTCACTGTACAACATTAACTGACTGGTTTGTGTAACTGAGACGGAGTGTGTTTACTGCGCGGTACGGACTGTATTTATGTGTTTTGTGTGGATCTCAGAACAAACAGCGATTATTTCACTGTACAACATTAACTGACTGGTTTGTATAACTGAGACGGAGTGTGTTTACTGCGCGGTACGGACTGTATTTATGTGTTTTGTGTGGATCTCAGAACAAACAGCGATTATTTCACTGTACAACATTAACTGACTGGTTTGTATAACTGAGACGGAGTGTGTTTACTGCGCGGTACGGACTGTATTTATGTGTTTTGTGTGGATCTCAGAACAAACAGCGATTATTTCACTGTACAACATTAACTGACTGGTTTGTATAACTGAGACGGAGTGTGTTTACTGCGCGGTACGGACTGTATTTATGTGTTTTGTGTGGATCTCAGAACAAACAGCGATTATTTTACTGTACAACATTAACTGACTGGTTTGTATAACTGAGACGGAGTGTGTTTACTGCGCGGTACAGACTGCATTTACGTGTTTTATGTGGATCTCAGAACAAACAGCGATTATTTTACTGTACAACATTAACTGACTGGTTTGTATAACTGAGACGGAGTGTGTTTACTGCGCGGTACGGACTGAAGCTTTAAAGATAATTGAGGTTTTTTTGGTCCATAAACTTTTAATTAATGCATATTACTTTATTCTCACATCCATTCAATTCAGTTCACAGGCCTCGCTAAGTGACACACAAATCTGCGTTTAGAGATTGCTATAAGCAGCACATAACACTAAATTAAGGCAAGTTACCTTTTATAGACTTCGCGTAAAGACTTTGGCTTGCTGCATGTATAATTTGTTACTTTATGGAGTAAATTAAGCTGTAATGGAAATTGAGCTCTAACCTTAGTCAAATAGGCTTTGTCTTACGTTTATTTTCTGCCTGTGTTGAGCGATCTTCGACCTTACAAACACGTCTTAAGACCAGGATGTTGTAAAACAGTTTAACGACTCGGGGACATTAAAGTGTTCCAAGCTAGCCTCACGCCATCTTCATATACGGTATTTATTGCAATGGATTTTGCCGTGTGTAAACCAAAGCTGTTAAACTGCAGCGGTGTGTGAACCTTGTGAACTGAGGTAGTAGTTGCTTGATGTGAAGTGAAAATTCATTTTATCGTCTTCTCATATATCATGCTATGTATTTTGTTACGTGAATACCGACATTGTGGGGAAAAATGACTTAGTGTGTGGAATACGGTACGATAATGCAGAATGTTATTGTTAAATTTTCTCTGAAAATTACTTGCTTGTAAAGTATTTAATGGAGCAACTGTAAAGTATTTAGTGGAGTAACTGTAAAGTATTTAATGGAGCAACTGTAAAGTATTTAGTGGAGCAACTGTAAAGTATTTAGTGGAGCAACTGTAAAGTATTTAGTGGAGCAACTGTAAAGTATTTAGTGGAGCAACTGTAAAGTATTTAGTGGAACAACTGTAAAGTATTTAATGGAGCAACTGTAAAGTATTTAGTGGAGCAACTGTAAAGTATTTAGTGGAGCAACTGTAAAGTATTTAGTGGAGCAACTGTAAAGTATTTAGTGGAGCAACTGTAAAGTATTTAATGGAGCAACTGTAAAGTATTTAGTGGAGCAACTGTAAAGTATTTAGTGAAGCAACTGTAAAGTATTTAGTGGAACAACTGTAAAGTATTTAGTGGAGCAACTGTAAAGTATTTAGTGGAGAACTGTAAAGTATTTAGTGGAGCAACTGTAAAGTATTTAGTGGAGCAACTAAAGTATTTAGTGGAGCAACTGTAAAGTATTTAGTGGAGCAACTGTAAAGTATTTAGTGGAGCAACTGTAAAGTATTTAGTGGAGCAACTGTAAAGTATTTAGTGGAGCAACTGTAAAGTATTTAGTGGAGCAACTGTAAAGTATTTAATGGAGCAACTGTAAAGTATTTAGTGGAGCAACTGTAAAGTATTTAGTGAAGCTACTGTAAAGTATTTAGTGGAACAACTGTAAAGTATTTAGTGGAGCAACTGTAAAGTATTTAGTGGAGCAACTGTAAATATTTAGTGGAGCAACTGTAAAGTATTTAGTGGAGCAACTGTAAAGTATTTAGTGGAGCAACTGTAAAGTATTTAGTGGAGCAACTGTAAAGTATTTAGTGGAACAACTGTAAAGTATTTAGTGGAGCAACTGTAAAGTATTTAGTGGAGCAACTGTAAAGTATTTAGTGGAGCAACTGTAAATATTTAGTGGAGCAACTGTAAAGTATTTAGTGGAGCAACTGTAAAGTATTTAGTGGTGTTCCTCGAGAGAAGGACTTTGGGCTGTGAAAACGATACTGTATATTGAGTTCGATAAAATGCAGGTCGTTTATTGAGTGGCTGAGGAACTATCAGCTTCTAGAACTGACACTCGCTCCGTGAATTTACTTTCCTGAGCTGAGGGGGGTCCGAATAATACACGAAGGTGGGCCACGGCCACTTCCTTGTCGTAGTGCTTCTCATTAAATGCAATATAAACTTTATTAAACAGCTTATGAACTGAGCTATTGTTAAGAAATTGCCACAGAGTCAAACCCATAACTAACTAACTAACTAACTATACTAACTTACTAACTACTAACTAACTCCATGTAGCACAGTCCTTCTTGAGAAGCTAACAGGTCCTCAGCTAGTCACAAAATTCCCCACGTTTTATGGAACCCGAAGGTTCATTACCGCACTCACAACAGCCCGCCACCTGTCCCTATCCTGAGCCATATCAATCCAGTCCATGCCCCCCCATCCCACTTCTTGAAGATCCATTTTAATATTATCCTCCCATCTACGCCTGGGTCTTCCAAGTGGTCTCCTTCCCTCAGATCTCCCCACCAAAATCCTGTATGCACCTCTCCCCTCACCCATACGTGCTACATGCACCGCCCACCTCATTCTTCTTGATTTGGTCACCCAAATAATATTTGGTGATCAGTACAGATCATAAAGTTCCTCGTTATGTAGTCTTCTCACTCCCCCGTTACCCCGTCCCTCTGAGACCCAAATATCCCCCTCAGCACACTATTCAGATCAGTACAGATCATAAAGTTCCTCGTTATGTAGTCTTCTCCACTCCCCCGTTACCCCGTCCCTCTTAGACCCAAATATCCCCCTCAGCACACTATTCAGATCAGTACAGATCATAAAGTTCCTCGTTATGTAGTCTTCTCCACTCCACTGTTACCCGTCCCACTTACACCCAAATACCCCCCTCAGCACACTATTCAGATCAGTACAGATCATAAAGTTCCTCGTTATGTAGTCTTCTCCACTCCCCCGTTACCCCGTCCCACTTAACCCAATATACCCCCTCAGCACACTATTCAGATCAGTACAGATCATAAAGTTCCTCGTTATGTAGTCTTCTCCACTCCCCCGTTACCCCGTCCCTCTTAGACCCAAATATCCCCCTCAGCACACTATTCAGATCAGTACAGATCATAAAGTTCCTCGTTATGTAGTCTTCTCCACTCCCCCGTTACCCCGTCCCTCTTAGACCCAAATATCCCCCTCAGCACACTATTCAGATCAGTACAGATCATAAAGTTCCTCGTTATGTAGTCTTCTCCACTCCCCCGTTACCCCGTCCCTCTCAGACCCAAATATCCCCCTCAGCACACTATTCAGATCAGTACAGATCATTAAGTTCCTCGTTATGTAGTCTTCTCCACTCCCCGTTACCCCGTCCCTCTTAGACCCAAATATCCCCCTCAGCACACTATTCAGATCAGTACAGATCATTAAGTTCCTCGTTATGTAGTCTTCTCCACTCCCCCTGTTACCCCGTCCCTCTAGACCCAAATATCCCCCTCAGCACACTATTCAGATCAGTACAGATCATAAGTTCCTCGTTATGTAGTCTTCTCCACTCCCGTTACCCCGTCCCCTTAGACCCAAATCCCCCTCAGCACACTATTCAGATCAGTACAGATCATTAAGTTCCTCGTTATGTAGTCTTCTCACTCCCCTGTTACCCCGTCCCTCTCAGACCCAAATACCCCCTCAGCACCCTATTCAGATCAGTACAGATCATAAAGTCCTCGTTATGTAGTCTTCTCCACTCCCGTTACCCCGTCCCACTTAGACCCAAATACCCCCTCAGCACCCTATTCAGATCAGTACAGATCATAAAGCTCCTCGTTATGTAGTCTTCTCCACTCCCCTGTTACCCCGTCCCACTTAGACCCAAATATCCCCTCAGCACACTATTCAGTTACAGTACAGATCATAAAGCTCCTCGTTATGTAGTCTTCTCCACTCCTGTTACCCCGTCCTCTCAGACCAAATACACCCCTCAGCACCTATTCAGATCGTACAGATCATAAAGTCTCGTTATGTAGTCTTCTCCACTCCCCCGTTACCCCGTCCTCTTAGACCCAAATATCCCCCTCAGCACACTATTCAGATCAGTAAGTCATAGTTTCGTTATGTAGTCTTCTCATCCCCGTTACACCGTCCCTTCTAGACCCAAATACCCTCAGCAACTATTCAGTGTAAGTTAAGTTCGTTTTACCTCCACGTTACGTCTTAACCAATATCAACATCTGTCTAAGTAAGACGTTAATCATATCTTCTCCACTCGTTAACCGTCTCTAGACCCATACACCCCTAGCTACACTTATAATCAGTACAGATCTAAGTTACCTCGTTATGTAGTCTACGTCATCCACCTGTTACCCGTCGCTTCAGTACAATACGCCCTCACACCTATTAAGGTAGTTACAGTGAGCAGATATAAAGTTTCTACAGTCTAGTGCAACGTTTCACTTCCACTCTCTCCGTTACACGTCCATCTAGACCAAACAGTCTTGCACTGTATCAGACGTCTAGTACAATCAGTATAGAACAGTCCTGTGTATCGTTCTCAGCTCTGTTTACTACCAGTCGGCAACGTTCAGCGTGCAAACTCTGCTACTCACAGCTGCTAGCACATCACGATTACACTGTCAGTAGTACAGTATCATTAAGCTACGTGTTAACTGTGCTACTTCTCCATCCGTGACGTTACCAGTCTCTGTGACCAAAGTATCCTGTGCCGTCAGACAGCTTTGCTAACGATCTCAGTCTGTGTTACGTTTCATGTCGCACAGTCGGCCATGACAATATCTACATTCCAATACAGTCTGATGCCTATACATTACAGCTCTGTGATCGTCTGTGCAACAGATTCTGTATGTTGCTCATACAGCAACAGTCTGTGCATAAACGTTAGTATGTACTACAACTCGTGCGGCTAACATGTTACGTAAGCTGTGCTATACATTCAACAGTCTGTGCTAAAGTTAACGTCTGTGCTAACGTTAACAGTCTGTGCTAACGTTAACAGTCTGTGTAACGTTTAACAGTCTGTGCAAGTAACAGTCTGTGCTACGTACAGTCTGTCTAACGTTAACAGTCTTGTGCTAAGTTAACAGCTGTCTCAGTTAACAGTACTGTGCAACGTTACTGTCTGTGCTAACGTTAACACGTGTAACTTATACAGCTGGCTAACGTTAACAGTCTGTGCTAACGTTTAACAGTCTGTGCTACGTCTAACGTTCACGTAAACATCTTGTAATTAACAGTCTGTGCTAACGTTAACAGTCTCGTGTAAACGATTACATCTGTGCAAACGTATACGATGGTATGTACTAACGAACAGATAACTGTGTAACTACAGTCTGGCAACGTTCACTGTGCTGTTACAGTCTGTCTAAACGACTTACACAGGCAACATGTCAACGTTAACAGACTGTGCTAACGTTACAGCTGTGCACGAACAGTCTGTGCAATACAGTCTGTGCTAACTTAACAGCTCGTGAACGTTCACTGTGCGTTACAGTCTGGCTACGTAACATCGTCGTGCAAACGTTACATCAGACTGTGCTAACTTAACAGTCTTGTGCTACAGTCTTACAACATCTGTGCTAACGTTAACGTTCCTGGCTTAAGTTAACAGTCAGTGTTACGTCAACAGTCTGTGTAAATGTTAACAGTCTGTGCTAACGGGTTAACAAGTCTGTGCGCTAAACGTGCACAACGTCTGTGGACGATGCTCTTATTCGCGCAAAACAGGTTTGCAAGAGCTTATTAATACCTACAGTCTCAAAATTTCATGTGCGTAAGACTGCTATTACAATCAAACAGTCAGCAAAACATTCCTTGGTTACAGACGGTTATTAAATCAGCTACATCTCAAAGTGTTACTTCGAACAGATGCTTTATCATACGATACAGTGCGAAACAGTGTCATGTCGTACAGGTGGCTCTGTAGACAATAGCTACAGTGCAGGCAAACAGTGTTCCTGTGCGATACAGACGGCTCTGTATTACAATACAGCTACAGTGCAGGCAAACAGTGTTCACTGTGCGATACAGACTGGCTCTGTATGTACAATACAGACTACAGTGCAGGCAAACAGTGTTCACTGTGCGATACAGACTGGCTCTGTATGTACAATACAGACTACAGTGCAGGCAAACAGTGTTCACTGTGCGATACAGACTGGCTCTGTATGTACAATACAGACTACAGTGCAGGCAAACAGTGTTCACTGTGCGATACAGACTGGCTCTGTATGTACAATACAGACTACAGTGCAGGCAAACAGTGTTCACTGTGCGATACAGACTGGCTCTGTATGTACAATACAGACTACAGTGCAGGCAAACAGTGTTCACTGTGCGATACAGACTGGCTCTGTATGTACAATACAGACTACAGTGCAGGCAAACAGTGTTCACTGTGCGATACAGACTGGCTCTGTATGTACAATTACAGACTACAGTGCAGGCAAACAGTGTTCACTGTGCGATACAGACTGGCTCTGTATGTACAATACAGACTACAGTGCAGGCAAACAGTGTTCACTGTGCGATACAGACTGGCTCTGTATGTACAATACAGACTACAGTGCAGGCAAACAGTGTTCACTGTGCGATACAGACTGGCTCTGTATGTACAATACAGACTACAGTGCAGGCAAACAGTGTTCACTGTGCGATACAGACTGGCTCGTATGTACAATACAGACTACAGTGCAGGCAAACAGTGTTCACTGTGCGATACAGACTGGCTGTCTGTATGTACAATACAGACTACAGTGCAGGCAAACAGTGTTCACTGTGCGATACAGACTGGCTCTGTATGTACAATACAGACTACAGTGCAGGCAAACAGTGTTCACTGTGCGATACAGACTGGCTGTCTATGTACAATACAGACTACAGTGCAGGCAAACAGTGTTCACTGTGCGATACAGACTGGCTGTCTTATGTACAATACAGACTACAGTGCAGGCAAACAGTGTTCACTGTGCGATACAGACTGGCTGTTATGTACAATACAGACTACAGTGCAGGCAAACAGTGTTCACTGTGCGATACAGACTGGCTCTGTATGTACAATACAGACTACAGTGCAGGCAAACAGTGTTCACTGTGCGATACAGACTGGCCTGTTGTACAATACAGACTACAGTGCAGGCAAACAGTGTTCACTGTGCGATACAGACTGGCTCTGTATGTACAATACAGACTCAGTGCAGGCAAACAGTGTTCACTGTGCGATACAGACTGGCTCTGTATGTACAATACAGACTACAGTGCAGGCAAACAGTGTTCACTGTGCGATACAGACTGGCTTGTATGTACAATACAGACTACAGTGCAGGCAAACAGTGTTCACTGTGCGATACAGACTGGCTGTTATGTACAATACAGACTACAGTGCAGGCAAACAGTGTTCACTGTGCGATACAGACTGGCTCTGTATGTACAATACAGACTACAGTGCAGGCAAACAGTGTTCACTGTGCGATACAGACTGGCTCTGTATGTACAATACAGACTACAGTGCAGGCAAACAGTGTTCACTGTGCGATACAGACTGGCTCTGTATGTACAATACAGACTACAGTGCAGGCAAACAGTGTTCACTGTGCGATACAGACTGGCTTCTATGTACAATACAGACTACAGTGCAGGCAAACAGTGTTCACTGTGCGATACAGACTGGCTGTCTATGTACAATACAGACTACAGTGCAGGCAAACAGTGTTCACTGTGCGATACAGACTGGCTCTGTATGTACAATACAGACTGCAGTGCAGGCAAACAGTGTTCACTGTGCGATACAGACTGGCTCTGTATGTACAATACAGACTGCAGTGCAGGCAAACAGTGTTCACTGTGCGATACAGACTGGCTCTGTATGTACAATACAGACTACAGTGCAGGCAAACAGTGTTCACTGTGCGATACAGACTGGCTGTCTATGTACAATACAGACTACAGTGCAGGCAAACAGTGTTCACTGTGCGATACAGACTGGCTGTCTATGTACAATACAGACTACAGTGCAGGCAAACAGTGTTCACTGTGCGATACAGACTGGCTCTGTATGTACAATACAGACTGCAGTGCAGGCAAACAGTGTTCACTGTGCGATACAGACTGGCTCTGTATGTACAATACAGACTACAGTGCAGGCAAACAGTGTTCACTGTGCGATACAGACTGGCTGTCTATGTACAATACAGACTACAGTGCAGGCAAACAGTGTTCACTGTGCGATACAGACTGGCTGTCTATGTACAATACAGACTACAGTGCAGGCAAACAGTGTTCACTGTGCGATACAGACTGGCTCTGTATGTACAATACAGACTGCAGTGCAGGCAAACAGTGTTCACTGTGCGATACAGACTGGCTCTGTATGTACAATACAGACTGCAGTGCAGGCAAACAGTGTTCACTGTGCGATACAGACTGGCTCTGTATGTACAATACAGACTACAGTGCAGGCAAACAGTGTTCACTGTGCGATACAGACTGGCTGTCTATGTACAATACAGACTACAGTGCAGGCAAACAGTGTTCACTGTGCGATACAGACTGGCTCTGTATGTACAATACAGACTACAGTGCAGGCAAACAGTGTTCACTGTGCGATACAGACTGGCTCTGTATGTACAATACAGACTGCAGTGCAGGCAAACAGTGTTCACTGTGCGATACAGACTGGCTCTGTATGTACAATACAGACTACAGTGCAGGCAAACAGTGTTCACTGTGCGATACAGACTGGCTGTCTATGTACAATACAGACTACAGTGCAGGCAAACAGTGTTCACTGTGCGATACAGACTGGCTCTGTACTTACAATACAGACTACAGTGCAGGCAAACAGTGTTCACTGTGCGATACAGACTGGCTGTCTATGTACAATACAGACTACAGTGCAGGCAAACAGTGTTCACTGTGCGATACAGACTGGCTGTCTATGTACAATACAGACTACAGTGCAGGCAAACAGTGTTCACTGTGCGATACAGACTGGCTGTCTATGTACAATACAGACTACAGTGCAGGCAAACAGTGTTCACTCTGCGATACAGACTGGCTCTCTATGTACAATACAGATTACTCAAAGTTCCCAGTTTTCCGTGGTTTTGCTCGGCCCTACAGCAACTGCTCAGTCGGTACCCACAGCACACGCAATTCACGCAGTTCTCTTGATATTACCTGAAGGGACAGGTCCACGTGGAAGACCTAGGGACGGACTGAGATGTTAGAATGGAGCTTAAGGAAGCAGGATGTAGGAAATGAGCTGATTGTGTTTGGTTCAGCATAGAACGGTGGCGAAATGCTGGAAACATGGTAGTGAATGGTATATTGACACATATATTTATGTATGGGCAATGGCCGTATCGGAATGCTTGTAAATATGGAGGCGTACTTACGGTAAAGGACACGAACATTCCATAACATGACATGACAGTCTCTTGACTGGCTGAGAATCTGCACTGTCTTAAGACAGACTCCGCACCATGCAGTTATTCTAATTCGTCTTACATTTTATTGTCAAGTATGTTCCTAGTGGCCGATCCCAGTGGCCGTGCGGTCTACGGCGTGGGTCTACGGCCGCTCGCTTACTGGGATTGCGGGTTCGAATCCCGCTATAGGAATGGATGTCTATCTGTTGTGAGTGTTGTGTGTTGTCAGGTAGAGGTCTCTGCGACGGGCTGATCACTCGTCCAGAGGAGTCCTACCGAGTGTGGTGTGTCTAAAGTGTGATAGTGAAGCCTCGAAAAATGAGGCGGTCTAGGCCCCCAAGGGGATGTCGAGCTATTGAAAAAAAATGTACCTAGTTACAAGCACATGCACGCACACACACAGGTAGGCCTTCATTTGCAGTGTCTCTTAGCGTCGTCCGTTAGCGTCGTCCGTTAGCGTCGTCCGGGTTTAATAAAAATTGTCATGTCTTGACAGCAGCTGTGAAACTCCCCAAAACGAAATTAAAAACGCAGCCGCTCAGTGACCCGCGCCGTGCCGCAGTGTGCCAACGTGGGGCCTCATGCGTGACAATTGCTTTACGAAGCGCGGCCAGTCATTTGTACAGTGGCTCCATCTTTGAGGCACGTCACTCTAATTATCTTCCTCCTCCTTTGAATTATATAAACCATTGGCAGTGCGCTGACGGCTGTTCGACGGTCGCGTTAGTTGTGAAAGGTCATAGGATGAAGGCGAGAAAGGTTAACTGGGCTGCAGACGCATGGATGTTGGACAAGTAGGGTTCCTTTAATTTATTGTGCAGTCTGTCTTACGACAGGTCTGTAGCCTCTTCATTCTGCAGTCTGTCTTACGACAGGTCTGTAGCCTTTTCATTCTGCAGTCTGTCTTACGACAGGTCTGTAGCCTTTTCATTCTGCAGTCTGTCTTACGACAGGTCTGTAGCCTTTTCATTCTGCAGTCTGTCTTACGACAGGTCTGTAGCCTTTTCATTCTGCAGTCTGTCTTACGACAGGTCTGTAGCCTTTTCATTCTGCAGTCTGTCTTACGACAGGTCTGTAGCCTTTTCATTCTGCAGTCTGTCTTACGACAGGTCTGTAGCCTTTTCATTCTGCAGTCTGTCTTACGACAGGTCTGTAGCCTTTTCATTCTGCAGTCTGTCTTACGACAGGTCTGTAGCCTTTTCATTCTGCAGTCTGTCTTACGACAGGTCTGTAGCCTTTTCATTCTGCAGTCTGTCTTACGACAGGTCTGTAGCCTTTTCATTCTGCAGTCTGTCTTACGACAGGTCTGTAGCCTTTTCATTCTGCAGTCTGTCTTACGACAGGTCTGTAGCCTTTTCATTCTGCAGTCTGTCTTACGACAGGTCTGTAGCCTTTTCATTCTGCAGTCTGTCTTACGACAGGTCTGTAGCCTTTTCATTCTGCAGTCTGTCTTACGACAGGTCTGTAGCCTTTCATTCTGCAGTCTGTCTTACGACAGGTCTGTAGCCTCTTCATTCTGCAGTCTGTCTTACGACAGGTCTGTAGCCTTTTCATTCTGCAGTCTGTCTTACGACAGGTCTGTAGCCTTTTCATTCTGCAGTCTGTCTTACGACAGGTCTGTAGCCTTTTCATTCTGCAGTCTGTCTTACGACAGGTCTGTAGCCTTTTCATTCTGCAGTCTGTCTTACGACAGGTCTGTAGCCTTTTCATTCTGCAGTCTGTCTTACGACAGTCTGTGCCTTTCATTCTGCAGTCTGTCTACGACAGTCTGTAGCCTTTCATTCTGCAGTCTGTCTTACGACGGGTCTGTAGCCTTTTCATTCTGCAGTCTGTCTTACGACAGGTCTGTAGCCTTCATTCTGCAGTCTGTCTTACGACAGGTCTGTAGCCTTTCATTCTGCAGTCTGCTTACGACAGGTCCGTAGCCTTTTCATTCTGCAGTCTGTCTTACGACAGGTCTGTAGCCTCTCATTTTGCAGTCTGTCTTACGACAGGTCCGTAGCCTCTTCATTCTGCAGTCTGCCTTACGACAGGTCCGTAGCCTCTTCATTTTGCAGTCTGTCTTACGACAGGTCCGTAGCCTCTTCATTCTGCAGTCTGTCTTACGACAGGTCTGTAGCCTCTTCATTTTGCAGTCTGTCTTACAACAGGTCTGTAGCCTCTTTATTTTGCAGTCTGTCTTACGACAGGTCCGTAGCCTCTTCCAAAGCCAGTTCTCCACACAGTGCGATCTAGTGCTTCCTCTTTCAATTTCCAGTACCTTCTCTTTTCCTTAAGGTCATGGGTTTCCCTATGTCGTGAAAATTAAATCGAAAGTCGTTACGACGTTAGGTGTAGCTCGTTTGTTCCACTGAATTATCATTACTTCATTAACATAATCCCTCGTAACTGTGCAACTGTCCCAACCTGGCGCAAGGTTCTTGACACGTCATCAGATATTAGTGCGCAACTGTCCCAACCTGGCGCAAGGTTCTTGACACGTCATCAGATATTAGTGCGCAACTGTCCCAACCTGGCGCAAGGTTCTTGACACGTCATCAGATATTAGTGCGCAACTGTCCCAACCTGGCGCAAGGTTCTTGACACGTGATCAGATATTAGTGCGCAACTGTCCCAACCTGGCGCAAGGTTCTTGACACGTCATCAGATATTAGTGCGCAATTTCAGAGCTAAAAAATCTGGAATACAAATGAGGCCGCTGAAGCAGCACTTGTTAGATCGCCGATCCCACAATAATGAGGAAGTGGAAATGGTTGTTCGTGGGTAGTTTCGAATGCATTAGTACGGTTTCTAGCGCGACGCAATTCTCCTAACTCTAAACAAGATGGTACCAATGCGTCCGTGTACTCAAGGGATTACGTTAAAAATAATGGTAGCTAAGTGGACTAAACCAGCTACACTTAACGTTGTAATTAATTCTCATTTAATTGAACATTTTTCATGTATTTGTACGGGAGGGGTTTCAAAATGTTAAGGCACTTATTTTAAGAACTGAATTATATATACAAGTTTTCAGTCTCGGTAGCTCACTCGGTATCGTCTCTCAACAACGGACTGCAATATCGGCGGATCTGCTTTCGATTGTCGACAAGAACAGGGGTGTCTCTGGCCTCCACAGCATCCGGACTTCTCTGGAGCCCACTTAGCCTCAAATGCGATTAGTACTGTGGTTTCTTTCCTGACGTAATATGGCCAGAACGTGAAACTGACGACTCTCCTCTATCTAATGCCGAGGTTAAGAATGCGTTGAGCTGTACCTACACACCTACCTATGTACGTCTAGATCTTCGCTCTTATGATATGTTACGCAGAGTAGGTCGGTAGTTATTTATCTACGTTTCGGGACACCTTAACGGTCCCATCTTCAAGGGCAAGCGGTCCAAGAAGATGGGACCGATATGTTATCCCGAAACGTCGGTAAATACAAATCTACGCTTCGTAACATACCAGAAGAGCGAAGATCTTATTCGCACCGCGGCGGAAGCCTGAAATGTAAATAGGATCCAAATTGCACGGTGCTTAATTCAGCACGACAATGGAAGAAGTGTCTGGTTACGATATTAAAGACCGGGACTGAATTCTGGGCAACAACACTATTTTAAGACGGCACTGGGAAGGTTCCGTCTTCCTGTAAATCATTATAAGAGACTTCTTCGTGAGAGAAAAGCCGTCGAAAGGTGAAACATTACTCACCTTTATTTTGTGTAGAGGTTTATTTTGTGGATCTCAGAACAAACAGCGATTATTTCACTGTACAACATTAACTGACTGGTTTGTATAACTGAGACGGAGTGTGTTTACTGCGCGGTACGGACTGTATTTATGTGTTTTGTGTGGATCTCAGAACAAACAGCGATTATTTCACTGTACAACATTAACTGACTGGTTTGTGTAACTGAGACGGAGTGTGTTTACTGCGCGGTACGGACTGTATTTATGTGTTTTGTGTGGATCTCAGAACAAACAGCGATTATTTCACTGTACAACATTAACTGACTGGTTTGTATAACTGAGACGGAGTGTGTTTACTGCGCGGTACGGACTGTATTTATGTGTTTTGTGTGGATCTCAGAACAAACAGCGATTATTTCACTGTACAACATTAACTGACTGGTTTGTGTAACTGAGACGGAGTGTGTTTACTGCGCGGTACGGACTGTATTTATGTGTTTTGTGTGGATCTCAGAACAAACAGCGATTATTTCACTGTACAACATTAACTGACTGGTTTGTATAACTGAGACGGAGTGTGTTTACTGCGCGGTACGGACTGTATTTATGTGTTTTGTGTGGATCTCAGAACAAACAGCGATTATTTCACTGTACAACATTAACTGACTGGTTTGTATAACTGAGACGGAGTGTGTTTACTGCGCGGTACGGACTGTATTTATGTGTTTTGTGTGGATCTCAGAACAAACAGCGATTATTTCACTGTACAACATTAACTGACTGGTTTGTATAACTGAGACGGAGTGTGTTTACTGCGCGGTACGGACTGTATTTATGTGTTTTGTGTGGATCTCAGAACAAACAGCGATTATTTCACTGTACAACATTAACTGACTGGTTTGTATAACTGAGACGGAGTGTGTTTACTGCGCGGTACGGACTGTATTTATGTGTTTTGTGTGGATCTCAGAACAAACAGCGATTATTTCACTGTACAACATTAACTGACTGGTTTGTGTAACTGAGACGGAGTGTGTTTACTGCGCGGTACGGACTGTATTTATGTGTTTTGTGTGGATCTCAGAACAAACAGCGATTATTTCACTGTACAACATTAACTGACTGGTTTGTATAACTGAGACGGAGTGTGTTTACTGCGCGGTACGGACTGTATTTATGTGTTTTGTGGGGATCTCAGAACAAACAGCGATTATTTCACTGTACAACATTAACTGACTGGTTTGTATAACTGAGACGGAGTGTGTTTACTGCGCGGTACGGACTGTATTTATGTGTTTTGTGTGGATCTCAGAACAAACAGCGATTATTTCACTGTACAACATTAACTGACTGGTTTGTATAACTGAGACGGAGTGTGTTTACTGCGCGGTACGGACTGTATTTATGTGTTTTGTGTGGATCTCAGAACAAACAGCGATTATTTCACTGTACAACATTAACTGACTGGTTTGTATAACTGAGACGGAGTGTGTTTACTGCGCGGTACGGACTGTATTTATGTGTTTTGTGTGGATCTCAGAACAAACAGCGATTATTTCACTGTACAACATTAACTGACTGGTTTGTATAACTGAGACGGAGTGTGTTTACTGCGCGGTACGGACTGTATTTATGTGTTTTGTGTGGATCTCAGAACAAACAGCGATTATTTCACTGTACAACATTAACTGACTGGTTTGTGTAACTGAGACGGAGTGTGTTTACTGCGCGGTACGGACTGTATTTATGTGTTTTGTGTGGATCTCAGAACAAACAGCGATTATTTCACTGTACAACATTAACTGACTGGTTTGTATAACTGAGACGGAGTGTGTTTACTGCGCGGTACGGACTGTATTTATGTGTTTTGTGTGGATCTCAGAACAAACAGCGATTATTTCACTGTACAACATTAACTGACTGGTTTGTATAACTGAGACGGAGTGTGTTTACTGCGCGGTACGGACTGTATTTATGTGTTTTGTGTGGATCTCAGAACAAACAGCGATTATTTCACTGTACAGCATTAACTGACTGGTTTGTATAACTGAGACGGAGTGTTGTCTGTGAGGTATTATTATTAAACCCATCCCATTACAGGCCTGGACAGACTCTTAATGCTCCAAGGGTTGAGGTTCCCAGAATTTCTAGTCAATCGGCACATGAAGGTGGTAAGGTTGTCAGCCCTACGCACCAGCCGCCTTTACCCCCAGGACTTATCCCTTTTACTCATTTCTGTTAGGGGCTTAATCGACCCCAGGGCCATAGTGCGGCCGGAAGGATTAAGTAAATGAAAAGTTTCAATGACATCATCGGAAATCAAACCCGCGACCTTCCGGCTTGTAGCGCAATCCTATGTTATTATTATTGTAATTTCCATTATTATTATTATTATTATTATTATTATTATTATGTTTCAAGATCTATAAGCCACGTATATAAATTTACTGAAAGCAAATATTTTCATGTTGTGTTTTTTTAAAACAAGTAAAACTGGTACCAAAGTCCTGTCAAAGAACTTTCAGCAGAAAGCAGAATATTTTGTGCATCTGAAGTATTCAAAGTAAAGTTGTAAGGAACTGCTTAAGAGTTTCGGAATTTATTTTCTTAATATATTTGGTGATGTAATGGCAGCACCAAAACCATAGACGTGTTTTCTGTCTTCGCTTCAACTGTTTCACAGTTTCGATCGATTTTCAGGGTTCCGTTGTCTCGCTGTAGCAAAGCCAGCCAGCAGAGTTTGTATTTCAGCGAGCCGTCATTAGTTCTCTTGGCACGCTCATTAGCTCTGGAGACCGGCTTGTGCATGGCGGTCGCTCGGTTTTATGCTAGCTGCAGTGAGGCGAGAAGGAATTTTTATGAAAAGAATTGAAGTATGCAGAAAATTACGTGACACCCTGTGACCTATTTAACCCTTTAAGGCCCATTGATTACTATATGTACCACTAGGTTGCAATTTAAACAATTCTACGTTCTGCCCACACAGTGTATTTATGTGTTTTGTGTGGATCTCAGAACAAACAGCGATTATTTCACTGTACAACATTAACTGACTGGTTTGTATAACTGAGACGGAGTGTGTTTACTGCGCGGTACGGACTGTATTTATGTGTTTTGTGTGGATCTCAGAACAAACAGCGATTATTTCACTGTACAGCATTAACTGACTGGTTTGTATAACTGAGACGGAGTGTGTTTACTGCGCGGTACGGACTGTATTTATGTGTTTTGTGTGGATCTCAGAACAAACAGCGATTATTTCACTGTACAGCATTAACTGACTGGTTTGTATAACTGAGACGGAGTGTGCTTTACTGCGCGGTACGGACTGTATTTATGTGTTTTGTGTGGATCTCAGAACAAACAGCGATTATTTCACTGTACAGCATTAACTGACTGGTTTGTATAACTGAGACGGAGTGTGTTTACTGCGCGGTACGGACTGTATTTATGTGTTTTGTGTGGATCTGAGAACAAACAGCGATTATTTCACTGTACAACATTAACTGACTGGTTTGTATAACTGAGACGGAGTGTGTTTACTGCGCGGTACGGACTGTATTTATGTGTTTTGTGTGGATCTCAGAACAAACAGCGATTATTTCACTGTACAGCATTAACTGACTGGTTTGTATAACTGAGACGGAGTGTGTTTACTGCGCGGTACGGACTGTATTTATGTGTTTTGTGTGGATCTCAGAACAAACAGCGATTATTTCACTGTACAGCATTAACTGACTGGTTTGTATAACTGAGACGGAGTGTGTTTACTGCGCGGTACGGACTGTATTTATGTGTTTTGTGTGGATCTCAGAACAAACAGCGATTATTTCACTGTACAGCATTAACTGACTGGTTTGTATAACTGAGACGGAGTGTGTTTACTGCGCGGTACGGACTGTATTTATGTGTTTTGTGTGGATCTCAGAACAAACAGCGATTATTTCACTGTACAACATTAACTGACTGGTTTGTATAACTGAGACGGAGTGTGTTTACTGCGCGGTACGGACTGTATTTATGTGTTTTGTGTGGATCTCAGAACAAACAGCGATTATTTCACTGTACAGCATTAACTGACTGGTTTGTATAACTGAGACGGAGTGTGTTTACTGCGCGGTACAAACTGTATTTATGTGTTTTGTGTGGATCTCAGAACAAACAGCGATTATTTCACTGTACAGCATTAACTGACTGGTTTGTATAACTGAGACGGAGTGTGTTTACTGCGCGGTACGGACTGTATTTATGTGTTTTGTGTGGATCTCAGAACAAACAGCGATTATTTCACTGTACAACATTAACCGACTGGTTTGTATAACTGAGACGGAGTGTGTTTACTGCGCGGTACGGACCGTATTTATGTGTTTTGTGTGGATCTCAGAACAAACAGCGATTATTTCACTGTACAACATTAACTGACTGGTTTGTATAACTGAGACGGAGTGTGTTTACTGCGCGGTACGGACTGTATTTATGTGTTTTGTGTGGATCTCAGAACAAACAGCAATTATTTCACTGTACAGCATTAACTGACTGGTTTGTATAACTGAGACGGAGTGTGTTTACTGCGCGGTACGGACTGAGTCTTTAGGTGTAATTTAATTAGCTTAAGATCGGTTTTAACCATCACATTACCTTCTGCACTTCCCTGTCTTTTGCCTTGCTATCAGCCTACCCTTACCAGAAGGACGAGCGGGCTCTACCTGGCAACGTTGTGGGAAGTAACCTCTTGTGACTCCTCCCACCTCGTTTTAATTACAAGTGCAGTGCCTCTAATTGCACCCAAGTTTTTTCTTCTATTCTTCTCTTAATTAGTTTCAAAGGCCAATCACCTTACCTTTACATCGTGATTTGTCTGTCTACAGCTTCGTTCTTTCGTTTGTCTTACGTCAGAACATGCTAATAAGCAGAATAAAGAAACGAGAGCGAAACACATGGAAGTATGTTGAGGAAGAAGAGGTGGGAGGATGAACGTGCGTGGACAAAAACAAGACTGTGATAAGGACTATGACCGAACTTCGTGTATTAATGTCGGTTAAACATACAGGCGACTGCTGTACCGACCAACCTAGTGTGACCCATCGTTAGACTGGCACTTCTGTAGACATTGTTATCGTATTTAGCCTGTAATGGGAATCAACGTACCGGTGGAGCCTGCCTCACGTCGACTGGCCGTGTGAAGAGAAACGTGGAGAGGAGGGCTATTGATAGACACGAAACGTTGCTGAGACTGAGCGAGACATGTAGCACGAATGGCGAGGTGAGAAATGAGTGTAGAAATTAGAAGCAAGATCTGTAAGAAAAGTACCAAGTCTGAAGACATGAGAGTCAGCAAGAGTAATGTCTGTGATCTGAGTGAGCTGTGTGGTCGACGTCTCAGTCGCTATGGCAGAACTACTACAGCGCTGTGAGTAGGCGTTCTTGAACTTTTATGGCGGGACATTTTGTTCGCCATCAGGTACGAGCTGAGGCCGAACACATATTTGAGCACTGAGTATATGATACAACAGATAGTGTTTGTGTGAGGTGCTAGTTGGGGCCGAAGAAATAGTGGAACATGGAGCATGTAATACAACGCGGTACAGCCATTGGTAGCACTGCGTTAGATGAGATTAAGAACAGAGGAAACTGCGATAAAAGAGGCCGTGAAATGGCGCGTTAATAATCGATTATGATCGATTGCTGTCATAACTGTCACTATCGATTAGGAAGATAAGTAGCTATTGAGTGCTGTAGATTAGTGGTTAATAGTTACGATTGTAGTATTGAGTCTAGAGACGGTCACGTGACAGGTAATGCTGTAGGGCATTAGTTCTCAACGTGGGCTATGTGGTCCCCAAGGGGGCCACAACAAGTTTCTAAGGGGCCACAGGAGAATGAGGAAAAATTAAGGGGCCAGAGTAACTTCAGGGTGGGTCACCGAAACTTCACTGCCTGAATATAAATTTTCAAATTTAAAATTGGATAAAAGGCTCCATTCTCCCCTGCAGCACAGAAGGTCAATTGTGTTCATTGCTTTGCCCATGTCTTGTCTGGTTGAAAATGGTTTTAGTTTGGTGACGTATTTGCTGTCAAATGTAAGCAATCGCCTTGCTGCCGTGAAGAAGGACGATCTTAGCTTACCGCTGACCACACTTCAACTGGGCATTGAAACACTTGCAGTTGCTCATCACACCGAAGGAACACACTGAATGTAATGCCAAATGTTAACAGAATATATTTACATGTATAAGTAAGCAATGTGTTATATATAAACAAACTATTTAAAAACAATACAATATTGTAAAGTAAAAGTAACATAAATATATTATAATATGTAAATCGACATTTTGGAAGTAAAGTAACTTCTTTTCATAAGCAACAGCGTCTGCGAAGGGTCGGGGGGCACACAAATAAATGAAGCTTAAAGGGGGCACACAAATAAATGAAGCTTAAAGGGGGCACACAAATAAATGAAGCTTAAAGGGGGCACAGAAATAAATGAAGCTTAAAGGGGGCACACAAATAAATGAAGCTTAAAGGGGGCACAGAAATAAATGAAGCTTAAAGGGGGCACACAAATAAATGAAGCTTAAAGGGGGCACACAAATAAATGAAGCTTAAAGGGGCACAAAATAAATGAAGTTAAAGGGGGCACACAAATAAATGAAGCTTAAAGGGGCACACAAATAATGAAGCTTAAAGGGGGCACAACAAAATAAATGAAGCTTAAAGGGGGCACACAAATAATATGAAGCTTAAAGGGGGCACACAAATAAATGAAGCTTAAAGGGGGCACACAAATAAATGAAGCTTAAAGGGGCACACAATAAATGAGCTTAAGGGCATCAGGAAAATAAATGAAGCTTAAAGGGGGCACACAAATAAATGAAGCTTAAGGGGCACAGAAGAAGATGAGCTTAAAGGGGCACACAAATAAATGAAGCTTAAAGGGGGCACAGAAATAAATGAAGCTTAAGGGGCACACAAATAAATGAAGCTTAAAGGGGGCAAACAAATAAATGAAGTTAAGGGACACAAATAAAGAAGCTTAAAGGGGCACACAAATAAATGAAGCTTAAAGGGGGCACAGAAATAAATGAAGCTTAAAGGGGGCACACAAATAAATGAAGCTTAAAGGGGCACACAAATATATGAAGCTTAAAGGGGGCACACAAATAAATGAAGCTTAAAGGGGCACACAAATAAATGAAGCTTAAAGGGGCAACAAATAAATGAAGCTTAAAGGGGGCACACAAATAAATGAAGCTTAAGGGTGCACACAAATAAATGAAGCTTAAAGGGGGCACACAAATAAATGAAGCTTAAAGGGACCTGTACACTATAATTCTTTGACAATGGTGTAACATCACTAATATGTATTTTGACTTTTTCCATCTTCACGGATTACACAAACACGACGTCACGGATTACACAAACACGACGTCACGGATTACGCAAACACGACGTCACGGATTACACAAACACGACGTCTCAAAAGCAAACTGCTTTTTATCTTCAGGTGAACTGCAATCTTAAGAATAAGTAACACTCTAGAAGAACCAAAAACCTACAATTACTTAAGATTTGTAGGTTTCTGGTTCTTCTAGATTGTTAAATTATTTTTAAGATTGCAGTTCACCTGAAGACGAAAACAATCTGCTTTTGAGACGTCGTGTTTGTGTAATCCGTGACGTCGTGTTTGCGTAATCCGTGACGTCGTGTTTGTGTAATCCGTGACGTCGTGTTTGGTAATCCGTGAGTCGAAGATACAAATACATATCAGTGATGTTTCAAATTGGGGCCCACGAGCAAAAAAGAAGCCGAGAAACTGCTGTAGATGATACTGCATAGATAGACTGGAAGAGAACTGCAACTGTCACCGTGTTTACTGTTGCTGACACGTGTCAGCGGAAAGTTGATTTGTATTTAGAACTGTACATGTCGCTGGTTACACACACTGAGAGGCTAAACTGATCTAAGTCGTTCCTGCCTGTCAGTAGGCACAGTCCGTTATCTAAGCCTTTCCTGCCTGTCAGTAGGCACAGTCCGTTATCTAAGTCTTTCCTGCCTGTCAGTAGGCACAGTCTGTTATCTAAGTCTTTCCTGCCTGTCAGTAGGCACAGTCCGTTATCTAAGTATTTTCCTGCCTGTCAGTAGGCACAGTTCGTTATCTAAGTCTTTCCTGCCTGTCAGTAGGCACAGTCCGTTATCTAAGTCTTTCCTTCCTGTCAGTAGGCACAGTACGTTATCTAAGTCTTTCCTGCCTGTCAGTAGGCACAGTCCGTTATCTAAGTCTTTCCTGCCGGTCAGTAGGCACAGTCCGTTATCTAAGTCTTTCCTTCCTGTCAGTAGGCACAGTCCGTTATCTAAGTCTTTCCTGCCTGTCAGTAGGCACAGTCCGTTATCTAAGTCTTTCCTTCCTGTCAGTAGGCACAGTACGTTATCTAAGTCTTTCCTGCCGGTCAGTAGGCACAGTCCGTTATCTAAGTCTTTCCTTCCTGTCAGTAGGCACAGTCCGTTATCTAAGTCTTTCCTGCCGGTCAGTAGGCACAGTCCGTTATCTAAGTCTTTCCTTCCTGTCAGTAGGCACAGTCCGTTATCTAAGTCTTTCCTTCCTGTCAGTAGGCACAGTCCGTTATCTAAGTCTTTCCTGCCTGCCAGTAGGCACAGTCCGTTATCTAAGTCTTTACTGCCTGTCAGTAGGCACAGTCCGTTTAGCGGTTAAATTTGTTCGGGGAAACACTTGCTGGTTAATGCGAGATTGCTACGGAACATACAACTACAATGTACAGTTCCTGTATGTTAATACAGGTGGTATATATACTTACCGCCGATCCCAGTGGTCGCGCGGTCTAAGGCGTCGGTCTACGGCCGCTCGCTTACTGGGATTGTGGGTTCGAATCCCGCCTAGGGCATGGATGTCTGTCTGTTGTGAGTGTTGTGTGTTGTCAGGTAGAGGTCTCTGCGACGGGCTGATCACTCGTCCAGAGGAGTCCTACCGAGTGAGGAGTGTCTGAGTGTGATCGTGAAGCGTCGATAATGAGGCGGCCTAGGCCCCAAGGGGCTGTCGAGCCATTGGAAAAAAAATACTTACCACTGTTGTTTAATTGGTCAAATTATGTAGTTACTAATTATAGTGTCAATACGTGCGGTTTTACGTAGCTGGGTTACTCGCGGGCCGCAGTACATGGTGGGTTCGAGATATGACAGTTTGGTTCTGTACTCAGTAGGTACTGGCTTCAAATCTCTGCTCTGGCACGCGAAAGTTTATGGGCTTGCTCAGTTTCTCCAGGATATTGTTTGAAATCAGGCCGCAGCCGCTTGCTCCCACGTCACTTCCAAGTCAGTGTCTCAGCACACCACCCCTCGACACCAAGCAGTCTAATCTACTAACGCCGTCGTTAAGTAAACCAGAAATAACGTACAAAATGTCGTTATAGGATGGGAAAGTTTTGAGGGAATGTTCTAAGGCCGAAGTTGATGTACGTAGGATGCAGTTAGTCAATAAATATCGTTATTAGCGGGTTTGAGCTGCCACATGTTGAGGGCAGACAGCAACTTTGTTTTGTGAAGTTTCTCTTGACGTCACTTCCTGTGCTGTTCAAACTGAGCGGAACAGAGCTGAACAAGGAACGGATGGCGGTCTGAACCTGCGAGGCACGTCACCGCTACTGCCGTACGTGACAGTTACTTCAAAATCAAAACTCCGCTGCACATTTTGTGTGTCCCGTTGCAGGGCACACAGTTTTTCAACCGAACACAAGGATAGCCAATAAGCGTTTTGGAATTGGCAAATTTCGAGTATTTAGAAAGACAATGCAAATTAAAGTTTCATGTAAGAAGAAATTAAGAATACTTACGTTGTTTGTGCCGTACACTCTTATTGATTAAAATAGCACTAGCAAACTAGTATGAACAGGAAATAACCCATACAGAATTCAAAATACTACACAGTTTTTCAAAATACACACAGTTTTTCAAAATACTACACAGTTTTTCAAAATACTACAGAGTTTTTCAAAATACTACACAATTTTTCAAAATACTACACAGTTTTTCAAAATACTACAGAGTTTTTCAAAATACTACACAGTTTTTCAAAATACTACACAGTTTTTCAAAATACTACACAGTTTTTCAAAATACTACACAGTTTTTCAAAATACTGCACAGTTTTTCAAAATACTGCACAATTGTTCAAAATACTACACAGTTTTTCAAAGTACTACACAGTTTTTCAAAATACTACACAGTTTTTCAAAATACTACACAGTTTTTCAAAATGTACACAGTTTTCAAAATGCTGCAGTTTTTCAAAGTACTGCACAGTTTTTCAAAATGCTGCACAGTTTTTTAAAATACTACACGGTTTTTCAAAATACTACACAGTTTTTCAAAATACTACACAGTTTTTCAAAATACTACACAGCTTTTCAAATACTAAACAGCTTTTCAAACTACTACACAGTTTTTCAAACTACTACACATTTTTTCAAACTAACTCACTACACAGTTTTTCAAAATACTACACAGTTTTTAAAAATACTACACAGTTTTTCAAAATAGTAACAGTTTTTCAAACTACTACACAGTTTTTCAAACTACTAAACAGTTTTTCAACATACTACACAGTTTTTCAAAATGCTACACAGTTGACGACATTTATTTATTTCAACTTGTATTTTAATGTGTACCGTGAATGTATAGCTGATGTAATTTGAGAAAGGTGAGCCCCTGAAGATGAACCGTAAATTGGTTCGAAACATGTCGGGCATTTTTTAATAAAGTTGTGTTGAGTAACATAAACAGTGTACATTTGTCGGAGTGAGATTTATGTTAGTTAAATTAAGAGCTGCGTCAATTCAGGCAATACTTGCTGTCAGTCGGGCCACAGTGTTTTGTCTACCGGTTTGTTGCCTAACATGATGAACGTTATAATACACAGAACTGTAATGTTACAGTGTTGCCTAACAATATGAACGTTATAATACACAGAACTGTAATGTTACAGTGTTGCCTAACAATATGAACGTTATAATACACAGAACTGTAATGTTACAGTGTTGCCTAACAATATGAACGTTATAATACACAGAACTGTAATGTTACAGTGTTGCCTAACAATATGAACGTTATAATACACAGAACTGTAATGTTACAGTGTTGCCTAACAATATGAACGTTATAATACACAGAACTGTAATGTTACAGTGTTGCCTAACATTATGAACGTTATAATACACAGAACTGTAATGTTACAGTGTTGCCTAACAATATGAACGTTATAATACACAGAACTGTAATGTTACAGTGTTGCCTAACAATATGAACGTTATAATATACAGAACTGTAATGTTACAGTGTTGCCTAACAATATGAACGTTATAATACACAGAACTGTAATGTTACAGTGTTGCCTAACATTATGAACGTTATAATACACAGAACTGTAATGTTACAGTGTTGCCTAACAATATGAACGTTATAATACACAGAACTGTAATGTTACAGTGTTGCCTAACAATATGAACGTTATAATACACAGAACTGTAATGTTACAGTGTTGCCTAACATTATGAACGTTATAATACACAGAACTGTAATGTTACAGTGTTGCCTAACATTATGAACGTTATAATACACAGAACTGTAATGTTACAGTGTTGCCTAACATTATGAACGTTATAATACACAGAACTGTAATGTTACAGTGTTGCCTAACAATATGAACGTTATAATACACAGAACTGTAATGTTACAGTGTTGCCTAACAATATGAACGTTATAATACACAGAGCTGTAATGTTACAGTGTTGCCTCGTGGTTTATATGGGTGTGGAACTTGGTCTGTCAGTGCGGAACGTAGCTGAGGGCGTTCGAGAATACGGTTCTGGGTAAGATATGAGATGGGCGTTGCATGCAGCACGTATTGAGGACAAGAGAAATGCGTACTGGATTTTGGTGGGGAAAACTGAAGGAAGACTTGGAAGACCTAGGCATAGATGGGACGATAATATTAAACTGGATCTTAAACATAGGATAGGAAGGCGTGGACTGGATTGATCTGGCTCAGTGTAAGGACGAGTGGCGGGCTGTTGTGAACACGGTAATGAACGTTCTTGTTCTATTAAATGCGGTGGATTTCGTGAGTAGCTGAGCAACCGTCAGCTTTCCAGGAAGGACTTTGGTTCATGGACTTAGTTCATATGAGTCGATACACAGCAGTTGGTTTTGTAGATGTAATTGGCCTGTTGTTAGTCCTTATAATGGAGGCTGAGTGTGTACTGTGAGTGTGTACTGTGAGTGGGCACTGTGAGTGTGCAATGTGAGTGTGTATTGTATGTACTGTGAGTGTGCACTGTGTGTACTGTGAGTGTGTATTGTGTGTGCACTGTGAGTGTATACTGTGAGTGTATAGTGAGTGTGCACTTTGAGTGTGTACTGTGAGCGTGCAATGTGAGTGTGCACTTTGAGTGTTTACTGTGAGTGTGTACTGTGAGTGTGTATTGTGAGTGTGCACTCTGAGTGTGCACTTTGAGTGTTTACTGTGAGTGTGTACTGTGAGTGTGCACTTTGAGTGTTTAGTGTGAGTGTAAACTTTGAGTGTTTACTGTGAGTGTGCACTTTCAGTGTTTACTGTGAGTGTGTATTGTGAGTGCACTGTGAGTGTGCACTTTCAGTGTTGTTTACTGTGAGTGTGTACTGTGAGTGTGCACTTTGAGTGTTTACTGTGAGTGTGTACTGTGAGTGTAAATTTGAGTGTTTACTGTGAGTGTGCACTTTCAGTGTTTACTGTGAGTGTGCACTGTGAGTGTGTATTGTGAGTGTGCACTGTGAGTGTGCACTTTCATTGTTTACTGTGAGTGTGCACTTTGAGTGTAAACTTTGAGTGTTTACTGTGAGTGTGCACTTTCAGTGTTTACTGTGAGTGTGTACTTTGAGTGTTTATTTTGGGGTGGAAGCTAATTGTTTAAATATTATTTGTATGAATGTATTGCTATATGTTTCAGCCCCCCACACACAACATGCTTTGACTTATGCTCTACATATTTGTTTATGCTGCTACCGTTGCAGCACAACTGAGCGGTACGATATAACCGGGCAATATACCGCAAGTGCAAGAATAGGCGGCTGCGGTAGCTCAGTCGGTACAGCGACTAGCTACGGGTTGGACGGTTCGGGGTTCGAACTTCGGTGGGGGCGAGATTATCTGCACCCGTTCAGTCCGGCCCCTAGGCCCACTCAGCCTCCTGTACAATAGTTACCGAGTCTCTTTGCCGGGATAAAGCGGCCGGAAGTGGTGTAGACCACCTACCCCTTCTAGTGCCGAGGTTGTATATGGGTAGAGCTGTAACTGTATCTCCTCTTTGTGCCTTTATGGCTTGTGATAGGGTGACCTTTACCTTTAAGCTAAAGAATTGTTACAATAATTAGTGTGCATATGCGTGAAATATGTGGTAATAACATGACACTAAAACGTACTGTTGTTTTGTGAAGCTGGTTTAGTGGTTGAAGTCACTAAATATGTGAGCGTTATTACAGGTGTGGAACATGAGCAACCTGGGTCTGAGGTTATGAAAACGTACCTGAAGCAAAACATGTATATATAATTGTAGTATTTAGATTATGACTTTGAGGTAGGCGACCTCAAGGAAAGACAGATCCTCTCTAGAGTAGCCCTAATCCGATGAATACCAGTGGTTACTATATGTACCACTATGTTTAACATTCAACAATTCTACGTTCTGCCCACACTGTGTATTTATGTGTTTTGTGTGGATCTCAGAACAAACAGCGATTATTTCACTGTACAGCATTAACTGACTGGTTTGTATAACTGAGACGGAGTGTGTTTACTGCGCGGTACGGACTGTATTTATGTGTTTTGTGTGGATCTCAGAACAAACAGCGATTATTTCACTGTACAACATTAACTGACTGGTTTGTATAACTGAGACGGAGTGTGTTTACTGCGCGGTACGGACTGTATTTATGTGTTTTGTGTGGATCTCAGAACAAACAGCGTTATTCATCGTAAGCATTAGCTGACGGTTGTTATGAGACGGTCGGTGTTCAACTTGCGGCGGTACGGACTGTAGTTTATTTTGGTGATCTCGACAACACGTTATTTCACTGTACCTAGCATTACTGACTGGTTGTATAACTGAGGACGAGTTTTTAGCCGGTACGGACTGTATAGTGTTTTGGGGATCCAGACAAACCCTTTTCACTGTACAGCTTAACTGACTGGTTTGTATAACTGAGACGGAGGTGTTTACTGCGGTACGGCTGTATTTGTGTTTTGGTGGGGATCTCAGGACAAACACGATTATTCACTTTAAGCTTAATGATTGGTTTGAAATGAACGGAGTGTGTTACTGCGTGTACGACTGTATTTATGTGTTTTGTGGATCTACAGAACAAACAGCGTTATTTTCTTGTCAGATAACGACTGGTTTATACTGAGCGGTTGTTAACGCGCGTACGACTATTGATGTGTTTTAGGTGTGGATCCAGAACAAACGCGATTTCACTGTACGCTTACTGATGGTTTGTATGAACTGAAGGGATGTTTACTGACGCAAACGACTGTATTTATGTTTTGTGTGATCTCAACAACAGCGATTATTCACTGTAAGATTAGCTGACCTGGTTGATAACTGAGACGGAGTGTTTACTGCGCGTACGAGTATTTATGTGTTTGTGTGGATCTCGACAAACCGATATTTCATGTACAGCATAATGACTGGTTTAACATAACGATGTGTGTTACTGCCGGTACGGACTGTATTTATGTGTTTTGTGTGGATCTCAGAACAAACAGCGATTATTTCACTGTACAGCATTAGCTGACTGGTTTGTATAACTGAGACGGAGTGTGTTTACTGCGCGGTACGGACTGTATTATGTGTTTTGTGTGGATCTCAGAACAAACAGCGATTATTTCACTGTACAGCATTAACTGACTGGTTTGTATAACTGAGACGGAGTGTGTTTACTGCGCGGTACGGACTGTATATGTGTTTTGTGTGGATCTCAGAACAAACAGCGATTATTTCACTGTACAGCATTAACTGACTGGTTTGTATAACTGAGACGGAGTGTGTTTACTGCGCGGTACGGACTGTATTATGTGTTTTGTGTGGATCTCAGAACAAACAGCGATTATTTCACTGTACAGCATTAACTGACTGGTTTGTATAACTGAGACGGAGTGTGTTTACTGCGCGGTACGGACTGTATTTATGTGTTTTGTGTGGATCTCAGAACAAACAGCGATTATTTCACTGTACAGCATTAACTGACTGGTTTGTATAACTTAGACGGAGTGTGTTTACTGCGCGGTACGGACTGTATATGTGTTTTGTGTGGATCTCAGAACAAACAGCGATTATTTCACTGTACAGCATTAACTGACTGGTTTGTATAACTGAGACGGAGTGTGTTTACTGCGCGGTACGGACTGTATTTATGTGTTTTGTGTGGATCTCAGAACAAACAGCGATTATTTCACTGTACAACATTAACTGACTGGTTTGTATAACTGAGACGTAGTGTGTTTACTGCGCGGTACGAACTGTATTTATGTGTTTTGTGTGGATCTCAGAACAAACAGCGATTATTTCACTGTACAACATTAACTGACTGGTTTGTATAACTGAGACGGAGTGTGTTTACTGCGCGGTACGACTGTATTTATGTGTTTTGTGTGGATCTCAGAACAAACAGCGATTATTTCACTGTACAACATTAACTGACTGGTTTGTATAACTGAGACGGAGTGTGTTTACTGCGCGGTACGGACTGTATTTATGTGTTTTGTGTGGATCTCAGAACAAACAGCGATTATTTCACTGTACAACATTAACTGACTGGTTTTTATAACCTGAGACGGAGTGTGTTTACTGCGCGGTACGGACTGAATATTTATATACAATTCAGTGTAAACTTACTAGGAAGAGAGTGTTAACACTTAGAGCCGGTCGCATAGAAGGTGGACTTAAAGCGAATGGGGGAATATTTGCTCGTTTCCTCTGCAGACGCTGTACAACGTAACTGCTGTGGCCACAACTGTGAACGTAACCTGTTGCTTGTTCCATTAAGATATTAAAGAAGCTGTCGGGCGCCTTTCGTTCCGTAGTGTGTGCTGTTTTTATTTGTTGTTTGTTTAGTGACGTCATCAGTGACGCAGGCTTGTAGCAGCTGATTCTACTGTAGTTAGTGAATGTTTGTTTGGAAATGACGTCAGATGGAGCGTCAGTGACCTACTTTGAAGTAAAATTGCAAGATTTGCACGGAATAAATTAAAAAAAGGAAAGTCAGTGTTTATCTGAGATTTGAACCAAGGACTTCCCGTTTACAGGTAGGAAGCGTACAGTGTGAACAGACTGGTTCGGTGTGTATTTGGAATTGCCAATTTTGTTCTGTTTTTGTTGTTAGGAGACAGAAAGTAGTCCTAGATATGTCAGGATGTCAGTGTTTTACGCAACATTAACATTTACGCAGTGTGTGTACAGGCTGTGTTACGAATATACTGAGGGGATGCTGTCACAACTACCTGCACCATAAATTGTGGTCTTACGAAACGTCGGAGGTAAATTTAGGATGTTAGAAAATGTACAAGGTAACTTGTTATTGCTTCTGCGTTTAAATATCATTCAACGAAGACGTGTCCGAGATGGAGGCATAGCTCCATGCGCTCTTAACCCGTGCATAGGGCGTGAGTAAGTCATTAACTGCACTCTTTGGCCGCTTTTTTCTCAGCGAGAGAAATTTCGGCTGCCATTGTGTTGGAGCTACTGGAGATCGGAGTCGAACTGCTGTGGCCCTGCGTGTGACCAGTCACTGTAGTACCTGAAGCATTTCGAGCGATCGACTAGAAAAAAGATAAAATTACACCTGTCGACGCCATGGAGACATATAGGGGGAGTAGAGTTATGCTCCACTCATTCTTAACCTCGGCCGCTTTGCCCCCTTGAAGGAACCTCTGTACCCTTTGCATAGGAGGCTGTGTGGACGTCTGGAGGGAAGAGACGTCTCTAGCATCGGCTGGTAATTGCGTCGTTGTACAGTGAGGCGTGGAGATGGAATTTGAGCTGTTATAGAGGTTGACGTGTGAGGTACGTTGTTGAGGAAGGCTTTTGGAAAGCGGTCACTTGGAAGACCAAAGAGGAAAAGATTATGATGAGTGGAGTGTTGTGTGTAATAGCGGGGTTTGCTCTTAATGTAGCGGAACCTTCTGGTTCTGCTGTTAAGGTAGTGGAACCTTCTGGTTCTGCTGTTAAGGTATTCGAACCTTCTGGTTCTGCTGTTAAGGTAGTGGAACCTTCTGGTTCTGCTGTAAGGTAGTGAACCTTCTGGTTCTGCTGTTAGGTAGTCGGAACCTCCTGGTTCTGCTGTTCAAGGTAGTGAACCTTTGGTCTGCTGTTAAGTAGTGGAACCTTCTGTTTTGCGTTAACGTAGGAACGTTCTGGTTCTTGTTTTAAGGTAGTGGAACCTTTGGTGCTGTTAAGTAGTCAAACCCTGGCCTATAGTGGAACTTCTGTTCTGCTGTAAGGTAGTGGAACCTTCTGGTTCTGCTGTTAAGTAGTCGAACCTTCTGGTTCTGCTGTTAGGTAGTCGAACCTTCTGGTTCTGCTGTAAGGTAGTGGAACCTTCTGGTTCTGCTGTTAAGGTAGTGAACCTTCTGGTTCTGCTGCTTAAGGTAGTGAACCTTTGGTCTGTTGTTAATGTAGTCGAACCTTCGGGTTTTGCCTGTTACGTAGGGAACCTTCTGGTTCTTTTTAAGGTAGTGGAACCTTTGGTGCTGTTAAGTATCGAACCTTCTGGTTCTGCTGTTAAGGTAGTGGAACCTTCTGGTTCTGCTGCTAAGGTAGTCGAACCTTCTGGTTCTGCGTTCAGGTAGTCGAAACCTTCTGGTTCTGCTGCTAAGGTAGTCGAACCTTCTGGTTCTGCTGTTCAGGTAGTCGAACCTTCTGGTTCTGCTGCTAAGGTAGTGGAACCTTCTGGTTCTGTGTTAGGTAGTCGAACCTTCTGGTTCTGCTGTCAAGGTAGTGAACCTTTGGTCGTGTAAGGTAGTGAACCTTCTGGTTCTGCTGTTAACGTAGTGGAACCTTCTGGTTCGCTAGCGTTGAACCTGCTGTAATGTAGTGAACGAATAGGACCTTCTGGTCTGCTGTTGTATTAGTAGTCGGAACCTTTCTGGTTGCTTACGTAGGAACTTGGTTGTAGTTATAACGGCTACGTTGCTTTAGGTGCTGTGTAATTATCGCCTCAGTCTGCTTAGATGAATCTATGTTTGGTCAAGGTAGTCGAACATTCTGTCTGTGTAGGTATCGAACCTTCTGGTTCTGCTGCTAAGGTAGTCGGAATCCTTCTGGTTCTGCGTGTTTCAGGTTTCGAACCTTCTGGTTCTGCTGCTGTGTAGTGAACCTAGTCTGTTGTAGTTATAGTCGAACCTTCTGTTTGCCTAAGTATGGAACTTCTGGTGCTGTTGTAAGTTATGGAACCTCTGTCTGTAGATGATTCTGCTGCTGTTGTAGTATACGGAACACTTCTGGTTCTGTCGCAGTGCGAACGCTAGCTGTTGTAGTTATAGTCGAACCCTTCTGCTGTCAGTAGATCGCCTTGCTGTTTGTGTTAGTAGTCGAACCAACAGTCTGTCTGTCAAGCGTAGTGGATACCTGTCTTAGCGTGTAGCTGTTGTAGTTATATACGGCCAACAGCTCTGTCTGTCAGAGATCGCTTAGCTGCTGTTGTAGTTATAACGGCAACAGCTCTGTCTGTCAGAGATCGCTAGCTTTGTAGTTATAAGCAACACTCTGCTGTCAAGTCGCTAGCTGTGTAGTTATAACGCCAACAGCTCTGTCTGTCAGACGATCGCTAGCTGTTGTAGTTATAACGGCCAACAGCTCTGTCTGTCAGACGATCGCTAGCTGTTGTAGTTATAACGGCCAACAGCTCTGTCTGTCAGACGATCGCTAGCTGTTGTATATAACGGCAACAGCTCTGTCTGTCGGGATCGCTAGTTTGTTATAACGGCCAAAGCTCTGTCTGTCAGACGATCGCAGCTGTTGTAGTTATAACGGCCAACAGCTCTGTCTGTCAGACGATCGCTAGCTGTTTGTAGTTATAACGGCCAACAGCTCTGTCTGTCAGACGATCGCTAGCTGTTGTAGTTATAACGGCCAACAGCTCTGTCTGTCAGACGATCGCTAGCTGTTGTAGTTATAACGGCCAACAGCTCTGTCTGTCAGAGTCGATTTGTTAAGGCCAATGTCTTGGATATTTAGTTATAACGGCCAACAGCTCTGTCTGTCAGACGATCGCTAGCTGTTGTAGTTATAACGGCCAACACTCTGTCTGTCAGACGATCGCTAGCTGTTGTTATAACGGCCACACTCTGTCTGTCAGAGATCGCTAGTTTTAGTTATAACGGCCAACAGCTCTGTCTGTCAGACGATCGCTAGCTGTTGTAGTTATAACGGCCAACAGCTCTGTCTGTCAGACGATCGCTAGCTGTTGTAGTTATAACGGCCAACAGCTCTGTCTGTCAGACGATCGCTAGCTTTGTAGTTATAACGGCCAACAGCTCTGTCTGTCAGACGATCGCTAGCTTTTAGTTATAACGGCCAACAGCTCTGTCTGTCAGACGATCGCTAGCTGTTGTAGTTATAACGGCCAACAGCTCTGTCTGTCAGACGATCGCTAGCTGTTGTAGTTTATAACGGCCAACAGCTCTGTCTGTCAGACGATCGCTAGCTGTTTTAGTTATAACGGCCAACAGCTCTGTCTGTCAGACGATCGCTAGCTGTTGTAGTTATAACGGCCAACAGCTCTGTCTGTCAGACGATCGCTAGCTGTTGTAGTTATAACGGCCAACAGCTCTGTCTGTCAGACGATCGCTAGTTTTAGTTATAACGGCCAACAGCTCTGTCTGTCAGACGATCGCCAGCTGTTGTAGTTATAACGGCCAACAGCTCTGTCTGTCAGACGATCGCTAGCTGTTGTAGTTATAACGGCCAACAGCTCTGTCTGTCAGACGATCGCAGCTGTTGTAGTTATAACGGCCAACAGCTCTGTCTGTCAGACGATCGCTAGCTGTTTTAGTTATAACGGCCAACAGCTCTGTCTGTCAGACGCGATTGGGCCACAGTACTGTTGTAGTTATAACGGCCAACAGCTCTGTCTGTCAGACGATCGCTAGCTGTTGTAGTTATAACGGCCAACAGCTCTGTCTGTCAGACGATCGCTAGCTGTTTTAGTTATAACGGCCAACAGCTCTGTCTGTCAGACGATCGCCAGCTGTTGTAGTTATAACGGCCAACAGCTCTGTCTGTCAGACGATCGCTAGCTGTTGTAGTTATAACGGCCAACAGCTCTGTCTGTCAGACGATCGCTAGCGTTTTAGTTATAACGGCCAACAGCTCTGTCTGTCAGACGATCGCCAGCTGTTGTAGTTATAACGGCCAACAGCTCTGTCTGTCAGACGATCGCTAGCTGTTGTAGTTATAACGGCCAACAGCTCTGTCTGTCAGACGATCGCTAGCTGTTGTAGTTATAACGGCCAACAGCTCTGTCTGTCAGACGATCGCCAGCTGTTGTAGTTATAACGGCCAACAGCTCTGTCTGTCAGACGATCGCTAGCTGTTGTAGTTATAACGGCCAACAGCTCTGTCTGTCAGACGATCGCCAGCTGTTGTAGTTATAACGGCCAACAGCGATCCTTAACGCCAGTGTTGTGTTCTTCACACGACTGACTTCTGTTCTCTTACTAATGGCAGTTGTACTGTCAAGTGGCGCCCGCAGCTGACAGCATGTTGCCTGTTCCTAAGCACATCGCGACATTAGAACTAGGCCCAGAGACGGATTGTTCAGTCATCGTCAGTTTCCTTGTACCGCCACTGACATAGCTGCTTATTAATTTATGTAACTGCTATGTCAGTGGCGGTACAGTTTCTTGTACATTGGTCCAACCCTTTGAGAACCCGAGCTATGATAGCGTCGTTAAATAAATATTTATAATGTAAACATGCGCCTTTGAAATGTAAGTTATGACTAATCTTACTTTAAGCATCTTGTTTAACGATGCTGTCTGCAGTAGGACAAAGTGTATGTGTAAGGATAATTGCTGGAATGACACTGCACAAGACAACTGAAGTTATCGAGCTAAACCCTATTCAAATTGCCGCTTTCTGCATTATAATCTGACATACTGGCCCAGACATGAACCCGGACCTCCTGGACGAAACCGGCCCAAAAATCGCATTACGTCTCTGCGAGACCCGTTGTACAGTCTGTTCTTCAAATTCATTTCCACTACGAATTGTATGATCGACTGAGGTAGAATTTTATTAGTTTTCGGGGGTAATTTATATGAAGAAGTGAGAAAAGGCAGATTTCGTTGCGTCAGGCAGCAGTAATGTGTCGCAGTGAAAAATGAGAGCTAGGAGCAACGGGGAGGAAAGAATGCCTTAGGCAGATATTGAGAGAGAGAGAGAGTAAGGTGAGAAGCAAGACGAAAGAGATTAGGAACGGAAAATATGGCGCTAGACGTCGACGAATGTCAAAGGAAAGGTGTTGGGCGTGTGGAATGAAAGTGTTAGAGCTGTTAGAGCAAGACAGCGTTGTGCTGTCGGCCATTGTTACACAGGCAGAAGAGAGAACGTGTCAGCTGGGGCTGACTTTGTGACGGGCCTGTCTTATGAAAATTACAGCATTCTGGGGTGTGAAGCCGTCCAGTCTGGTACAAATACGACACTATGGAAACATGTTTATAGCATGAACATGGAGGCAGTACGTTTATACGAAACGCTAGTAAATTACGGCCAGTTTTAAATGGCGTCAAATCCTAGTAGAAGCTAATATTCACTGGAAGACTTTGAAGCGACGTGACTAGGGCATGATATAGAGCGCCTTAGGTTTCGAAAACGACAAGTTAGACTGATGACGTCAGTGAAAATGAGCAGAAAAGTATTTGGGTGAAACTAGTAGAAGTTACAACTTTATTGTAAGGCACATTGTTTATGGTTATGAAAACACTTAAAGGTGAAATTTAACATAAATTATATGTAACGATTTAGCCGTACCGCGCAGTAAACACACTCCGTCTCAGTTATACAAACCAGTCAGTTAATGTTGTACAGTGAAATAATCGCTGTTTGTTCTGAGATCCACACAAAACACATAAATACAGTCCGTACCGCGCAGTAAACACACTCCGTCTCAGTTATACAAACCAGTCAGTTAATGCTGTACAGTGAAATAATCGCTGTTTGTTCTGAGATCCACACAAAACACATAAATACAGTCCGTACCGCGCAGTAAACACACTCCGTCTCAGTTATACAAACCAGTCAGTTAATGTTGTACAGTGAAATAATCGCTGTTTGTTCTGAGATCCACACAAAACACATAAATACAGTCCGTACCGCGCAGTAAACACACTCCGTCTCAGTTATACAAACCAGTCAGTTAATGCTGTACAGTGAAATAATCGCTGTTTGTTCTGAGATCCACACAAAACACATAAATACAGTCCGTACCGCGCAGTAAACACACTCCGTCTCAGTTATACAAACCAGTCAGTTAATGCTGTACAGTGAAATAATCGCTGTTTGTTCTGAGATCCACACAAAACACATAAATACAGTCCGTACCGCGCAGTAAACACACTCCGTCTCAGTTATACAAACCAGTCAGTTAATGTTGTACAGTGAAATAATCGCTGTTTGTTCTGAGATCCACACAAAACACATAAATACAGTCCGTACCGCGCAGTAAACACACTCCGTCTCAGTTATACAAACCAGTCAGTTAATGCTGTACAGTGAAATAATCGCTGTTTGTTCTGAGATCCACACAAAACACATAAATACAGTCCGTACCGCGCAGTAAACACACTCCGTCTCAGTTATACAAACCAGTCAGTTAATGTTGTACAGTGAAATAATCGCTGTTTGTTCTGAGATCCACACAAAACACATAAATACAGTCCGTACCGCGCAGTAAACACACTCCGTCTCAGTTATACAAACCAGTCAGTTAATGCTGTACAGTGAAATAATCGCTGTTTGTTCTGGATCCACACAAAACACATAAATACAGTCCGTCAGCGCAGTAAACACACTCGTTCTCAGTTATACAAACCAGTCAGTTAATGCTGTACAGTGAAATAATCGCTGTTTGTTCTGAGATCCACACAAAACACATAAATACAGTCCGTACCGCGCAGTAAACACACTCCGTCTCAGTTATACAAACCAGTCAGTTAATGTTGTACAGTGAAATAATCGCTGTTTGTTCTGAGATCCACACAAAACACATAAATACAGTCCGTACCGCGCAGTAAACACACTCCGTCTCAGTTATACAAACCAGTCAGTTAATGCTGTACAGTGAAATAATCGCTGTTTGTTCTGAGATCCACACAAAACACATAAATACAGTCCGTACCGCGCAGTAAACACACTCCGTCTCAGTTATACAAACCAGTCAGTTAATGCTGTACAGTGAAATAATCGCTGTTTGTTCTGAGATCCACACAAAACACATAAATACAGTCCGTACCGCGCAGTAAACACACTCCGTCTCAGTTATACAAACCAGTCAGTTAATGTTGTACAGTGAAATAATCGCTGTTTGTTCTGAGATCCACACAAAACACATAAATACAGTCCGTACCGCGCAGTAAACACACTCCGTCTCAGTTATACAAACCAGTCAGTTAATGCTGTACAGTGAAATAATCGCTGTTTGTTCTGAGATCCACACAAAACACATAAATACAGTCCGTACCGCGCAGTAAACACACTCCGTCTCAGTTATACAAACCAGTCAGTTAATGCTGTACAGTGAAATAATCGCTGTTTGTTCTGAGATCCACACAAAACACATAAATACAGTCCGTACCGCGCAGTAAACACACTCCGTCTCAGTTATACAAACCAGTCAGTTAATGTTGTACAGTGAAATAATCGCTGTTTGTTCTGAGATCCACACAAAACACATAAATACAGTCCGTACCGCGCAGTAAACACACTCCGTCTCAGTTATACAAACCAGTCAGTTAATGCTGTACAGTGAAATAATCGCTGTTTGTTCTGAGATCCACACAAAACACATAAATACAGTCCGTACCGCGCAGTAAACACACTCCGTCTCAGTTATACAAACCAGTCAGTTAATGCTGTACAGTGAAATAATCGCTGTTTGTTCTGAGATCCACACAAAACACATAAATACAGTCCGTACCGCGCAGTAAACACACTCCGTCTCAGTTATACAAACCAGTCAGTTAATGTTGTACAGTGAAATAATCGCTGTTTGTTCTGAGATCCACACAAAACACATAAATACAGTCCGTACCGCGCAGTAAACACACTCCGTCTCAGTTATACAAACCAGTCAGTTAATGCTGTACAGTGAAATAATCGCTGTTTGTTCTGAGATCCACACAAAACACATAAATACAGTCCGTACCGCGCAGTAAACACACTCCGTCTCAGTTATACAAACCAGTCAGTTAATGTTGTACAGTGAAATAATCGCTGTTTGTTCTGAGATCCACACAAAACACATAAATACAGTCCGTACCGCGCAGTAAACACACTCCGTCTCAGTTATACAAACCAGTCAGTTAATGCTGTACAGTGAAATAATCGCTGTTTGTTCTGAGATCCACACAAAACACATAAATACAGTCCGTACCGCGCAGTAAACACACTCCGTCTCAGTTATACAAACCAGTCAGTTAATGTTGTACAGTGAAATAATCGCTGTTTGTTCTGAGATCCACACAAAACACATAAATACAGTCCGTACCGCGCAGTAAACACACTCCGTCTCAGTTATACAAACCAGTCAGTTAATGCTGTACAGTGAAATAATCGCTGTTTGTTCTGAGATCCACACAAAACACATAAATACAGTCCGTACCGCGCAGTAAACACACTCCGTCTCAGTTATACAAACCAGTCAGTTAATGCTGTACAGTGAAATAATCGCTGTTTGTTCTGAGATCCACACAAAACACATAAATACAGTCCGTACCGCGCAGTAAACACACTCCGTCTCAGTTATACAAACCAGTCAGTTAATGTTGTACAGTGAAATAATCGCTGTTTGTTCTGAGATCCACACAAAACACATAAATACAGTCCGTACCGCGCAGTAAACACACTCCGTCTCAGTTATACAAACCAGTCAGTTAATGCTGTACAGTGAAATAATCGCTGTTTGTTCTGAGATCACACACAAAACACATAAATACAGTCCGTACCGCGCAGTAAACACACTCCGTCTCAGTTATACAAACCAGTCAGTTAATGTTGTACAGTGAAATAATCGCTGTTTGTTCTGAGATCCACACAAAACACATAAATACAGTCCGTACCGCGCAGTAAACACACTCCGTCTCAGTTACACAAACCAGTCAGTTAATGCTGTACAGTGAAATAATCGCTGTTTGTTCTGAGATCCACACAAAACACATAAATACAGTCCGTACCGCGCAGTAAACACACTCCGTCTCAGTTATACAAACCAGTCAGTTAATGTTGTACAGTGAAATAATCGCTGTTTGTTCTGAGATCCACACAAAACACATAAATACAGTCCGTACCGCGCAGTAAACACACTCCGTCTCAGTTACACAAACCAGTCAGTTAATGCTGTACAGTGAAATAATCGCTGTTTGTTCTGAGATCCACACAAAACACATAAATACAGTCCGTACCGCGCAGTAAACACACTCCGTCTCAGTTATACAAACCAGTCAGTTAATGTTGTACAGTGAAATAATCGCTGTTTGTGCAAAAGAATGACATGTGTCTCTTTCTAAGTCCACTTTATAGAACGGAACTTGTTTGTGTCTTGTTTCTGCACCTGCTTACCAACGAACATAAGCTGATGGTGTCATCTTCTTCTTTGCAGGAAATGACTCTACGCTCTACCTCGTTCCACTGAACGTCGGCCCTCGACGCGGTAGGAAGCAGGCCTAAAAGGAAGTGTGGTCACTTCAACACCAACTTCACTTCACACTGTTCCTCACGAACTGAAAAAAAAAGAATAAATTGCCACTTTGACATAGGAAAAAAGAATAAAACGTAATATATTTTTTTTGTACAATTGACGGTTCACAATTTTATGCGTTTCGATTTGAAGATTCACTCAGCACGCATTTGAGGATCAGGCCGTCGTGTGAACAAACACATCTGGAAATGGTACAGAGATTTTCGTGAAGTTTTTCTGCAATATATTTTCGCATACTCTTGATTTATCCCTATTGGGTAACTCCTTACAGCATTTTTAATGGAACATAAGGTGACGGAGCAGACGTCTAAGTCGAGTGTTTCGCACACGTAAAAGTACTTTATTTAATTCGTAACATATTCTTGTGTATAACACGAAGGCAAGCTGATTAGGTCAGCTGCAGTGAACTGATAAAGCTGACAGTTGCAGGTGTTGCTGGGCGTGCTGTTATCACCTTAATGAAAGTGGACATTTTAGGGGTCAATTAAATTAGACAATTCTCAGTATGTGTATAATACCTATTATGTCCATTATATCGAAAAAAATATTCAAATTTTGAACATTTTCTACAACATATATCAAGGTGTGCATCACAGTGCGTAAATGGCGATCTGAAACATATCGACACAGTTTTGGTGATCTTATTGAGAAATACTTGTGAATGCAAAAATTATTGTGAAATATTCTTAAGATAAAAAGTATAGTCTTTTTGAATCACTTTGAGGACCTCAGACAAGCCACAAAAGATCAGAATTATGCTCAGTGGCAGAACAGAAATGTGTACTCCGAAATGCATCGGTCTGTGTCACGTTCAGAACTAATCAAAGTGAACGCAGTCGCCCTGTTACCTGAGCTAACACAAGTGAACGGCGTTTCCTCTGCGTTCAGCTGTTTCGTAAGCAAAGCCCAGAGCTGAGACGCGGTATCGTGTGGCAGCAGTTGCTAGACGTCTTTCCCCGATGCCCGCCACGGCCATGTTCTCGAAGTTCAAACACGGGGCGACGCCACAGAACGCTCTCGACAACAATCCCATCGTGCAGTTCTTCGAGATCGGCAAGCAGACCGCCAGCGCTGGACCGGAACTGGTATGGCGGATCCACGACGCATACAGGAAAAGCGACGGCAAGGTAAATTAAAGCCACGTCTAGTGAAATTTGTATATGTAATGTGTAAATATTATATAGAACGTGTCTTTAATCGTCTTTCCGAGCATCGTGAAATACGAGCTTCGTAACGCAAGGCCTGTGAGCTGCGTGTTACGTCACTGACTTTGTAGCCAAGTTGTGTGACGTCTCTCATAGAGCAGTTGATGGCTTCGGAAGGTAAAAAGCAACCCCTGTACAGTCCTGGACAGGCCCTTAGGGTTCCAGGAGGTTGAGGCTCACAGATTTATAGACAATCGTCACATGAAGGTGGTAAGGTCAGCCCTACGCACCGGCCGCCTTTACCCCCAGGAGACTTCCCTGGTACTCATTTCTGTTGAAGGCTGGGTCGACCCCAGGGCCATAGTGCGACCGAAAGGATTATGTCAATGAAAGCCGTGCCACGGCTCAGGCGGTTAGTCGACGGCCTCTCACCACGGAGGCCCGGGGTTCGGTCCCAAGTCAAGTCCATGTGAGATTTGTGGTGGACAAAGTGGCACTGGGACAGGTTTTTCTCCGAGTTGTCGGTTTTCCCCTGTCAATTTCATTCCACTGGTGCTCCATTAATTGTAAAAATTGGTAAGAAAAATGCTCATCCTCATCATCTTCATTGGGGTTGCACAAAAAGCCTTAAGACTGTGGTGCGAGGGCCCTTCATAAAATAAATGTCAATGAAAAATTGCAATGACACCATCGGGAATCGAACCCGCGACCTTCCGGCTTTGTTTTGAGCATAGAGTGTTAATTTGCAGTACTTTTCCAAAGTACATATGCGTCATTTAAAAATGTCGCCCAAAGTTTTGTTAAAAATATGACAACTGAGCAATACCGTGTTAAAGAACGGTATGCAAGAACACTGGGAAAGTGTGAATGACGGGCTTAGTGCTGGGCAAAAGCCAGATAAGCGCGCTGCTGTCTGTAGATGTTGCACGATTTACATCAAGCACCAATATAAACCGCCAAGACAACATTATTGCTATTATGAACATTCCCACACCTCTCGTAAAGTTTCCGTTACATCACCTTAAAGTGTTGTGAGTGCCCTCAAAATTACATAGCAGTGTACAGGGCATACACAAAAGAATGGTGCGGTTTCAAAAGTGAATAAAAACTTTATGTCTCACATTACACGGGCACAACATACACCGTCAGCGGCGGCAACTGTCCAAGTTTCTCATGCGCTACCAGCAGTTCGCTTCTCATGCTTACTGCGTGGCCGCGGGGCCAGTTTCAAAGATGGCGTTGCAGCAGGAGAAGGCTTTCTGTGTGCTCCGTTTTGAGGTGTTTTGAGGTCGCCAGATCTTACACCGTGCGATTTCTTTCTTTTGGGGGTTCGTTAAAGACAGCGTTTATGTACCACCATTGCCCACGTCCATCCAAGAAATTCGTGACCGGATAACGCATGCACTGCAGGCCATTATAGCGGACATGCTACACCGGGTCTGGGATGAGTTTGATTACCGTGTGGATGTGTGTCGTGTGACCCAGGGTGCACACATTGAAGGATTGTAATTACCAAATGAGAAACTTGGACAGTTGCCGCCGCTGACGGTGTATGTTGTGCCCGTGTAAGGTGAGAAATACATTTTTTATTCAATTTTGATACCGCACCATTCTTTTGTGTATACCCTGTATTTCGAAGAAACAAATTCCGACAGTTGTGGTGACCGTTGTCCTGGGAATTGAGATAAAGGGATTAAAAGCCGGGGAAGTCCTAATTTTTTTCAATAACTTAAAATTTTCGAAAATAAATTGTTACTATCTCGAGAAATTACCTCTGTAATGTGCCAAGAAATATTTTGAGGAGGCGCGAGAACTCCTGAAACGTCGGTGGGCTGCACTTTGCAAGTCTTCTGTGAAATACGTTCATTCGCATTGCAGGGGCTAATGACCAGAACTTGCCGGCCGAGGTGTGCTTCGTAAGCAATGAAGTTACCGCGACAGCTCCGGTAATGAGACCACAGAGTAAAGACACGCTCAGGTTACACGCACTGTAGTAATGACCAGATTAGTTGCTGGTCATTGGCTCAGGGGTGAAGGGTCAAGCTGGTCAGAGGGGAAGCAGCGCGCACCCACCACCAAGCTTTATCTGTCCGAATACATTCCAAAATGTTCTGACGACGATACATAATATTGAGAATTAATTGTCTTCTGGACTTTGTGCATCGTCCGGATAAAATATAAAAATATACAATCACGACGTTTCGGAAGCTGGTTCTTCTTCCGTATTCAGTTGTCTCCCTTCCCTTCACCTGAAGACGGAAGAAGAATCAGCTTCCGAAACGTCGTGATTGTATATTTTTAATCCGGACAATGGACAAAGTCCAGAAGAGAATTCTCAATTTATCTGTCCATTTCAGAAACGTCCACACTGAGTAAAGCTATGAATGTGCTACCAACATAGTAAATGTGTTTCAAAGAGAGTAAATGTTGCAACGTTGCCTTGCTGTTATCGAGGTAAGCCGAGCAGTAGCCACGCCGTGCCGACTGCAGCTATGCACAGTTTTGGTCACTACAAGTTTCACGTTGAACATCGTACAGACGTCTGTGTGATGTTTCAGACTCCGACGCTTGTAACTATAACGATGACAATCTGTTGGGACGTGACACCGTGTAGTCTGTTACGTTAGTACAGACTACAGACTATCACCAGATCGTTCTTAAGGCGCCTTACGTCAGCCTTTACAGTCTAGACTTACTGCACGTAACACCAAGTTTAACGCTCACAAATTCTGCGAATGGACTGGATTGATATGGCTCAGGATAGGGACAGGTGGCGGGCTGTTGTGAGTGCGGTAATGAACCTTCGGGTTTCATAAAACGCGGGAAATTTCTTGACTAGCTGACGACCTGTTAGCTTCTCAAGAAGGACTGTGGAGTTCGTTAGTTTGTTGGTTAGTGTAGGAGACGGGTCTTCGAAAGAGCCAATTGGAAACAGTGGTCTGAAGAAGGAGGCTTAGTTACTGAGAAAGAATGGGAAGGAAATGGCTTTGTTTTTTTAATGGCTTGGGTCCCTTGGGGGCCTAGGCCGCCTCATTTTTTGACGCTTCACGATCACACTCAGACACACCACACTCGGTAGGACTCCTCTGGACGAGTGATCAGCCCTACGCAGAGACCTCTACCTGACAACACACAACACTCACAACAGACAGACATCCATGCCCTAGGCGGGATTCGAACCCGCAATCCCAGCAAGCGAACGGCCGTAGACCCACGCTTTAGACCGCGCGGCCACTGCGATCGGCGTGTTACTTACTGAAATAATGAAAGTTTCAGGTTAAACACGTCTTATGCAGCATTTGACCTAACAAATTGCACAATCAACAATAAATAATTATTTGTCACTTATGTCCCTCCTACATGTTTCGACTGCTACAAGGTAATAGTCAGGGACATATATACAAAGGCATACAGATATATACAAAGGCATACAGATATATACAAAGGCATACAGATATATACAAAGGCATACAGATATATACAAAGGCATACAGATATATACAAAAGGCAATACAGATATTATACAAAGGCATACAGATATATACAAAGGCATACAGATATATACAAAGGCATACAGATATATACAAAGGCATACAGATATATAAAAAGGCATACAAGTACAGTGAATTCTATCAAAGGTGCGTGTGTAGCTAAATACAGTATTGTCATTTAAAATTGTTAAAAATGTTTAAATTAGTAATCATTTAACAGATATTTTTTTACAATTCTGAATTTTTATCTTCCACTGCCGACATACATCTCTCACTGATTGCCATCTTTATTCAAAGGCAATATCCCGTTGTTGTCTGGTTGTACAGAAACTAGGTGAATTGCAGACTGAGTTACCCGACGCTGTATACAGCGACCGTTGGCAGGGCGTCCTTCTGCTAGGCTCACTTCGAAACAGTCAGAGAACATTATACCTGTTTCAAAAATATTTATTATTTTGGGAGTACATTTTACATGTAATATTAGAATTGTATTTAGTTTTATAATAGTATACGTAGGTTTGCATGTGGCCCAAAGCGTCATCACCAAATGCCTGTGTAAGTATTTGGTGAGTTTTTGCAGCACTCTTGCCAAGTTTATAGCAAACCTTGATGCAAACACGACGTTATAAAAACGCTTAGATCAAAAGAATGCGTGTACTCAGCGCGAAGCCATGTCGCACACTGGTTCACAAAGGATACTTGCAGCGCTACCAGTCGCCACTAGTCCGTACTAAAACCGGTTCCATCGCGACGCTCAAATTTCGGGAATTTTTGGGTAGAACTTCGTAAATGAATTTGTCCTGCAGTCTTATATTGTAGCATATTTGAAATGCTGCGCTGTGTGAGAAGACACTGGAAATGTATTGTTTTTATAAGACAGTGTTTCTGAAACAGATAAGCCGTGGCGCTGCACGCTAAGTCGGCCCCTCCTTACCGGCTTACCCGTTAATCTTCTGCGCCAAAAACTACCAAGTAGTCTGGCCTCTACTGTACGAGAATCACACAGCCTTTCAAGGCAAGGCTTCTTACAACGGCGCGGTTTATCGTCGTTAAACTTTCGTGTTGCCGTGTTTATGGAAATACAGGCAGGTTTAAGTTACGTGACATTGATTATCGTGCTCAGCGTGACGACGCCGGTTCACGTGACGGTACAAGTGACAGTCCGTGACACCGCAGCACTGCTCGTGTCCAAACAAGTGCGGATGAGTCGCGCTGAGGCTCCAGGTCGTTCATTGTTAATAGTGACCCTGGTTTGGAATTTTGTACCGTATGACACTGGGCTATGTCGCCAGCGTTTCGGACGAAAATCTTGCCTCCATTTTCATGGTTGAAATGAGCACGGAGAGGTTTTCTGTCGAACTCGGTTATAACGTCACGAAAGGGACTTGATATTTTGTGTCGTTATAAACGAGTGTTGTTATAACCGAGTACTGTAACGTTACGGTTAACGGTGAGGAATTAATTGGTACCACATAATATCTGACGTTATAGGCGAGGTGTTGTATAAACCGATGTTATAAGCGGGTTCGACTGTAGATTGGCGGCCCCTCGGACACACGGGAGGAGAGTGGGGAGAAGGGACCGATGCCCTGTCCGGACCAGGGACGTGTGACGTCTGCGGTCCGTGCGTCTTCACAAATTGTGATTGGTATGTTCGGACGACAGGCGTCAGTGTCGGTCTGAGTACAGAGCGGGCAAGACGGTCGTTATGCTTATTTTGTTGTGTATAGTGTTGTGTAGATAAGAGGGCGATTAAGTATATTGTAATTATTGACATACTGGCAGCGTTTTGACTGACGCCTAGCGTCGTTTGACGTCAAACCTTCATGCGTCAGAAGCAGGGACTCGTAACAAGTCCTGTCGGTCCTGTGAAGCGTCTTTGTGTTGTCTGTACGACGGCGGTTTGGTACAAAAAACAGTTAAACATTTTCAACTGTACCTCGTAACATCCGGACAGTGAAGGAAGATCGTTCGAACTGCGGACTTTACGTCAAAATGACTCACAAGATCGCCTTTAAATATCTGTGGCTGTGTCGTATACATATATATTATATTTTGACCTATCAGAAATGGATTTAGTGTGACGTAACTGGACGTTCCGGGAACTTTCTAAAATACACGCTCGCCTCTCGGCTTTGCCATTTCTGTCTGTCCACATGTAATGACTTGAGAATTGCTGGACTGGTTTTAATGACGTTTGTTCATGTAGGTGAGTTTTTTTAATGTATTTGAACGTACGTCAAATTTTTGAAATCGCACACCAATAACACGCACTTTACTTGAAGGGCCGTGTGCGTTTCTGCGTGCGTCTTGAGTGCAACTCAGTCAGTATTTAGCGGAGCGAAAAACATCTGCGTCAGACCTCTTGGCAGACACATTTACTGTCTGAAGTGCTTGCTTTGTGCCTCTTAAAGATTTTGGTAAAGGTCTCCCTAGAACAGGCCATGAAGGTCCAGAGGGGGAGTAGAGGTATAGCTGTGGCCGCCGGTCTAAGGCGTCGGTCTGCGGCCGTTCGCTTGCTGGGATTGTGGGTTCGAATCCCACCTAGGGCATGGATGTCTGTCTGTTGTGAGTGTTGTGTGTTGTTAGGTAGAGGTCTCTGTGACGAGCTGATCACTCGTCTAGAGGATTCCTACCGAGTGTGGTGTGTCTGAGTGTGATCGTGAAGCCTCGAAAAATGAGGAGGTCTAGGCCCCCAAGGGGCTGTCGAGCCATTGAAAAAAAAAAGATTTTGGAGACAAAGGTAAAGGTAAAGGTGTCCCTGTCCACGTCATGAAGGCATATAGGGAGAGCAGATATATAGTCATACTCATTCTTAACCTAGGCACATCACGCTTCGGTCGCTTTACCCCTAGGAAAGAGCCCTGGTACCCGTTTAATACGAGGTCGGATGGGCCCCAGAACAGGTCTGGACAAATTGGTGAACAAAAGAATCTCTTATCCCTGTTGGGATTCGAACCACAGACCGTCCAGCCCCGTAATCTGGGCACTTTACTGACTGAGCTATACAGGCTACAAAGATTTTGGAGATAATTAAAGTGAGGCAGAGGGCCAGAAGTGTCATGCTGCGTGTATTGCCTAACTTGTTAGGTTTGAGACGGGGCGATAAGAGACATTGAACGGAATGTCTGCCAGCATTTCCTCAGTTGCCATATCAAGTAAAGGCATCGAGTAGGAGAAATGTCGATTGACTAGTTGCATTTACTGACTTGGCATCGCTGGAAGATAGTCTGCACCTTGCATGTACGAAGTGGCGAAATGTGGTGGCAATGTAGGAAGTAAGGAAGGACCAAGCTTACGACAACACTACGTCACTGCTTGCGGCGACGTAATAACATCCTGTGTGCTTCAAAACACAGAAAATACTGAGGGACATACAATTACAGCGAACCGTACGCTTCGAAGTACCTAAAGGTTCCTACGCAGTGCCCGCTTGTCCTTCTGGAAAAGGATTTGTGGGCAAAGTATAGCGTTGGAAATTGAATTAGGTAAAGTGATGTGAATTGTGGAGGCTTTGGAGTAGGCATCAGAGAGAAGGACTTGGGTGATTGGGTGATTTTTATGTCTGTAAGTCTTTATTTGGGAGGAAATTCTGGGAGGATTGCATAGGAATTATGGAACTGCGTACCAACTGAACTGCGTACCAACTGAACTGCGTACCAACTCAACGTTTAGTCTACGGCTGAGCAAAATCACAGAATATCTAGATCGAGTTGCCTGGTCGCAGGAATTTCCGGTTGCATACAGCCAAATGGGTGTTTCCATTGTGCTGTATTTGCAGGCTATACTGAAACGGGCTTTGTGTGCTTATACCATATTCATATTTGGCGGTACAGCTCTAATTTTCTCATTTAGTAGTTGTCCCTTGTGCGATAATTATAAAGATAATATCATTAACAAAGACGTGACACCAGTAAAAATAGGGGCAACTGGAGTCATCTCAAAATCATTCACAAAATACCTCAGCAACATACCGTCAAACCACGACATCAAGTAACTAAAGCAAACAGCCATATTGGCACTGCACACGTACTGCGGGAAGTACTGGTGTAAAGTACAGAACATTGAGCGTGGGAAATAGCATTACATGTAGCATAAATTGTAACTACAGGATAGCTGTAACACTGTATACCGTAGAAATATGGTTTGTTACAGGTATGTAATTATAAACACCCTGTATAAAGGTGGTAACAAGTTAATAATAACAATTCAATTCAATTCAATGTATATTTATTAACGTGCAGACTTAACAGCACAAGTGCCAATCACAAAGCCAGCACAAAACCACAAATAAAACACAAAACAGTACAAATACACAAGACAAAACACTAAAGACACAAAACAAAACAAATATGCAGTAAAACAATATAAAAGAATTACTGTGGCAGAAATCCAATACCTGACAGAACATAGATGACTTGATTTGAAAATGTCGCAGTGACCGAACTGCAGCGTCGAGTTAATGATTTACGTTAATGACAAGTCATTAATCAAAGCAGACCTACCATTGTATATACAATAATAATAATAATAACAATAACAATAGTGTAATCAAGCCTTCTCCACAGCCACGGTTATAAGCATGTCTCGTCTGACCAAAGCATACGTTGTTCAGCTGTTCGATGTTATTTACGATCTGTTTCAAACAGAAGTAACTAAAATGTACCAAACTTCACATTAAGTCTGTACGAAAGGTCAGTTCGCATCTGCGCCGTGCAATCAACTTCCGACGTGCTAAGGGCCATTTGTTTTCTGATTTTCTGTAAGCGACGGGAAGACGGAACACAGCTGAAATTTCGAAATGGCGTCAAACATGTAAACCCGTTATTATGAGAAACTGATCGCTGCTCAATTACGTTTTAATACAGCGCGTTCATTGTTAATCCTTAAGCAGTCAGTAGAACGCTGTAATTGCAAATCGGGCGGGCGCTTTGTTCGTCGTGGCTTTCGAGACAAAAGACTGATTGCACACACTTGTTGAACGTTGCACATTGTTACCAACTTAGTCACTAATACACTAGTTTAGTACACACACTTGTTGGACGTTGCACATTGTTACCAACTTAGTCACTAATACACTGGTTTAGTACACACTTGTTGAACGTTGCACATTGTTACCAACTTAGTCACTAATACACTAGTTTAGTACACACACTTGTTGAACGTTGCACATTGTTACCAACTTAGTCACTAATACACTAGTTTAGTACACACACTTGTTGAACGTTGCACATTGTTACCAACTTAGTCACTAATACACTAGTTTAGTACACACACTTGTTGAACGTTGCACATTGTTACCAACTTAGTCACTAATACACTAGTTTAGTACACATACTTGTTGAACGTTGCACATTGTTACCAACTTAGTCACTAATACACTAGTTTAGTACACACACTTGTTGAACGTTGCACATTGTTACCAACTTAGTCACTAATACACTAGTTTAGTACACACACTTGTTGAACGTTGCACATTGTTACCAACTTAGTCACTAATACACTAGTTTAGTACACATACTTGTTGAACGTTGCACATTGTTACCAACTTAGTCACTAATACACTAGTTTAGTACACACACTTGTTGAACGTTGCACATTGTTACCAACTTAGTCACTAATACACTAGTTTAGTACACACACTTGTTGAACGTTGCACATTGTTACCAACTTAGTCACTAATACACTAGTTTAGTACACACACTTGTTGAACGTTGCACATTTTTACCAACTTAGTCACTAATACACTAGTTTAGTACACACACTTGTTGAACGTTGCACATTGTTACCAACTTAGTCACTAATACACTAGTTTAGTACACACACTTGTTGAACGTTGCACATTGTTACCAACTTAGTCACTAATATACTAGTTTAGTACACACACTTGTTGAACGTTGCACATTGTTACCAACTTAGTCACTAATACACTAGTGTAATAAACAAACTTGTTGAACGTTGCACATTGTTACCAACTCAGTCACTAATACACTAGTTTAGTACACACACTTGTTGAACGTTGCACATTGTTACCAACTTAGTCACTAATACACTAGTTTAATAAACAAACTTGTTGAACGTTGCACATTGTTACCAACTCAGTCACTAATACACTAGTTTAGTACACACACTTGTTGAACGTTGCACATTGTTACCAACTAGTCACTAATACACTAGTTTAGTACACACACTTGTTGAACGTTGCACATTGTTACCAACTCAGTCACTAATACACTAGTTTAGTACACACACTTGTTGAACGTTGCACATTGTTACCAACTCAGTCACTAATACACTAGTTTAGTACACACACTTGTTGAACGTTGCACATTGTTACCAACTTAGTCACTAATACACTAGTTTAATAAACAAACTTGTTGAACGTTGCACATTGTTACCAACTCAGTCACTAATACACTAGTTTAGTACACACACTTGTTGAACGTTGCACATTGTTACCAACTTAGTCACTAATACACTAGTTTAATAAACAAACTTGTTGAACGTTGCACATTGTTACCAACTCAGTCACTAATACACTAGTTTAGTACACACACTTGTTGAACGTTGCACATTGTTACCAACTAGTCACTAATACACTAGTTTAGTACACACACTTGTTGAACGTTGCACATTGTTACCAACTCAGTCACTAATACACTAGTTTAGTACACACACTTGTTGAACGTTGCACATTGTTACCAACTCAGTCACTAATACACTAGTTTAGTACACACACTTGTTGAACGTTGCACATTGTTACCAACTCAGTCACTAATACACTAGTTTAGTACACACACTTGTTGAACGTTGCACATTGTTACCAACTAGTCACTAATACACTAGTTTAGTACACACACTTGTTGAACGTTGCACATTGTTACCAACTTAGTCACTAATACACTAGTGTAATAAACAAACTTGTTGAACGTTGCACATTGTTACCAACTCAGTCACTAATACACTAGTTTAGTACACACACTTGTTGAACGTTGCACATTGTTACCAACTAGTCACTAATACACTAGTTTAGTACACACACTTGTTGAACGTTGCACATTGTTACCAACTCAGTCACTAATACACTAGTTTAGTACACACACTTGTTGAACGTTGCACATTGTTACCAACTAGTCACTAATACACTAGTTTAGTACACACACTTGTTGAACGTTGCACATTGTTACCAACTAGTCACTAATACTTTAGTTTAGTACACACACTTGTTGAACGTTGCACATTGTTACCAACTTAGTCACTAATACACTAGTTTAGTACACACACTTGTTGGACGTTGCACATCGTTACCAACTTAGTCACTAATACACTAGTTTAGTACACACTTGTTGAACGTTGCACATTGTTACCAACTTAGTCACTAATACACTTGTTTAGTACACACACTTGTTGAACGTTGCACATTGTTACCAACTTAGTCACTAATACACTAGTTTAGTAAACACACTTGTTGAACGTTGCACATTGTTACCAACTTAGTCACTAATACACTAGTTTAGTACACACACTTGTTGAACGTTGCACATTGTTACCAACTTAGTCACTAATACACTAGTTTAGTACACACACTTGTTGAACGTTGCACATTGTTACCAACTTAGTCACTAATACACTAGTTTAGTACACACACTTGTTGAACGTTGCACATTTTTACCAACTTAGTCACTAATACACTAGTTTAGTACACACACTTGTTGAACGTTGCACATTGTTACCAACTTAGTCACTAATACACTAGTTTAGTACACACACTTGTTGAACGTTGCACATTGTTACCAACTTAGTCACTAATATACTAGTTTAGTACACACACTTGTTGAACGTTGCACATTGTTACCAACTTAGTCACTAATACACTAGTGTAATAAACAAACTTGTTGAACGTTGCACATTGTTACCAACTCAGTCACTAATACACTAGTTTAGTACACACACTTGTTGAACGTTGCACATTGTTACCAACTTAGTCACTAATACACTAGTTTAATAAACAAACTTGTTGAACGTTGCACATTGTTACCAACTCAGTCACTAATACACTAGTTTAGTACACACACTTGTTGAACGTTGCACATTGTTACCAACTAGTCACTAATACACTAGTTTAGTACACACACTTGTTGAACGTTGCACATTGTTACCAACTCAGTCACTAATACACTAGTTTAGTACACACACTTGTTGAACGTTGCACATTGTTACCAACTCAGTCACTAATACACTAGTTTAGTACACACACTTGTTGAACGTTGCACATTGTTACCAACTTAGTCACTAATACACTAGTTTAATAAACAAACTTGTTGAACGTTGCACATTGTTACCAACTCAGTCCACTAATACACTAGTTTAGTACACACACTTGTTGAACGTTGCACATTGTTACCAACTTAGTCACTAATACACTAGTTTAATAAACAAACTTGTTGAACGTTGCACATTGTTACCAACTCAGTCACTAATACACTAGTTTAGTACACACACTTGTTGAACGTTGCACATTGTTACCAACTAGTCACTAATACACTAGTTTAGTACACACACTTGTTGAACGTTGCACATTGTTACCAACTCAGTCACTAATACACTAGTTTAGTACACACACTTGTTGAACGTTGCACATTGTTACCAACTCAGTCACTAATACACTAGTTTAGTACACACACTTGTTGAACGTTGCACATTGTTACCAACTCAGTCACTAATACACTAGTTTAGTACACACACTTGTTGAACGTTGCACATTGTTACCAACTAGTCACTAATACACTAGTTTAGTACACACACACTTGTTGAACGTTGCACATTGTTACCAACTTAGTCACTAATACACTAGTGTAATAAACAAACTTGTTGAACGTTGCACATTGTTACCAACTCAGTCACTAATACACTAGTTTAGTACACACACTTGTTGAACGTTGCACATTGTTACCAACTAGTCACTAATACACTAGTTTAGTACACACACTTGTTGAACGTTGCACATTGTTACCAACTCAGTCACTAATACACTAGTTTAGTACACACACTTGTTGAACGTTGCACATTGTTACCAACTAGTCACTAATACACTAGTTTAGTACACACACTTGTTGAACGTTGCACATTGTTACCAACTAGTCACTAATACTTTAGTTTAGTACACACACTTGTTGAACGTTGCACATTGTTACCAACTTAGTCACTAATACACTAGTTTAGTACACACACTTGTTGGACGTTGCACATCGTTACCAACTTAGTCACTAATACACTAGTTTAGTACACACTTGTTGAACGTTGCACATTGTTACCAACTTAGTCACTAATACACTTGTTTAGTACACACACTTGTTGAACGTTGCACATTGTTACCAACTTAGTCACTAATACACTAGTTTAGTAAACACACTTGTTGAACGTTGCACATTGTTACCAACTTAGTCACTAATACACTAGTTTAGTACACACACTTGTTGAACGTTGCACATTGTTACCAACTTAGTCACTAATACACTAGTTTATTACACACACTTTTTGAACGTTGCACATTGTTACCAACTTAGTCACTAATACACTAGTTTAGTACAAACACTTGTTGAATTTTGCACATTGTTACCAACTTAGTCACTAATACACTAGTTTAGTTCACACACTTGTTGAACGTTGCACATTGTTACCAACTTAGTCAATAATACACTTGTTTAGTACACACACTTGTTGAACGTTGCACATTGTTACCAACTTAGTCACTAATACACTAGTTTAGTACACACTTGTTGAACGTTGCACATTGTTACCAACTAGTTACTAATACACTAGTTTAGTAAACATTTGTTGAACGTTGCACATTGTTACCAACTTAGTCACTAATACACTAGTTTAGTACACACACTTGTTGAACGTTGCACATTGTTACCAACTTAGTCACTAATATACTAGTTTAATAAACAAACTTGTTGAACGTTGCACATTGTTACCAACTTAGTCACTAATACACTAGTTTAGTACACACACTTGTTGAACGTTGCACATTGTTACCAACTTAGTCACTAATACACTAGTTTAGTACACACACTTGTTGAACGTTCACATTGTTACCAACTAGTCACTAATACACTAGTTTAGTACACACACACTTGTTGAACGTTGCACATTGTTACCAACTTAGTCACTAATACACTAGTTTAGTACACACTTGTTGAACGTTGCACATTGTTACCAACTAGTTACTAATACACTAGTTTAGTAAACACACTTGTTGAACGTTGCACATTGTTACCAACTTAGTCACTAATACACTAGTTTAGTACACACACTTGTTGAACGTTGCACATTGTTACCAACTTAGTCACTAATACACTAGTTTAGTACACACACTTGTTGAACGTTGCACATTGTTACCAACTTAGTCACTAATACAATAGTTTAGTACACACACTTGTTGAACGTTGCACATTGTTACCAACTTAGTCACTAATACACTTGTTTAGTACACACACTTGTTGAACGTTGCACATTGTTACCAACTTAGTCACTAATACCTAGTTTAGTACACACTTGTTGAACGTTGCACATTGTTACCAACTTATTCACTAATACACTTGTTTAGTACACACACTTGTTGAACGTTGCACATTGTTACCAACTTAGTCACTAATACAATAGTTCAGTACACACACTTGTTGAACGTTGCACATTGTTACCAACTTAGTCACTAATACACTAGTTTAGTACACACACTTGTTGAACGTTGCACATTGTTAACAACTTAGTCACTAATACACTAGTTTAGTACACACTTGTTGAACGTTGCACATTGTTACCAACTTAGTCACTAATACACTGGTTTAGTACACACAGTTGTTGAACGTTGCACATTGTTACCAACTTAGTCACTAATACAATAGTTCAGTACACACACTTGTTGAACGTTGCACATTGTTACCAACTTAGTCACTAATACACTAGTTTAGTACACACACTTGTTGAACGTTGCACATTGTTACCAACTTAGTCACTAATACACTAGTATATTCCAAGCCAACCTACACGTCTGTGTGCATCTAGAACCGTCCAATACAAAAGTTGATGAAACGTAAATATTTGTATTTATTGCTGACGCTGGCTTTTATCAGTAGCTAGTGCGTTTACCTGTCAGAATTGACAGATTGACAAGTAAAGTGTAATAGAAGATTTATATTCTTAATAAAATAAAAAATCAAACAATAATAGACTACAAACGTAAATAGACAGATACCCCAACGTTTATTTATGGCATTGTATTACTACTGTGGCGAAGAACTTCAAGATAAACAATACGTTGTGTTAGAGCTGTGTCATTGTGTAAAGTTGTGTTAGAGCTGTGTCATTGTGTAAAGTTGTGTTAGAGCTATGTCACTGTGTAAAGTTGTGTTAGAGCTATGTCACTGTGTAAAGTTGTGTTAGAGCTGTGTCATTGTGTAAAGTTGTGTTAGAGCTATGTCACTGTGTAAAGTTGTGTTAGAGCTATGTCACTGTGTAAAGTTGTGTTAGAGCTGTGTCATTTTGTAAAGTTTTGTTAGAGCTATGTCACTGTGTAAAGTTGTGTTAGAGCTATGTCACTGTGTAAAGTTGTGTTAGAGCTATGTCAATGTGTAAAGTTGTGTTAGAGCTGTGTCATTGTGTAAAGTTGTGTTAGAGCTATGTCACTGTGTAAAGTTGTGTTAGAGCTGTGTCATTGTGTAAAGTTGTGTTAGAGCTGTCACTGTGTAAAGTTGTGTTAGAGCTATGTCACTGTAAAGTTGTGTTAGAGCTATGTCACTGTGTAAAATTGTGTTAGTGCTATGTCATTGTGTAAAGTTGTGTTAGAGCTATGTCACTGTGTAAAGTTGTGTTAGAGCTATGTCACTGTGTAAAGTTGTGTTAGTGCTATGTCACTGTAAATTTGTGTTAGTGCTATGTCATTGTGTAAAGTTGTGTTAGAGCTGTGTCATTGTGTAAAGTTGTGTTAGAGCTATGTCACTGTGTGAAGTTGTGTTAGAGCTATGTCATTGTGTAAAGTTGTGTTAGAGCTGTGTCATTGTGTAGAGTTGTGTTAGAGCTATGTCACTGTGTAAAGTTGTGTTAGAGCTATGTCACTGTGTAAAGTTGTGTTAGAGCTATGTCATTGTGTAAAGTTGTGTTAGAGCTATGTCACTGTGTAAAGTTGTGTTAGAGCTATGTCACTGTGTAAAGTTGTGTTAGAGCTATGTCATTGTGTAAAGTTGTGTTAGAGCTGTATCATTGTGTAAAGTTGTGTTAGAGCTATGTCACTGTAAAGTTGTGTTAGTGCTATGTCATTGTGTAAAGTTGTGTTAGAGCTGTCATTGTGTAGAGTTGTGTTAGAGCTATGTCACTGTGTAAAGTTGTGTTAAAGCTATGTCACTGTGTAAAGTTGTGTTAGAGCTATGTCATTGTGTAAAGTTGTGTTAGAGCTGTATCATTGTGTAAAGTTGTGTTAGAGCTGTATCATTGTGTAAAGTTGTCCCTTTACTGGCCTTTTGTTTGGTGAAGACTAACATTATTGCTGTGTCAGACACGTGACGTGGCAACACAGGTGCGCAGACAGCGTGGTCGATGTGCGATATGTGGCAACGTGTAATGCTTGTTTTGTCGTTTGTGTATGATCGTTGCCAACGTCTGTACTGCTGACAACTCTCTCCTGTTTAACACATGCGTTGTTGTGTTTCACCCTGAGCCAAGTCGATTTTTGGGACAATGATTTTGTTTCCTCTCAAGGCAACTGTTAAAGTCAGCAACTGCTGATTGCTCTGGTCGGCTCTCATTTCTGTCTTATGTTCTGCATTACATCTCGGCTGATATTGGCAACAGACTGCTGACTTCGCTGATCGATCCAATTTCCTTTTTGTTTGTCCCGTTACGAGGCTTATTTTCTGTTCTGTTGTTTCGTCATCTGTGACTATCTAGTGACTATCTAGTGACTATCTAGTGACTATCTAGTCTCCTTGAATTCCTTGAACAATGTAGACAGTATTATGACTAGACTGCGGGCTGTACAATCCGGGTTCGAATCCCGGAAGGAACAGGAGGTTTTTCTCTTCTCCGAAACGTCGAGACCGGCTCTGGGGCCATCAAGTATCCTGGGTACTGGGTTCCTTCCCTAGGATATAGTGGCCGGGTCTTGAAGCACATCCTACTAGTGCCGAGGTTAAGAATGCGTGGAGCTGTACCTATATGCACTCACGACATTGACAGGGGCAACTTTACCGTAGCATACAAATAGTAATGTATTCTTTATATACGTTTACTTGAAGGTACGTGTAACATAATTACATGATTAGTATGTTGTGATGTTGTCTGCCAACTTGTGACTTACCGTGCATTTGCTACAAGTGTGTCACGTAAACACGATATTTGTATTTAGCATTGTGCTGCTAATTGAATGGGAGCTCAGATAGGCAGAAGGCTATAGTGCTGTTATGCACTGACACATTTAGACGTTATTGAAACAATGTGGCCTGTCTTTCAGTGTTTTGCTCAGGCCGTCTTGATTCTGAGTACGTCTATCGCCGGAGCAGATTGAAGTCACGTAATGCTTGTTATCATTCGTGCAGGATCTTGTGTCTTACAGTTTACTGTACAAAGATACAAACATTAAGATATACAGAACTGTAATTGTGTTGTTGTTTTGTGTGGGTGTGAAACTTGGTCTGTCACACTGAGGGAGGAACATAGGCTGAGGGTGTTCGAGAATAGGGTGCTGAGGGGGATATTTGGGTCTAAGAGGGACGGGGTAACGGGGGAGTGGAGAAGACTACATAACGAGGAGCTTTATGATCTGTACTGATCTGAATAGTGTGCTGAGGGGGATATTTGGGCCTAAGAGGGACGGGAAACGGGGGAGTGGAGAAGACTACATAACGAGGAACTTTATGATCTGTACTGATCTGAATAGTGTGCTGAGGGGGATATTTGGGTCTAAGAGGGACGGGGTAACAGGGGAGTGGAGAAGACTACATAACGAGGAACTTAATGATCTGTACTGATCTGAATAGTGTGCTGAGGGGGTATTTGGGTCTAAGAGGGACGGGGTAACGGGGAGTGGAGAAGACTACATAACGAGGAACTTAATGATCTGTACTGATCTGAATAGTGTGCTGAGGGGGGTATTTGGGTCTAAGAGGGACGGGGTAACAGGGGAGTGGAGAAGACTACATAACGAGGAACTTAATGATCTGTACTGATCTGAATAGTGTGCTGAGGGGGTATTTGGGTCTAAGAGGGACGGGGTAACGGGGGAGTGGAGAAGACTACATAACGAGGAACTTAATGATCTGTACTGATCTGAATAGTGTGCTGAGGGGGGTATTTGGGCCTAAGAGGGACGGGGTAACGGGGGAGTGGAGAAGACTACATAACGAGGAACTTTATGATCTGTACTGATCTGAATAGTGTGCTGAGGGGGATATTTGGGTCTAAGAGGGACGGGGATAACAGGGGAGTGGAGAAGACTACATAACGAGGAACTTAATGATCTGTACTGATCTGAATAGTGTGCTGAGGGGGTATTTGGGTCTAAGAGGGACGGGGTAACGGGGAGTGGAGAAGACTACATAACGAGGAACTTAATGATCTGTACTGATCTGAATAGTGTGCTGAGGGGGGTATTTGGGTCTAAGAGGGACGGGGTAACGGGGGAGTGGAGAAGACTACATAACGAGGAACTTAATGATCTGTAAGGATCTGAATAGTGTGCTGAGGGGATATTTGGGTGTAAGAGGGACGGGGTAACGGGGAGTGGAGAAGACTACATAACGAGGAACTTAATGATCTGTACTGATCTGAATAGTGTGCTGAGGGGGATATTTGGGTCTAAGAGGGACGGGGTAACGGGGGAGTGGAGAAGACTACATAACGAGGAACTTAATGATCTGTACTGATCTGAATAGTGTGCTGAGGGGGATATTTGGGTCTGAGAGGGACGGGGTAACGGGGGAATGGAGAAGACTACATAACGAGGAACTTAATGATCTGTACTGATCTGAATAGTGTGCTGAGGGGGATATTTGGGTGTAAGAGGGACGGGGTAACGGGGGAATGGAGAAGACTACATAACGAGGAACTTATGATCTGTACTGATCTGAATAGTGTGCTGAGGGGGATATTTGGGTCTAAGAGGGACGGGGTAACAGGGAGTGGAGAAGACTACATAACGAGGAACTTAATGATCTGTACTGATCTGAATAGTGTGCTGAGGGGGGTATTTGGGTCTAAGAGGGACGGGGTAACGGGGGAGTGGAGAAGACTACATAACGAGGAACTTTATGATCTGTACTGATCTGAATAGTGTGCTGAGGGGGATATTTGGGTCTGAGAGGGACGGGTAAACGGGGGAGTGGAGAAGACTACATAACGAGGAACTTTATGATCTGTACTGATCTGAATAGTGTGCTGAGGGGGATATTTGGGTCTAAGAGGGACGGGGTAACAGGGGAGTGGAGAAGACTACATAACGAGGAACTTAATGATCTGTACTGATCTGAATAGTGTGCTGAGGGGGATATTTGGGTCTAAGAGGGACGGGGTAACGGGGGAGTGGAGAAGACTACATAACGAGGAACTTAATGATCTGTACTGATCTGAATAGTGTGCTGAGGGGGATATTTGGGTCTAAGAGGGACGGGGTAACGGGGAGTGGAGAAGACTACATAACGAGGAACTTAATGATCTGTACTGATCTGAATAGTGTGCTGGGGGGGATATTTGGGTCTGAGAGGGACGGGGTAACGGGGAGTGGAGAAGACTACATAACGAGGAACTTTATGATCTGTACTGATCACCAAATATTATTCAGGTGATCAAATGAAGAAGAATATATTAGGCGGGGCATGTAGCACGTATGGGGGAGGGGAGAGGTGCATACAGGATTTTGGTGGGGAGACCTGAGGGAAGGAGACCACTTGGAAGACCTAGGCGTAGATGGGAGGATAATATTAAAATGGATCTTGAAGAAGTGAGATGGGGGCGTGGACTGGATTGATATGGCTCAGGATAGGGACAGGTGGCGGGCTGTTGTGAGTGCGGTAATGAACCTTCGGTTTCCATAAAACGTGGGGAATTTCTTGAATAGCTGAGGAACTGTTAGCTTCTCAAGAAGGACTCTGCTACATGGAGTTAGTTAGTTAGTTAGTTAGTTAGTCAGTCTATCACCGGTTATGCAATTCGATAGACTGCACAGTTCGTCCTGTCGCCATAATGGCATCATTATACCCTCAGTAATTGAGCCTATTGCAACCTATTATGAACATTACACATTCTTGCCCCTCATTCTGTTATTTTAAGATCAGTTTTGGCTCTCCTGTCACAAGTCGTCATGTCAGTACGCCCTTTCGTATTTATTCTGAGTTCTGCAAATTGTCATCTCGTTTGTGTCTGTCTCACCTGCATATAATACCATTGCGTGTGTGATTTACACGGTTACAGGTTGCCATGGTTACGGTAACTCTTGGTTTTAGCGTGACGTCACACTGGTCTCTTTTGTTGCCGTCAGTTAGTTTACATAGTACCACCAGAGAGCAGCATATCTTACCTTACGATAACTGTTGGTTTTAGCGTGACGTCACACTGGTCTCTCTTGTTGCCGTGAGTTAGTTTACATAGTACCACCAGAGAGCAGCATATCTTACCTTACGATAACTGTTGGTTTTAGCGTGACGTCACACTGGTCTCTTTTGTTGCCGTCAGTTAGTTTACATAGTACCACCAGAGAGCAGCATATCTTACCTTACGATAACTCTTCGTTTTAGCGTGACGTCACACTGGTCTCTCTTGTTGCCGTCAGTTAGTTTACATAGTACCACCAGAGAGCAGCATATCTTACCTTACGATAACTGTTGGTTTTAGCGTGACGTCACACTGGTCTCTTTTGTTGCCGTCAGTTAGTTTACATAGTACCACCAGAGAGCAGCATATCTTACCTTACGATAACTGTTGGTTTTAGCGTGACGTCACACTGGTCTCTTTTGTTGCCGTCAGTTAGTTTACATAGTACCACCAGAGAGCAGCATATCTTACCTTACGATAACTGTTGGTTTTAGCGTGACGTCACACTGGTCTCTTTGTTGCCGTCAGTTAGTTTACATAGTACCACCAGAGAGCAGCATATCTTACCTTACGATAACTCTTCGTTTTAGCGTGACGTCACACTGGTCTCTCTTGTTGCCGTCAATCAGTTTACATAGTACCACCAGAGAGCAGCATATCTTACCTTACGATAACTGTTGGTTTTAGCGTGACGTCACACTGGTCTCTCTTGTTGCCGTCAGTTAGTTTACATAGTACCACCAGAGAGCAGCATATCTTACCTTACGATAACTGTTGGTTTTAGCGTGACGTCACACTGGTCTCTCTTGTTGCCGTCAGTTAGTTTACATAGTACCACCAGAGAGCAGCATATCTTACCTTACGATAACTGTTGGTTTTAGCGTGACGTCACACTGGTCTCTCTTGTTGCCGTCAGTCAGTTTACATAGTACCACCAGAGAGCAGCATATCTTACCTTACGATAACTCTTCGTTTTAGCGTGACGTCACACTGGTCTCTCTTGTTGCCGTCAGTCAGTTTACATAGTACCACCAGAGAGCAGCATATCTTACCTTACGATAACTGTTGGTTTTAGCGTGACGTCACACTGGTCTCTTTTGTTGCCGTCAGATAGTTTACATAGTACCACCAGAGAGCAGCATATCTTACCTTACGATAACTCTTGGTTTTAGCGTGACGTCACACTGGTCTCTCTTGTTGCCGTCAGTTAGTTTACATAGTACCACCAGAGAGCAGCATATCTTACCTTACGATAACTCTTGGTTTTAGCGTGACGTCACACTGGTCTCTCTTGTTGCCGTCAGTTAGTTTACATAGTACCACCAGAGAGCAGCATATCTTACCTTACGATAACTGTTGGTTTTAGCGTGACGTCACACTGGTCTCTCTTGTTGCCGTGAGTTAGTTTACATAGTACCACCAGAGAGCAGCATATCTTACCTTACGATAACTGTTGGTTTTAGCGTGACGTCACACTGGTCTCTTTTGTTGCCGTCAGTTAGTTTACATAGTACCACCAGAGAGCAGCATATCTTACCTTACGATAACTGTTGGTTTTAGCGTGACGTCACACTGGTCTCTCTTGTTGCCGTGAGTTAGTTTACATAGTACCACCAGAGAGCAGCATATCTTACCTTACGAAAGAGCTTGGTTTGTGCGTGGCGTAAGAGTCTACTTTGTTTTTTTAACCGTGTTTCAGTGGAGTTGCGCGTGAATATTATGGCGATCTGTGTTACGACGGCCACATGGATGATATTAACAGAATAGAAGCTGTGAAATTTTCTATTGCTTACAAGAAATTTTGTGTGGATTTTGTGGTTATTTGATTACAGTTTATTTCAGGAGGCGGTCACTAAATAGAATGTGCAGTGTCTATTGATGATAATACAGGGTATACACAAAAGAATGGTGCGGTTTCAATAGTTTTCACTATTCAAACCGCACCATTCTTTTGTGTATAACCTGTATAATTAGGGTGCGATGAATTGGAAGGGATGTGGAAGGAAGCAGTCATTGCCTCGTTTGAGACTCTATGCGCGAAATTTTGCAGCAGCAACTAAGTAAAAGCACGACACACCTCAGTCATAAAGTCTGTGTAGATTTATTACGGAGATTTATCGAATTTGTGACTGGCACTACCGCCTGAGCCATTTGGTGAGTGGCTTATAGTTGTAATGTTATGAACACTCGGTGTTTGTCATATATTTATTGATACTATTTGGTGTTGAATTTATATAATGTACTTGCAATAGACTTCACATTTTGTTCTGATCAATATAATGGAACATTAAGAATGGAAACAGCAATGTGTTTGTTTTACAGTTTTTTTACCAACAAATGCACTTTATATTTTCGTATTATGTTCAATTCACCCTACACATGTTTCGGCCGTAACTCTGCCATTATCACGGTACATCGATAAGTCCACTTCACAGTTCACTGCCCCATTCGGTATTATCACAACGTTACACTGTTTAAGGCTACTATTTACATTGACAGTCAGCGGTATACAAAGTTTCTTGTAATGTCTTGCTGTATATAGTGTTTATATAGTATATAGTTTTTATATAGTATATAGTGTTTATATAGTATATAGTGTTTATATAGTATATAGTGTTTATATAGTATATAGTGTTTATATAGTATATAGTGTTTATATAGTATATAGTGTTTATATAGTATATAGTGTTTATATAGTATATAGTATTTATATAGTATATAGTATAGCACTATATATTGTGAATATAGAGCGCTGTGTCGGTAGTTGTTGAAATTGTTAAAATTATTAAAATTATTATTACTAAAAAAATTTAAAATCGTATAAGATAAAACACTATATACTATATAAACACTATATACTATATAAACACTATATACTATATAAACACTATATACTATATAAACACTATATACTATATAAACACTATATACTAATAAACACTATATACTATATAAACACTATATACTATATAAACACTATATACTATATAAACACTATATACTATATAAACACTATATACTATATAAACACTATATACTACATAAACACTATATACTATATAAACACTATATACTATATAAACACTATATACTACATAAACACTATATACTATATAAACACTATATACTAATAAACACTATATACTATATAAACACTATATACTATATAAACACTATATACAGCAAGACATTGCAAGTAACTTTGTATACCGCTGACTGTCAATGTAAATAGTAGCCTTAAACAGTGTAACGTTGTGATAATACCGAATGTACTGTGAAGTGAACTTATCGATGTACCGTGATGATGGCAGAGTTACGGCCGAAACATGTGTAGGGTGAATTGAACAGAAATACGAAAATAAAAAGTACATTCGTTGGTTAAATAAACTGACAATCAATGTCAAGACGGACGGTGAGCACAGCGTGACATCAATGTATTTATTTGTACTGTCTGACAAAGTGGTTCTGGGCTGCAGTATGCGGCGTGTTTTTAACATAGATTTGGTTGGTAACACTGAAATATTTTTAGGCTACATGAGGAAAGACTGGACACGTAAAACCGAATTAGGTCACCGCTCCAACGAAGGGTAAACGAAATGGAAGTTTTCGTACTTGTAGATTAGATCCGGATTTGAAATTTGAAGTGTGAAATTGTTAATTGAACAGAGGCTGCTGTCACAGTTGTCTACCTGCTAGGCGAACCGTACAGTGACACGACATAGCGTTCAGTTCAACACTTGCAGACGTACAGTGACACGACATAGCGTTCAGTTCAACACTTGCAGACGTACAGTGACACGACATAGCGTTCAGTTCAACACTTGCAGACGTACAGTGACACGACATAGCGTTCAGTTCAACACTTGCAGACGTACAGTGACACGACATAGCGTTCAGTTCAACACTTGCAGACGTACAGTGACACGACATAGCGTTCAGTTCAACACTTGCAGACGTACAGTGACACGACATAGCGTTCAGTTCAACACTTGCAGACGTACAGTGACACGACATAGCGTTCAGTTCAACACTTGCAGACGTACAGTGACACGACATAGCGTTCAGTTCAACACTTGCAGACGTACAGTGACACGACATAGCGTTCAGTTCAACACTTGCAGACGTACAGTGACACGACATAGCGTTCAGTTCAACACTTGCAGACGTACAGTGACACGACATAGCGTTCAGTTCAACACTTGCAGACGTACAGTGACACGACATAGCGTTCAGTTTAACACTTGCAGACGTACAGTGACACGACATAGCGTTCAGTTCAACACTTGCAGACGTACAGTGACACGACATAGCGTTCAGTTCAACACTTGCAGACGTACAGTGACACGACATAGCGTTCAGTTCAACACTTGCAGACGTACAGTGACACGACATAGCGTTCAGTTCAACACTTGCAGACGTACAGTGACACGACATAGCGTTCAGTTCAACACTTGCAGACGTACAGTGACACGACATAGCGTTCAGTTCAACACTTGCAGACGTACAGTGACACGACATAGCGTTCAGTTCAACACTTGCAGACGTACAGTGACACGACATAGCGTTCAGTTCAACACTTGCAGACGTACAGTGACACGACATAGCGTTCAGTTCAACACTTGCAGACGTACAGTGACACGACATAGCGTTCAGTTCAACACTTGCAGACGTACAGTGACACGACATAGCGTTCAGTTCAACACTTGCAGACGTACAGTGACACGACATAGCGTTCAGTTCAACACTTGCAGACGTACAGTGACACGACATAGCGTTCAGTTTAACACTTGCAGACGTACAGTGACACGACATAGCGTTCAGTTCAACACTTGCAGACGTACAGTGACACGACATAGCGTTCAGTTCAACACTTGCAGACGTACAGTGACACGACATAGCGTTCAGTTCAACACTTGCAGACGTACAGTGACACGACATAGCGTTCAGTTCAACACTTGCAGACGTACAGTGACACGACATAGCGTTCAGTTCAACACTTGCAGACGTACAGTGACACGACATAGCGTTCAGTTCAACACTTGCAGACGTACAGTGACACGACATAGCGTTCAGTTCAACACTTGCAGACGCGATTAGCTGTAAACTGTAATCCCACTGCTTCAGAAGATTACAAATTCTGTATACAAACGCGAATAACATTGAGATCTGAGCTGTTCTGGAATATTACAGAGCGTCGAGTGGTAATCCTTTACCGACGTTTCGGGCCACTAATCGGTCCCATCTTCAGGGGTCAAGAAGTCTTGGAATTCGTGATCCTTGAAGTTGGGACCGATACGTTGTCCCGAAACGTCGGTAAAGGATAACAAACCGACGTTGCGTAATATACCAGAAGGGGCAGATCTCTTTAACATTGCGGGAAAGCCTGAAATCACGTGAAGAGCTTTGGATTGCACGTTGAATTTGGTTGGTAAGTTGGTGAGGGGGGGAAATAGACTGTGCGAATTGTCAAAATGTGACAACAGGAAAAAAAACTTAAAACGACACACAACACACACACACACACACACACACACAACAAACACACAAACACACACACTCCTTCTTTATCCACTTATGAAGAGATTAGCTGAATATAGATGTATCTGTACAGACATATACGGCAGTGCATAACTTGCCTGAAGAAGTTAACTTAGGATGTCAAACTAAATAAGTAGTTCTAAATTAACGTAACGTATCGTAACACACAGTAGGTGTAAGTCTGCCCGAACCCATCCTTAACGTAACGTAACATAACCTAACCAAACCTAACCTAACCTAACCTAACCTAACCTAACCTAACCTAACCTACCCTAACGTAACGTAACCTAACCTACTACCCTAACCTAACCTAACCTACCCTAACCTAACCCTAACCTAACCTACCCTAACGTAACGTAACCTAACCTAACCCTAACCTACCCTAACTAACCTAACCTAACCTACCCTACCCTACCCTAACACCTAACCTAACACCTACCCTAACCTAACCCTACCTACCCTAACCTAACCCTACCTAACCTACCTAACCTACCCTAAACCTAATAACCTAACCTAACCCTACCCTACCTAACCTAACCCTAACCCTAACTAACCTAACCTAACCCTAACCCTACCCTACCTAACCTACCCTAACTAACCTAATCTAACCTACCCTAACCTACCCTAACCCTACTACCTAACCACGTAACCTAACTAACCTAACCTACCTACCCTAACCTACCCTACCCTACCCTAACCTACCTAACCTAACCTAACCTACCGTAACCTACCTAACCTAACCTAACCCTAACCTACCCTAACCTACCTAACCTAACCTAACCTAACCCTACCCTACCACCTAACGTAACTAACCTAACCTACCCTAACCTAACCCTACCTAACCCTACCCTAACCTAACCTACCCTACCTAACCTACCTAACCTACCCTAACCCTACCCTACACGTAACTAACCCTAACCTACCTACCTACTAACCTACTAACCTAACCTAACCTAACCTACCCTACCTAACCTACCCTAACACTAACCTAACCTAACCTAACCTAACCTAACCTAACCTACCCTAACACAACCTAACCTACCCTACCCTAACCTAACCTAACCTAACCTAACCCTACCCTAACCTAACCTAACCTAACCTAACCTAACCTACCCTAACCCTAACCCTACCTAACCTACCTAACCTACCTAACCTAACCTAACCTACCCTAACCTACCTAACGTAACGTAACCTAACCCTACCCTACCTAACCTACCCTACCCTAACCTACCTAACCTACCCTAACTAACCTAACCTAACCATACCTAACTACCTAACCTACCCTACCTAACCTAACCCTACCTAACCTCCTACACTAACCTAACCTAACCTACCCTACCCTAACCCTACCCTAACTAACCTAACCTAACCTAACCCTACCCTACCTAACCTACCTAACTACCTAACCTACCTAACCTAACCTACCTAACCTAACCTAACCCTACCTAACCTAACCTAACCTAACCTACCCTAACCTACTAACCTATGAAGGACGTACGCTGTAACATATACGTCTGTAACCTAACTTTACCCTAACTTAACCTAAAATTAACAATGTCCCTGTGCACATTATGAAAATATGGAAGGTGAGCGGAGATATATCTCCACTTCTTCTTAACCTCGGTACTAGATGTGGCGAGTGTTTGGCTTCACACCCCGGCCACCTTGTCTTCAAGGAAAGAGCTCCTGGTACCCGATGAATAGGAGGCTGGGTGGGCTCCACGGTCCAGGTGGATGATTGGAGAAGAGGGGAATATCTTGTACCTACCAGGAGTCGAACCCTGGACCTTCCAATCCATAGCCTTTTCAATATACCGACTGAGCTATCCCGCCTCACTCTATAACCTACCTAAAAACAGGAAAAGAAGCAGTCCAATTACAGCTGTATTTAGTTGAATTTTATTGTTTATCATATTGCTACATGTTTCGGCAGTATAGTGTAGAGTACAGTTCTGCTAAATATTGTTGTTATTCTCTGCTGCTTTCCCTCTATTTCTACTTGTGTATCACGAAGGTATGCTGCAGATAAAGCCAAAGCTGTCTAAATGAACCTACATACCATGACATAGGACGTGCTTGTTACACGACACCTGTAGCACACAAGTGGTTAAGACACGAAAGTGCCTTTCAAAAGAGACGACAAGGTAGACGGAGACGGACGAAGGAAGGCGCAAAAAGCGAACAAAAGTATAGAGTAAAGTGGCGTGAAGATTTGTCAGTCTTATCCTTGCAAATTACCGCAGCTCTAATGACCCCCGCTGGGTGACTTCCGGGAAAACAAGGCGTGGAGACGCGGTGAAGTATCAGTCCCTGTGTCCCTGTGTGTCCCTGTGTCCCTGTGTCGTGAAGGTGGCTCTGCTACCGGAGTCTCGGAAAAACATACTGCCTTTATCTGCAGGGTCGAAACACAATTCTCACAATAAACAGCAATTATTTCCCTGTACAGGAATAAGAGGTTGGTCTTTGTAATCGTGAAGCAGGGTTTTCTGTGAGGTATAAAGTGAACGTTATGTTATTTACGTGAATTTCAAGATGCGAAGGTCGATAGCTACGTGGCACGTATACATGTGTTGTGGAGATAACCTAGCTGACATGTCCAGACTTCAGGTCACTAAGGCAGCTTCTGGAGATCAGCTGCGTCTTGTTGTACGAAGGCGTACAGTGTGAACAAGACGGCCATAGCGGATTGTAGCAACAGAATATGGAGATTACTGTCTGTTATACAAAAACTATAGGAAAGTTGACAAACGGCTGCAAAAGCCTTGTGAGTTCACAGAAGCCACAAACTGTAAGACACAAGATGCTGCACGACTGATAACAAGCATTACGTGACTTCAATCTGCTCTTAATTTCTTCCTCAATAAAATTTCAATTCGTTACGGTTGTTCCCAAATATTTGAACTGTTCCACCCTTTCAAACATTTATTATCTGACTTTGTGTTGTGATTTTGTCCTGCATTCTGATCTCCAGACATGACCATGTACTTAGTTCTGCTGTCCCACATTCCGATCTCCAGACATGACCATATACTTAGTTCTGCTGTCCTGCATTCTGAATCTCCAGACATGACCATGTACTTAGTTCTGCTGTCCGCATTCGATCTCCAGACATGACCATGTACTTAGTTCTGCTGTCCCCATTCCGATCTCCAGACATGACCATATACTTAGTTCTGCTGTCCTGCATTCCTGATCTCCAGACATGACCATGTACTTTGTTCTGCTGTCCGCATTCTGATCTCCAGACATGACCATGTACTTAGTTCTGCTGTCCCCATTCCGATCTCCAGACATGACCATATACTTAGTTCTGCTGTCCTGCATTCTGATCTCCAGACATGACCATGTACTTAGTTCTGCTGTCCTGCATTCCGATCTCCAGACATGACCATGTACTTAGTTCTGCTGTCCTGCATTCCGATCTCCAGACATGACCATGTACTTAGTTCTGCTGTCCCTCATTCCGATCTCCAGACATGACCATGTACTTAGTTCTGCTGTCCGCATTCCGATCTCCAGACATGACCATGTACTTAGTTCTGCTGTCCCGCATTCCGATCTCCAGACATGACCATGTACTTAGTTCTGCTGTCCTGCATTCCGATCTCCAGACATGACCATGTACTTAGTTCTGCTGTCCTCCATTCCGATCTCCAGACATGACCATGTACTTAGTTCTGCTGTCCTGCATTCCGATCTCCAGACATGACCATGTACTTAGTTCTGCTGTCCCTCATTTCCGATCTCCAGACATGACCATGTACTTAGTTCTGCTGTCCTGCATTCCGATCTCCAGACATGACCATGTATTAGTTTCTTGTCCCTCATTCCGATCTCCATGACATGACCAATATCCTTAGTTCTGCTGTCCTGCTTCCGATCTCCAGACATGACCATTACTTAGTTCTGTGTCCGCATTCGATACTCCAGACATGACAATTACTTTAGTTCTGCTGTCCCACATTCGATCTCCAGACATGACATGTACTTAGTTCTGCTGTCCCACATTTCGATCTCCAGACATGACCATGTACTTAGTTTTCTCAGCATGTACTTCTAGACCAATCTCCTTACTAGCGACTACCAAAGCTTCCGTGTTTTTCTTTATAGCACGTACACTTCCACCCAATATATTGACATCATCAGCATAAACCACAAGCTGATGTGTGCCGTTTAATTTCAAGCCCTCCTGGTTTGCCTGCATCTCCTTGTTTCAAACCATTCTTAATAGGAAATGTGTCAGACAAATAGATTATATCAAACCAACTGATGCACAATTAAAAAACCACTTTTTTTGTAGCTTTTTATAAATGTTTGTACAAACATCAGTTGGTTTGATATAATCTGTTTAGTAAAGATGCACGGTGGTAATAACGTTAATGTGTCAGACAAAAGTTTGCCTACCCGGACTCTGCTATAGGTTTCATTTAGACACATTTTTACTAGCCTTGCTAGTTTCATAGCGATACAAAACTCAATAACAATATTATACAAGACCTCCCTCCTAAATATAAATAGTCTATAAATAGCTGATGCACTGCCTCATTGTGTTCCCATTTTTTCTCAAGTATATGACAAATACACAATATACGATCAGCAGTCGACCTGTTACGTCTAAATGCACAATATATGATCAGCAGTCGACCTGTTACGTCTAAATGCACAATATACGATCAGCAGTCGACCTGTTACGTCTAAATGCACAATATACGATCAGCAGTCGACCTGTTACGTCTAAATGCACAATATACGATCAGCAGTCGACCTGTTACGTCTAAATGCACAATATACGATCAGCAGTCGACCTGTTACGTCTAAATGCACAATATACGATCAGCAGTCGACCTGTTACGTCTAAATGCACAATATACGATCAGCAGTCGACCTGTTACGTCTAAATGCACAATATACGATCAGCAGTCGACCTGTTACGTCTAAATGCACAATATACGATCAGCAGTCGACCTGTTACGTCTAAATGCACAATATACGATCAGCAGTCGACCTGTTACGTCTAAATACACAATATACGATCAGCAGTCGACCTGTTACGTCTAAATACACAATATACGATCAGCAGTCGACCTGTTACGTCTAAATGCACAATATACGATCAGCAGTCGACCTGTTACGTCTAAATGCACAATATACGATCAGCAGTCGACCTGTTACGTCTAAATGCACAATATACGATCAGCAGTCGACCTGTTACGTCTAAATGCACAATATACGATCAGCAGTCGACCTGTTACGTCTAAATGCACAATATACGATCAGCAGTCGACCTGTTACGTCTAAATGCACAATATACGATCAGCAGTCGACCTGTTACGTCTAAATGCACAATATACGATCAGCAGTCGACCTGTTACGTCTAAATGCACAATATACGATCAGCAGTCGACCTGTTACGTCTAAATGCACAATATACGATCAGCAGTCGACCTGTTACGTCTAAATGCACAATATACGATCAGCAGTCGACCTGTTACGTCTAAATGCACAATATACGATCAGCAGTCGACCTGTTACGTCTAAATACACAATATACGATCAGCAGTCGACCTGTTACGTCTAAATACACAATATACGATCAGCAGTCGACCTGTTACGTCTAAATGCACAATATACGATCAGCAGTCGACCTGTTACGTCTAAATGCACAATATACGATCAGCAGTCGACCTGTTACGTCTAAATGCACAATATACGATCAGCAGTCGACCTGTTACGTCTAAATACACAATATACGATCAGCAGTCGACCTGTTACGTCTAAATACACAATATACGATCAGCAGTCGACCTGTTACGTCTAAATACACAATATACGATCAGCAGTCGACCTGTTACGTCTAAATTCACAGTATACGATCAGCAGTCGACCTGTTACGTCTAAATGCACAATATACGATCAGCAGTCGACCTGTTACGTCTAAATGCACAATATACGATCAGCAGTCGACCTGTTACGTCTAAATGCACAATATACGATCAGCAGTCGACCTGTTACGTCTAAATGCACAATATACGATCAGCAGTCGACCTGTTACGTCTAAATGCACAATATACGATCAGCAGTCGACCTGTTACGTCTAAATGCACAATATACGTTCAGCAGTCGACCTGTTACGTCTAAATGCACAATATACGATCAGCAGTCGACCTGTTACGTCTAAATGCACAATATACGATCAGCAGTCGACCTGTTACGTCTAAATGCACAATATACGATCAGCAGTCGACCTGTTACGTCTAAATACACAATATACGATCAGCAGTCGACCTGTTACGTCTAAATACACAATATACGATCAGCAGTCGACCTGTTACGTCTAAATGCACAATATACGATCAGCAGTCGACCTGTTACGTCTAAATGCACAATATACGATCAGCAGTCGACCTGTTACGTCTAAATGCACAATATACGATCAGCAGTCGACCTGTTACGTCTAAATACACAATATACGATCAGCAGTCGACCTGTTACGTCTAAATTCGCACTGATGTTCCCCAATAATTTCCTCTGCATATGGAGTTAATCTTGACAGAAGGATGTTGGACAGAATTTTGTATGTGGTTGACAAAAGTGATATGCCTCGATAATTACTGCAATCTGTTTTATCACCCTTCTTATAAATAGGCACAACGATTGACTCCTTCCACTGCTCAGGCAATTCCTCTTTATTCCAAATAGAATTAATAAGTTTATGGATCTCAGAACGAATTGTCTTACCTCCTGCTGTAATCAGTTCTGCTGGAATTTGATCAATATCTGGTGATTTGTGCCTTTTTAACTTTTCAATAGCCATCTCAACCTCAGAGTCAATGGGCTCAGGCACCAGTGGCTCTGCTGTATGTATTTCAGTCTGCCTAACATCATTAACCCCATGTACATTCAACAGCTGAAATAAATGATTCCTCCACCTAGCCAAGATACTGCGGCAGTCTGCAACCAGATCACCCTTCTCATCCTTTACTACATTGTTTCTAGGCTGGTAACCCTTCTTAAAGCCACTGATGCCCCTATACAAGTCTCTGATATTCTTGTTCTTACTGTTTGTTTCAAGTTCATTAATTTTAGCTTTCAGATATTCCTTCTTTTTGTTCCTGAAATGTCTACTTGCTTCACGTCTTACATTGTTCAGATTATCTACATTAATTTGGTTTGGATTCTGTAACCACTGAATTTTAGCCAGCTTTCTTCGATCTAAAAATTGTGAACATTCCTCGAAAAACACGGTTTATGCTGCTTCCTTCATACAGACGTAGGCTCTGTTTAGCTGAGATTGTGATATTCTCTTTAATGTTTTCTCAAGCCCTGTTTGTGTCCTCACTTTCATTTAAGCCCCTCCAAAGCTGCAAAATTGCTTCAGATTTCAATCTGATACTTTTTCCTAATTTCCAAATAACTCAGCTTCTTGACACTGAATATCTGTGTTTCTTGTTTACTTATCGACAGTCTTCCTCTAACTTTTGCAATCACCAGATATTGATCAGTATCGCAGTCAGCTGTCCTAACAGATCGTACATCGAGATCCACACAAAACACATAAATACAGTCCGTACCGCGCAGTAAACACACTCCGTCTCAGTTATACAAACCAGTCAGTTAATGTTGTACAGTGAAATAATCGCTGTTTGTTCTGAGATCCACACAGAACACATAAATACAGTCCGTACCGCGCAGTAAACACACTCCGTCTCAGTTATACAAACCAGTCAGTTAATGTTGTACAGTGAAATAATCGCTGTTTATTCTGAGATCCACACAAAACACATAAATACAGTCCGTACCGCGCAGTAAACACACTCCGTCTCAGTTATACAAACCAGTCAGTTAATGTTGTACAGTGAAATAATCGCTGTTTGTTCTGAGATCCACACAAAACACATAAATACAGTCCGTACCGCGCAGTAAACACACTCCGTCTCAGTTATACAAACCAGTCAGTTAATGTTGTACAGTGAAATAATCGCTGTTTGTTCTGAGATCCACACAAAACACATAAATACAGTTCGTACCGCGCAGTAAACACACTCCGTCTCAGTTATACAAACCAGTCAGTTAATGTTGTACAGTGAAATAATCGCTGTTTGTTCTGAGATCCACACAAAACACATAAATTCACTGTGTGGGCAGGACGTAGAATTGTTGAATGTTAAACGTAGCGGTACGTATAGTAACCACTGGCTTTAAAGTGTTAAATAACGTTCAGTTTACGTCAGTTACAGTGTGGTGACCTGCTGTGTGTGTATGGTCACACCACCCTCTTTTGTGGCTGCGTCAGAACATTCCTGGCTTGCAGGTAACCTTACTCACACAATCCTTTTACCCACTGCTGTTGCTGGTAATTAAACTGAACATCTCATTCTTTCGAACGTAATTGCATGTATAGGGTGACCAGAAATATGTAAGACACTAATATGATGGTATATTATGGCGAGTCTCATTTTAACACTTTCATTTTTCTACCCGCGGGCCGCTGGGTGCACTCCAGTTTGTCTTGTGCTGCTTTCAGCCTTATTTTGTGTAATTACACAATGCGGCCTGGCAGAAAGTCGTAGAATATTTAAATGAAAATAATCAACATTAAATTTTGTTGCTGGCTTTTAGGTTCCTACAGTTTTGCTTCCTCTGGATGTTAAAATACGTCACACGTCAGCAGAGGGATAAAATTACATAAATTTAAAATCCAGTAGGTGAGAACTTCGGTCTTCTGGGATGTTAAGCAGCGCCTTAAAAGCTGCCTAATTAACAGTGTACATTGTGTAACGTCCCGGAAGTCTGAAATCACGCATAAAATTCAGTAATTTAATATATTTCAAATGTGACCCTTAATGTGTTAAACTTTTACAATGGCGTGTTTAATTTTAAAAATTTTACGGGTTTATTGCTTAAAATGTCCTGCGGGTCGCCCTAGTTCTGAAAATCATTTGTCTGTTGCTCATATGATCAGAGTTTTGAGATGCGTGGATTATGCTTTAAGGGATTAAATTATTATCGATGTATATTGTGTTACCTGATTGTTTAAAGAATAATACTGTGGCTGTGATTGGGGGGATTAAGAATGAACAATTTGTTAGGGGTTAGCAGGTTTCATCGTCTGAACCCCGCGTGAACGCGACCCAGGCAGTTCCCGGGTGAGAGTGCTATAAATACCCCGCCAAGCGGGTCGTCCGGCCGGGTGGAGGTACCTGCACGCAGTGACCTGAATCACAGCACAGCGAACTGCCTTGACTGGGTAATGATGCGTCGAGTCGGCCAGGGTGTCGGCGGTCCCCACTGGAGCTCGTCGTGGTTTTCCTCAGTTAGGACAGTACCACATAACACTCGTATACAATTAGTTAACGCTAGGTATTGTTTCGGGAGCCAGGTTAGATTAGTCAGTAAACTGCAGGGTGTGAGATTAGTCAGTACACTGCAGGGTGTGAGATTAGTCAGTACACTGCAGGGTGTGATATTAGTCAGTACACTGCAGGGTGTGAGATTAGTCAGTACACTGCAGGGTGTGAGATTAGTCAGTACACTGCAGGGTGTGAGATTAGTCAGTACACTGCAGGGTGTGATATTAGTCAGTACACTGCAGAGTGTGAGATTAGTCAGTACACTGCAGGGTGTGAGATTAGTCAGTACACTGCAGGGTGTGAGATTAGTCAGTAGACTGCAGGTGTGAGATTAGTCAGTACACTGCAGGGTGTGAGATTAGTCAGTACACTGCAGGGTGTGAGATTAGTCAGTACACTGCAGGGTGTGATATTAGTCAGTACACTGCAGAGTGTGAGATTAGTCAGTACACTGCAGGGTGTGAGATTAGTCAGTACACTGCAGGGTGTGAGATTAGTCAGTAGACTGCAGGTGCGTGAAATTAGTCAGTAGACTGCGGGGGTGTGAGATTAGTCAGTAGACTGGAGAGGTGTGAGATTAGTCAGTACACTGCAGAGGTGTGAGATTAGTCAGTACACTGCAGGGTTTGAGATTAGTCAGTACACTGCAGAGGTGTGAGATTAGTCAGTAGACTGCAGGGGCGTGAAATTAGTCAGTAGACTGCAGGGGTGTGAGATTAGTCAGTAGACTGCAGAGGTGTGAGATTAGTCAGTACACTGCAGGGGTGTGAGATTAGTCAGTACACTGCAGGGGTGTGAGATTAGTCAGTACACTGCAGGGTGTGAGATTAGTCAGTATACTGCAGGGGTGTGAGATTAGTCAGTAGACTGCAGGGGTGTGAGATTAGTCAGTAGACTGCAAGGGTGTGAGATTAGTCAGTAGACTGCAAAGGTGTGAGATTAGTCAGTACACTGCAGGGGTATGAGATTAGTCAGTACACTGCAGGGTGTGAGATTAGTCAGTAGACTGCAGGGGTGTGAAATTAGTCAGTAGACTGCAGGGGTGTGAGATTAGTCAGTAGACTGCAGGGGTGAAATTAGTCAGTAGACTGCAGGGGTGTGAGGTTAGTCAGTAGACTGCAGGGGCGTGAGATTAGTCAGTAGACTGCAGGGCGTGAGATTAGTCAGTAGACTGCAGGGGCGTGAGATTAGTCAGTAGACTGCAGGGGCGTGAGATTAGTCAGTAGACTGCAGGGGCGTGAGATTAGTCAGTAGACTGCAGGGCGTGAGATTAGTCAGTAGACTGCAGGGGCGTGAGATTAGTCAGTAGACTGCAGGGGCGTGAGATTAGTCAGTAGACTGCAGGGGCGTGAGATTAGTCAGTAGACTACAGGGCGTGAGATTAGTCAGTAGACTGCAGGGGCGTGAGATTAGTCAGTAGACTGCAGGGGCGTGAGATTAGTCAGTAGACTGCAGGGGCGTGAGATTAGTCAGTAGACTGCAGGGGCGTGAGATTAGTCAGTAGACTGCAGGGGCGTGAGATTAGTCAGTAGACTGCAGGGGCGTGAGATTAGTCAGTAGACTGCAGGGGCGTGAGATTAGTCAGTAGACTGCAGGGGCGTGAGATTAGTCAGTAGACTGCAGGGGCGTGGGATTGTCGCTTCTCAGAAAAGTCCAGCCCGCCTTTTGAGGCCCACACAGCATCCTATTTATTAGGTACCTGGTTTTTTTGCCAGGGTAAAGCGGCTGGAGCGTGAGGTTGACCAATCATTTCCATATAGTGGCAAAGTTAGAAATGAGTGCAGCTATGAATATGTGTGCCTCCAAGGCGTGGAGGTGGAACTTGACCTTTACCTTGAGGTAACGTTTGTCTGTCGTCGGTTTCGTAGATACGAATGTTTAAGAATAGGCACAAGATGGCAGCAGTTGACGACAGCGCCAGATTTAAGTCTGCTCGAGTCTTCTTCAATTACACCAGTTTTAAATTCCTCTCGCTATCTTTGCTACAAAAGCCGTCCCCACGACCGGGCCCTTAAAATGATTCGTGGCAATTATATAATCAGTCTGCGCGCGCATTTCCTGATCTTGGCCGTTGATCACCCTAATTAAATATAGAGCATAATATGTTATTGTCGATGTGCGTGTAGACGTATCGTGGAACACGCCTGTCTCAGGAGACACAATGATTTCATGAAAAAACCAATTTTTAAGACCAGTCTCCTTATTTAATATCCAGTCTTCCTACAGTGCTGCTGGTTAGTAAGGTGGAACAAAGCGCCAGTTGTTCGCGGTCTGCAGATGGTCACGTGCGCGCAGCCTATTGTCAGCACAGCAGCCATTCATCCCTCTAGATATGGCTTCTGCAAGCTACGCTTTATTACAATGTGAAGTCTTAGTACGGTCCCTTTTTATGTGGCCTTTGTTGTTAACTTTACAGACTTTTGGATTAACGGAGAGAAAGAGGAGCTTCACTGACTTCAACGGTACTGTACTGAGCGTTGCTGACTGTGTGATAGAGGGTGTTGTGTTGAACACTGCTGACTGTGTGATAGAGGGTGTTGTGTTGAACACTGCTGACTGTGTGATAGAGGGTGTTGTGTTGAACACTGCTGACTGTGTGATAGAGGGTGTTGTTGTTGAACATGCTGACTGTGTGATAGGGTGTTGTGTTGAACACTGCTGACTGTGTGATGAGGTTGTTGTGTTGAACACTGCTGACTGTGTGATAGAGGGTGTTGTGTTGAACACTGCTGACTGTGTGATAGAGGGTGTTGTGTTGAACACTGCTGACTGTGATAGAGGGTGTTGTGTTGAACACTGCTGACTGTGTGATAGAGGTGTTGTGTTGAACACTGCTGACTGTGATAGAGGTTGTGTTGAATCGACTTTGATAGAGGTGTGTTGAACACTGCTGACTGTGTGATGGTGTGTGTTGCTGATTGAGGTGTTGTGTGAACACTGCTGACTGTGTGATAGAGGGTGTTGTGTTGAACACTGCTGACTGGGTGTGTGATAGAGGGTGTTGTGTTGAACACTGCTTGGATAGTGTGATTAGAGGGTGTTGGTGTTGAACACTGCTGACTGTGTGAGTGTTGGAGCGTGTGTGATGTGTTGTGTGAACACTGCTGACTGTGTGATAGAGGTGTGTTGTGTTGAACACTGCTGACTGTATGAGTGTTGTGTTGACTCTGACTGTGTGATGGGTGTTGTGTTGAACACTACTCACTGTGTGATAGAGGGTGTTGTGTTGAACACTGCTGACTGTGTGATAGAGGGTGTTGTGTTGAACACTGCTGACTGTGTGATAGAGGGTGTTGTGTTGAACACTGCTGACTGTGTGATAGAGGGTGTTGTGTTGAACACTGACTGTGTGATTGTTGTGTGAACACTGCTGATGGTTGTGGTGTTGTGTTGAACACTCTGACTTTAGGTTGATGTGACCTACTGTGATAGAGGGTTGTAGGCGGTAGTGTTGTTGAACACTGCTGACTGTGTGATAGAGGGTGTTGTGTTGAACACTGCGACTGGTATGAGGTGATTTCAGAGGATGGTGTTGTGTTGAACACTGCTGACTTTTGTGATAGAGGTGTTGTGTTGAACACTGCTGACTGTGTGATAGAGGTTGTTGTGTTGAACACTGCTGACTGTGTATAGTTTGTGTGACAGCTGTGGTGTAGGTGTGTTGAACACTACTCACTGTGTGATAGAGGGTGTTGTGTTGAACACTGCTGACTGTGTGATAGAGGGTGTTGTGTTGAACACTGCTGACTGTGTGATAGAGGGTGTTGTGTTGAACACTGCTGACTGTGTGATAGAGGGTGTTGTGTTGAACACTGCTGACTGTGTGATAGAGGGTGTTGTGTTGAACACTGCTCACTGTGTGATAGAGGGTGTTGTGTTGAACATTGTTCAGTGTGTGATACAGGCTTACAGGGTGTTGTGTTGAACATTGCTCAATTTTCATTGTTAAAGCTGGTGGTTTTTATGGTTACCACCATGCTATAGAGAGATAGGTACACCTGCAGTCTGACTGTAGACAGTTTCCAAATACCTGTTTGTCGTTGGTCACGGACGAACACTAAGGCTTGTCGATGTATTTGGAAATGTCTTCGTATCTAGGTGTATGATATATATATATATACATATATATATACATATATATACATATATATATTCATTATACGTATGTTTTAAAAATTAACAAGCTTACTATATTTGAAATAATGACGTTACAAGTTTTTCTTTAGTGTTTCTTTTTATGCAACTCCTTTCCACTGAAATTTCAAATTTCTTAAATATTAGTGCAGTTACAGGTTAGCAGAGCGGTTAGTAAATGCTCCATCCTGCTGTCACATGGTCAACCGCCGGCCTCTCACAGTAGGGGATCAGGTTTAACCACAGGCACGTCGTTGTGCGATTTTTGGTGGGTAAAGTGACACTGGGAGATGTTTATCGCCAAGTATGTCGGTTTCACCCTGTCAGTATCACTAGCAACGCTACACACGTGTGTATCTCTTATCTACCACATACGTTATAATCTTAACAATTGAGAGCGTCGTTAAATAACAATTAAAATCAATTCAGTAGGCAATCAGATGCTTGAAAAAACATTATAATATTTGTATGTTAAAAGCCATGTAGAATGCTCATGTATAAGTCGCTGTGCCCCGTGGTGTAAACAAGGAGTTAAACTGAACTTAGCCTGATTTGCGTTTAAAGACTCAGTCCGTACCGCGCAGTAAACACACTCCGTCTCAGTTATACAAACCAGTCAGTTAATGTTGTACAGTGAAATAATCGCTGTTTGTTCTGAGATCCACACAAAACACATAAATACAGTTCGTACCGCGCAGTAAACACACTCCGTCTCAGTTATACAAACCAGTCAGTTAATGCTGTACAGTGAAATAATCGCTGTTTGTTCTGAGATCCACACAAAACACATAAATACAGTCCGTACCGCGCAGTAAACACACTCCGTCTCAGTTATACAAACCAGTCAGTTAATGTTGTACAGTGAAATAATCGCTGTTTGTTCTGAGATCCACACAAAACACATAAATACAGTCCGTACCGCGCAGTAAACACACTCCGTCTCAGTTATACAAACCAGTCAGTTAATGTTGTACAGTGAAATAATCGCTGTTTGTTCTGAGATCCACACAAAACACATAAATACAGTCCGTACCGCGCAGTAAACACACTCCGTCTCAGTTATACAAACCAGTCGGTTAATGTTGTACAGTGAAATAATCGCTGTTTGTTCTGAGATCCACACAGAACACATAAATACAGTTCGTACCGCGCAGTAAACACACTCCGTCTCAGTTATACAAACCAGTCAGTTAATGTTGTACAGTGAAATAATCGCTGTTTGTTCTGAGATCCACACAGAACACATAAATACAGTTCGTACCGCGCAGTAAACACACTCCGTCTCAGTTATACAAACCAGTCGGTTAATGTTGTACAGTGAAATAATCGCTGTTTGTTCTGAGATCCACACAGAACACATAAATACAGTTCGTACCGCGCAGTAAACACACTCCGTCTCAGTTATACAAACCAGTCGGTTAATGTTGTACAGTGAAATAATCGCTGTTTGTTCTGAGATCACACACAAAACACATAAATACAGTCCGTACCGCGCAGTAAACACACTCCGTCTCAGTTATACAAACCAGTCGGTTAATGTTGTACAGTGAAATAATCGCTGTTTGTTCTGAGATCCACACAGAACACATAAATACAGTTCGTACCGCGCAGTAAACACACTCCGTCTCAGTTATACAAACCAGTCAGTTAATGCTGTACAGTGAAATAATCGCTGTTTGTTCTGAGATCCACACAAAACACATAAATACAGTCCGTACCGCGCAGTAAACACACTCCGTCTCAGTTATACAAACCAGTCAGTTAATGTTGTACAGTGAAATAATCGCAGTTTGTTCTGAGATCCACACAAAACACATAAATACACTGTGTGGGCAGAACGTAAAATTTGTGAATGTTAAACTTGGTGGTACATATAGTAACCATTGGACTGTAAACGCTTAAGTCCTTATGGTATCTGTTGCAGAACTGTAATTTAGTCTGCACTGTCAACTTACTGAAACACGTGGATGCTGCGGGTTGCAGATAACGGGAAACTCCAAACTAAATTTCCTGTTTGGGCTTCGTGGACATGCCTCGAAAGAACGGTTGTTACGTCATAGCTGCGTGACTCCAAAACCACAAGTCGGGCCCCTTTAGGGCCCAATTGAGCCAGTGTATACAGCAACAGCTGCTTTAACATTGAGCACTTTGCATTTTTCCCGCAGAATATATTTTTGTGCGAGGTTAGGGGTTGTTACGGCGATGTCGGCGACGTTTCGAAGCTTCTGGGATATATGCCGTGTTTTTGGCTAAAAGTACCCGACGTTTCGAAAGATAGTAGTGCCGTTGTCTTCAGGTTTAAGCAACTGACACTGTGTAATATTTAATAACGGCGTTTCCGAGGAACGTATTCCCTCCAGCTTCAGATTGAAAGATTTGTTACAATTGTGACAGTTCATTGGCGAGCCTGATCCCTAACCCTGGGGCCCAAATACAGAACGCCTTGTTCTGGCGCAGTTTCTGTTGCCTTTGTACAGAAGTCTTGTCCTTGTCACGTTACGCACAAACTTACTTTGTCTTTCTGTTTTTCAGTTTTATCGAAATTAAAATACACAGAGTTACACGGTTTCTATTTCCACAGAGCTATTCTTTGTGTGACGTCATTAGATTACTTGTTGCCTACCCGCAAGGGGAGTAATGAAGTTTTCACCCACCCCACCCCCCCTCTCCCCGCTTTGAATATGAAATTCCACTTAAGTTTTGTTTCCAATAAAACTCATTGCCTGTTTGTTTGTGTTACGTTTTCAGGCTAGCTGGCTGTTTGCTGTTTGCTGTTTGCTGTTTGCTGTTTGCTGTTTGCTGTTTGCTGTTCGCCACCTCAGTTGTCGCTGAACGTGACGCAGTGTTCGTCAGACTCTTGTGTCACTGACGCCATAAATATGCAGTTACAATTTACTGTTCATAAAACACCAACAAAATGCACTTCACTTTCACTTTTATTATGTATCAATCGACCCCTACATATGTTTCGGTTTATGTAAAAACCATCTTCAGGGGGTTCAAAAATTAATGTTATTAATTAATTAATATGTATTGAACGTAGTTAATGTTAATTAATTAATTGATTAATTAGTATGGAATGAACGTAGTTTTTGTAACCCCCTGAAGATGGTTTTTACATAAAACCGAAACATATGTAGGGGTCGATTGATACATAATAAAAGTGAAAGTGAAGTGCATTTTGTTGGTGTTTTATGAACAGTGAATTGTACAAATACACGGTGATACTGATATAAAATGTAAACAGTTACTATGTTAAGGCGTCACGTAGTTTTTTCGACGCCTGATATTAACCGCCACGACGCGTCTATCTAAAGTGGTTCTATTTGCGAAACGTAAAGTTATGCCCGTGCTTAATTCAGCACTATGCCAAAAAGGATGGGGGACAGGGGGTGTTGTTTTTTTGTATGGCTCGACAGCCCCTTGGGGGCCTAGGCCGCCTCATTGTTCGACGCTTCACGATCACACTCAGACACACCACACTCTGTAGGACTCCTCTGGACGAGTGATCAGCCCGTCACAGAGACCTCTACCTGACAACACACAACACTCACAACAGACAGACATCCATGCCCTGGGCGGGATTCGAACCCGCAATCCCAGCAAGCGAGCGGCCGCAGACCGACACCTTAGACCGCGCGGCCACTGCGATCGGCACTGGAGGTATAGCTCCACTAACTAACTAACTAACTAACTAACTCCATGTAGCACAGTCCTTCTTGAGAAGCTAACAGGTCGTCAGCTGGTCAAGAAATTCTCCTCGTTTTATGGAACCCGAAGGTTCATTACCGCACTTACAACAGCCCGTCACCTGTAACCATCCTGAGCCAGATCAATCCAGTCCATTGAGCGTTAAACTAGGTGTTACGTGCAGTAAGGCTAGACTGTTAAGGCCGACGTAAGGCTAGACTGTTAAGGCTGACGTAAGGCTAGACTGTTAAGGCTGACGTAAGGCTAGACTGTTAAGGCCGACGTAAGGCTAGACTGTTAAGGCTGACGTAAGGCTAGACTGTTAAGGCCGACGTAAGGCTAGACTGTTAAGGCCGACGTAAGGCTAGACTGTTAAGGCTGACGTAAGGCTAGACTGTTAAGGCCGACGTAAGGCTAGACTGTTAAGGCTGACGTAAGGCTAGACTGTTAAGGCTGACGTAAGGCTAGACTGTTAAGGCTGACGTAAGGCTAGACTGTTAAGGCTGACGTAAGGCTAGACTGTTAAGGCTGACGTAAGGCTAGACTCTTAAGGCTGACGTAAGGCTAGACTGTTAAGGCCGACGTAAGGCTAGACTGTTAAGGCCGACGTAAGGCTAGACTGTTAAGGCTGACGTAAGGCTAGACTGTTAAGGCTGACGTAAGGCTAGACTGTTAAGGCTGACGTAAGGCTAGACTGTTAAGGCTGACGTAAGGCTAGACTGTTAAGGCCGACGTAAGGCTAGACTGTTAAGGCTGACGTAAGGCTAGACTGTTAAGGCCGACGTAAGGCTAGACTGTTAAGGCTGACGTAAGGCTAGACTGTTAAGGCCGACGTAAGGCTAGACTGTTAAGGCTGACGTAAGGCTAGACTGTTAAGGCTGACGTAAGGCTAGACTGTTAAGGCCGACGTAAGGCTAGACTGTTAAGGCCGACGTAAGGCTAGACTGTTAAGGCTGACGTAAGGCTAGACTGTTAAGGCTGACGTAAGGCTAGACTGTTAAGGCTGACGTAAGGCTAGACTGTTAAGGCCGACGTAAGGCTAGACTGTTAAGGCTGACGTAAGGCTAGACTGTTAAGGCCGACGTAAGGCTAGACTGTTAAGGCTGACGTAAGGCTAGACTGTTAAGGCCGACGTAAGGCTAGACTGTTAAGGCCGACGTAAGGCTAGACTGTTAAGGCTGACGTAAGGCTAGACTGTTAAGGCTGACGTAAGGCGCCTTAAGAAGGATCTGGTCTGTCTCGGCTACAGGTCAGACGTTGTTGCTAACAACTGTAATCAGGTTTTTGCTTTGTCCTGCTTTACACTCCTTATCTTTTGTTTGTTTGAGGTTCAGTACGTAACTTTATAATGTACCTGAATCATTCACAGCAGCTAGTCAGTGTATGTACCTGCGGACGGAGTGGCAAGGTGACTGTTACGGTGACATTTAGGCACTTATCATTCCGTAAGTGCTGTAAGGACTTTCCAACGTGCGTGAGAGAGATGCGAACTGAAGTCACCAGTAAGAGTTGCATTTAAACCTTTTATCGAGCAACCTTTAAGGATAAAAACCACGTGGTTGACCATATACTAAAGTTCATCGTAGATAGTGTGGAGCCTGCGGACTGCACACCTCCAGGCCCTCCACTCTCCAGGTGACAACTTCTCTGCCAGAAGTCCTGGTCCTCCACGGTGAGAGCCTGGCGACTAACCTGGCGACTTACCTGGCGACTAACCGCCTGAGCCATGGGACGAGGTTCAAAAGAGTTCATCCGAGCAGTTCTATCGTCTGTCTCCGTGCTCGTGCACCAGCGTCCTAGGAAATGTTCGTGACGATGGGGGCGTCGTGTTGACCGATCACTGTAGGGGGGAACAGAATTCCTAGGATTATAGGAACTTGCTTTCTTTGTCACGTTTTATCGACGGCCGACGTCTCTCCGCGTCTGTAAGACTCACACCAAGTGTGCGCTGTGCGGCGTCTGCTAGCACAAATACCAGTCGCACGTAATGTCATTCGTGGCACAACGACAAGTATTTTTATAACGCCAGGCGACCCGACGGCCGCATTCTTGTAGCTCCAGCAACTGAGCTGGAAAACTTCGGTATTTACGCTATTCATGCTATTATTCCACTACAGCACAAAAGCATTTGTTATCTCATTTATTTGTGCGTCTTGCCCTTCAAGTAAAGTTTAGGGCTTTAAAGCCCATAGCGACTAGTTACGGGCTGGACGGTCCGGGGATCGAATCCCGGTGGAGACGAGATTTTCAGCACCCGTCCAGACCGGCCCTGGAGCCTACCCAGCCTCCTATACAATGGGTACCGGGTCTCTTTCGCGGGGGTAAAGCGGCCGGGGCGTGGAGTTGACCACCCACCGTCATCTAGTGCCGAGGTTTAAAGAAAGAGTAGAGCTATACATCTACTCCCCTTCTGGGCCTTCATGGCCTGTTGTAGGGTGAACTTTACGTCTATTTAAAGCCCAGACTGACTAACCAACTAACTAACTAATTTATCAACTGACTCCAGGAAGGAGAGTCCTTGAGAAGCTGATAGTTTCTCAGCTATTGAAGAAGTTCGCAGCATTTTGTGCAACCCAATGTTCATTACCGTGTTCACAACAGCCCCCTCTTTTTTCAGTCTTGAGCAAGGTGCATACAGTCAACGCTCTTCCATCCTACTTTTGGGAATATAATATTAAAATGGTTATACAAACAGTCAGTTAATGTTGTACAGTGAAATAATCGCTGTTTGTTCTGAGATCCACACAAAACACATAAATACAGTCCGTACCGCGCAGTAAACACACTCCGTCTCAGTTATACAAACCAGTCAGTTAATGTTGTACAGTGAAATAATCGCTGTTTGTTCTGAGATCCACACAAAACACATAAATACAGTCCGTACCGCGCAGTAAACACACTACGTCTCAGTTATACAAACCAGTCAGTTAATGTTGTACAGTGAAATAATCGCTGTTTGTTCTGAGATCCACACAAAACACATAAATACAGTCCGTACCGCGCAGTAAACACACTACGTCTCAGTTATACAAACCAGTCAGTTAATGCTGTACAGTGAAATAATCGCTGTTTGTTCTGAGATCCACACAAAACACATAAATACAGTCCGTACCGCGCAGTAAACACACTACGTCTCAGTTATACAAACCAGTCAGTTAATGTTGTACAGTGAAATAATCGCTGTTTGTTCTGAGATCCACACAAAACACATAAATACAGTCCGTACCGCGCAGTAAACACACTACGTCTCAGTTATACAAACCAGTCAGTTAATGTTGTACAGTGAAATAATCGCTGTTTGTTCTGAGATCCACACAAAACACATAAATACAGTCCGTACCGCGCAGTAAACACACTCCGTCTCAGTTATACAAACCAGTCAGTTAATGCTGTACAGTGAAATAATCGCTGTTTGTTCTGAGATCCACACAAAACACATAAATACAGTCCGTACCGCGCAGTAAACACACTCCGTCTCAGTTATACAAACCAGTCAGTTAATGCTGTACAGTGAAATAATCGCTGTTTGTTCTGAGATCCACACAAAACACATAAATACAGTCCGTACCGCGCAGTAAACACACTCCGTCTCAGTTATACAAACCAGTCAGTTAATGCTGTACAGTGAAATAATCGCTGTTTGTTCTGAGATCCACACAAAACACATAAATACAGTCCGTACCGCGCAGTAAACACACTCCGTCTCAGTTATACAAACCAGTCAGTTAATTTTGTACAGTAAAATAATCGCTGTTTGTTCTGAGATCCACATAAAACACATAAATACAGTCCGTACAGCGCAGTAAACACACTCCGTCTCAGTTATACAAACCAGTCAGTTAATGCTGTACAGTGAAATAATCGCTGTTTGTTCTGAGATCCACACAAAACACATAAATACACTGTGTGGCAGAACGTAATTGTAGTATGTTAAACTGGTGGTACATATAGTAACCACTGGGCTTTAGAGGTTAATATACAAAGACTCAGTCCGTACCGCGCAGTAAACACACTCCGTCTCAGTTATACAAACCAGTCAGTTAATGCTGTACAGTGAAATAATCGCTGTTTGTTTTGAGATCCACAGAAAACACATAAATACACTGTGTGGGCAGAACATAGAATTGTTTAATATTAAGGCTGGTGGTACGTAAAGTAACCACTGAGGAGCTGTCGTTATCGGAAAATGTCTCTGGTCGCGGGAACACAAACAGTTTCACACAGGCTGTTATCCATGATCGTCGCATTAATTGAATTTTATGTATATATCAGACCGTTCGAGCGAGGAGGATCAGAGCTGTGTATTTCTGCAGTGTAGTATTGACTGTAAGGCTGCTTCTGAATGGAGGGGCTTTCGTTGTAGAGGATTGGAGATGAAGCGGGGAATAGGGCCGTTATAAACTGGAATTGGATTACTTTCTGCTTGCTACATAAAGCCGCTCAGTTAAAGGATCCCTCAGGCGTACCAACTTACGTGAAATGTATAAACATAGATACAGCGAGACAAATACGAATTAAACCTCTGTCTGTATTTGCTGAAATTTTATACCAACAAATCACCATTTTAATTACGTTCATTATATGAATATATGGGGCAGAGGTCTTGTGGACAAGCTTATGGTTGCTCAGCTACGCCTAATGTTTTGCGACTTACAGGAATATACATTCAGAAGAGTTTGTTATTTTTGTCACAAGAGCTCGCCATTGGTCCATGTCCTGAAATCCCATCTAGTTTCTTAAAGACACACTTTATTATTATCATGGGCCACGTGACATTAAGGCTGAGAACGCTAACAGCTGTGCATAAACTTTGGGCTAGGACTTCGAGAATGATCGTAAGTTCAGAGACAATATCTTGTGTGATTTTGACGCTTTTAAGGTGTGGGCGGCAAATACATTATAAGGGCCATATGACATGGACCGATCACAGTGACCGCGCGGTCTAAGGCATGGGTCTACGGCTACTCGCTTGCTGGGATTTCGGGTTCGAATCCTGCCGGGTGCATGGATGTCTGTCTGTTGTGAGTGTTGTGTGTTGTCAGGTAGAGGTCTCTGCGAAGGGCTGATCACTCGTCCAGAGGAGTCCTACCGACTGTGGTGTGTCTGAGTGTGATCGTGAAGCCTCGATAATGAGGCGGCTTAGGCCCCCAAGGGGCTGTCGAGGCATTGGAAAAAATGACATAAGATAGAATATTGTAATTCTATGAATTATAGTACTTTGTTATTGTTTTGATATTGTAGGTATATATATATTTTTTCTATGACTGAAGAGCCCCCAGTGGGCCACGGCCTCCTCATTGTCGAGGCTTCACGATCACACTCAGACACACCACACTCGGTAGGACTCCTCTGGACGAGGGATCAGCCAGTCGCATGGAAATCTACCTGACAACACACAACACTCACAACAGACAGACATCCATGTCCTAGGCGGGATTCGAACCCGCAATCCCAGTAAGCGAGCGGCCGTAGACCGACGCCTTAGACCGCGCGGTCACTGGGATCGACGTAGGTTTATGTACAGATGTAAATATATAGTACATATCTCAATGCGTATAAACAATTAAGAGGACATTGCTACATAACGTTCAATATGCACGCATAATACGTTTTTAACAAAGAACTTCATTCCTGTGTATCAACCTGTATATAAGGCCCTGTAATGGGCTTCAAGGTACATTCGTTTTATTTATGGTTCAAATGTATTTTAGTAAATTTTATGTCTGCTACCTTTAAGGTCAATATATCCCCATGCTTAGTGAAACAGCACGTTACGAATACATATGCGGGACTGGAGATACAGCTCCACTCAGTCTTGTCCAGGGCACTCGATATACGTGAGAGGTCTGCGCGCTTGTTGACAGAGCCCCCGGTAAGCAGGCTGATCTGCAGAGCGGCTCTGAGCGCAATGGACGAGAGAAAATGTGTGCAGGGCGTCAGACCGCAGGCAGCGTCTACTGCCGCGGTGCCTCTCGCTGCTGCGTTTAATACAGTTTATCCTTCAGTTTCAGTGAGCGGCGTTCACAAAGAACACGTCACACATGAAACGTGATTTGTGGGCGGATTGGGCGGCCTGCTGTCTTGATCACATTTCAGTCGGCGCAAGTACCACTCTGACAGCCATAAACATACCGCAGCGACATAATGCTGGCCACACTTGCTAATTCTATGCTGCGCTCCCATGGGAACTTGCGGGCTGTCTGAGTGGTAACACTGATGTAGGGAGAGAAGAGAGTGTGAATGCTACTTTGTAGGTAGCGGTAGAGGGAAAGAACGGAAGGACGAGACGCTAGACAGTGTCGTCGTACCGCAGTAAACCCCCTCTCGTTAAAAGTCAGTATGCTGTACAGTGAAACGTGTTTTTCTAGATCCCAAACATATACAGTCCGTACCGCGCAGTAAGACACACTCGTCGTAAGTTAACAAACCAGTCAGTTAATGTTGTACAGTGAAATAATCGCTGTTTGTTCTGAGATCCACACAAAACACATAATACAGTCCGTACCGCGCAGTAAACACACTCCGTCTCAGTTATACAAACCAGTCAGTTAATGTTGTACAGTGAAATAATCGCTGTTTGTTCTGAGATCCACACAAAACACATAAATACAGTCCGTACCCGCGCAGTAAACACACTCCGTCTCAGTTATACAAACCAGTCAGTTAATGCTGTTACAGTGAAATAATCGCTGTTTGTTCTGAGATCCACACAAAACACATAAATACAGTCCGTACCGCGCAGTAAACACACTCCGTCTCAGTTATACAAACCAGTCAGTTAATGCTGTACAGTGAAATAATCGCTGTTTGTTCTGAGATCCACACAAAACACATAAATACAGTCCGTACCGCGCAGTAAACACACTCCGTCTCAGTTATACAAACCAGTCAGTTAATGTTGTACAGTGAAATAATCGCTGTTTGTTCTGAGATCCACACAAAACACATAAATACAGTCCGTACCGCGCAGTAGACACACTACGTCTCAGTTATACAAACCAGTCAGTTAATGTTGTACAGTGAAATAATCGCTGTTTGTTCTGAGATCCACACAAAACACATAAATACAGTCCGTACCGCGCAGTAGACACACTCAGTCTCAGTTATACAAACCAGTCAGTTAATGTTGTACAGTGAAATAATCGCTGTTTGTTCTGAGATCCACACAAAACACATAAATACAGTCCGTACCGCGCAGTAGACACACTCAGTCTCAGTTATACAAACCAGTCAGTTAATGTTGTACAGTGAAATAATCGCTGTTTGTTCTGAGATCCACACAAAACACATAAATACAGTCCGTACCGCGCAGTAAACACACTCCGTCTCAGTTATACAAACCAGTCAGTTAATGTTGTACAGTGAAATAATCGCTGTTTGTTCTGAGATCCACACAAAACACATAAATACAGTCCGTACCGCGCAGTAGACACACTCAGTCTCAGTTATACAAACCAGTCAGTTAATGTTGTACAGTGAAATAATCGCTGTTTGTTCTGAGATCCACACAAAACACATAAATACAGTCCGTACCGCGCAGTAGACACACTCAGTCTCAGTTATACAAACCAGTCAGTTAATGTTGTACAGTGAAATAATCGCTGTTTGTTCTGAGATCCACACAAAACACATAAATACAGTCCGTACCGCGCAGTAAACACACTCCGTCACAGTTATACAAACCAGTCAGTTAATGCTGTACAGTGAAATAATCGCTGTTTGTTCTGAGATCCACACAAAACACATAAATACAGTCCGTACCGCGCAGTAAACACACTCCGTCTCAGTTATACAAACCAGTCAGTTAATGCTGTACAGTGAAATAATCGCTGTTTGTTCTGAGATCCACACAAAACACATAAATACAGTCCGTACCGCGCAGTAAACACACTCCGTCTCAGTTATACAAACCAGTCAGTTAATGCTGTACAGTGAAATAATCGCTGTTTGTTCTGAGATCCACACAAAACACATAAATACAGTCCGTACCGCGCAGTAAACACACTCCGTCTCAGTTATACAAACCAGTCAGTTAATGCTGTACAGTGAAATAATCGCTGTTTGTTCTGAGATCCACACAAAACACATAAATACAGTCCGTACCGCGCAGTAAACACACTCCGTCTCAGTTATACAAACCAGTCAGTTAATGCTGTACAGTGAAATAATCGCTGTTTGTTCTGAGATCCACACAAAACACAATAAATACAGTCCGTACCGCGCAGTAAACACACTCCGTCTCAGTTATACAAACCAGTTAGTTAATGCTGTACAGTGAAATAATCGCTGTTTGTTCTGAGATCCACACAAAACACATAAATACAGTCCGTACCGCGCAGTAAACACACTCCGTCTCAGTTATACAAACCAGTCAGTTAATGCTGTACAGTGAAATAATCGCTGTTTGTTCTGAGATCCACACAAAACACATAAATACAGTCCGTACCGCGCAGTAAACACACTCCGTCTCAGTTATACAAACCAGTCAGTTAATGCTGTACAGTGAAATAATCGCTGTTTGTTCTGAGATCCACACAAAACACATAAATACAGTCCGTACCGCGCAGTAAACACACTCCGTCTCAGTTATACAAACCAGTCAGTTAATGCTGTACAGTGAAATAATCGCTGTTTGTTCTGAGATCCACACAAAACACATAAATACAGTCCGTACCGCGCAGTAAACACACTCCGTCTCAGTTATACAAACCAGTCAGTTAATGCTGTACAGTGAAATAATCGCTGTTTGTTCTGAGATCCACACAAAACACATAAATACAGTCCGTACCGCGCAGTAAACACACTCCATCTCAGTTATACAAACCAGTCAGTTAATGTTGTACAGTGAAATAATCGCTGTTTGTTCTGAGATCCACACAAAACACATAAATACACTGTGTGGGCAGAACATAGAATTGTTGAATGTTAAACGTGGTGGTACATATAGTAACCACTGGACTTTAAACGATTAAGCAAAATAAGATTTGTACAAAATTAAGAATTTGTGTGTAATATTTCTTAGGACGACATATCATAATGAATTTTCTTATTATGAGAATTATTTATCTGGGCTAAGAATATCTTTGCCGATCTCAGTGACCGCGCGGTCTAAGGCGTGGGTCTACGGCCGCTCGCGTATTAGGGTTGTGGGTTCGAATCCCGCCTACGGCATGGATGTCTGTGTCTTGTGAGTGTTGTGTGTTGTCAGGTAGAGGTCTCTGCGACGGGCTGATCACTCGTACAGAGGAGTCCTACCGAGTGTGGTGTGTCTGAGTGTGATCGTGAAGCCTCGAAAAATTAGGCGGCCTAGGCCCCCAAAGGGCTGTCGAGCCATTGGTAAAAAAGGAATATCTGGAGCTTTTCATCCACTTACACATGCGGCATATTGGCTTAATTTTAGTTAATTACTTTACTTAGTGTTCGTACTAAAACGCAAAGTTATGATGTTTATATTGTTCCAGTGGACAAACTGAACCTGATCCAAAAGATCTGGAAAGTTTCTGTTTTTAGTATTAAATATAAAATGTTGTTTAACTCTCTTAACCAAGGGTGTCAAACCCGCGGCCCGCCAGGTTGCACTTTTCGGCCCTCGGCCACATTTGTAAATCATGGATTCATTCATTCTACTGTCTGTCTTACGACAGGTCCGTAGCCTCTTCATTCTGCAGTCTGTCTCTCACGGACAGGTCCGTAGCCTCTTCATTCTGCAGTCTGTCTTACGACAGGTCCGTAGCCTCTTCATTCTGCAGTCTGTCTTACGACAGGTCCGTAGCCTCTTCATTCTGCAGTCTGTCTTACGACAGGTCCGTAGCCTCTTCATTCTGCAGTCTGTCTTACGACAGGTCCGTAGCCTCTTCATTCTGAGTCTGTCTTACGACTGGTCCGTAGCCTCTTCATTCTGCAGTCTGTCTTACGACAGGTCCGTAGCCTCTTCATTCTGCAGTCTGTCTTACGACAGGTCCGTAGCCTCTTCATTCTGCAGTCTGTCTTACGACAGGTCCGTAGCCTCTTCATTCTGTAGTCTGTCTTACGACAGGTCCGTAGCCTCTTCATTCTGCAGTCTGCTTACGACAGGTCCGTAGCCTCTTCATTCTGTAGTCTGTCTTACGGACAGGTCCGTAGCCTCTTCATTCTGCAGTCTGTCTTACGACAGGTCCGTAGCCTCTTCATTCTGCAGTCTGTCTTACGGCAGGTCCGTAGCCTCTTCATTCTGTCAGTCTGTCTTACGACAGGTCCGTAGCCTCTTCATTCTGCAGTCTGCCTTACGACAGGTCCGTAGCCTCTTCATTCTGCAGTCTGTCTTACGACAGGCCCGTAGCCTCTTCATTCTGCAGTCTGTCTTACAACAGGTCCGTAGCCTCTTCATTCTGCAGTCTGTCTTACGACAGGTCCGTAGCCTCTTCATTCTGCAGTCTGTCTTACGACAGATCCGTAGCGTCTTCATTCTGCAGTCAGTCTTTGACAGGTCCGTAGCCTCTTCATTCTGCAGTCTGTCTTACGACAGGTCCGTAGCCTCTTTATTCTGCAGTCTGTCTTACGACAGATCCGTAGCGTCTTCATTCTGCAGTCAGTCTTTGACAGGTCCGTAGCCTCTTCATTCTGCAGTCTGTCTTACGACAGATCCGTAGCGTCTTCATTCTGCAGTCAGTCTTTGACAGGTCCGTAGCCTCTTCATTCTGCAGTCTGTCTTACGACAGGTCCGTAGCCTCTTTATTCTGCAGTCTGTCTTACGACAGTCCGTAGCTCTTCATTCTGCAGTCAGTCTTTAGACAGGTCCGTAGCCTCTTCATTCTGCAGTCTGTCTTACGACAGGTCCGTAGCCTCTTTCAAAGCGAGTTCTCCACAGGGTGCGATCTGATGCTTGCTCTTTCAATTTCCAGTATCTTCTCTTTTCCCTAAGGTCATCCAGTAGCTGCTTACGCCTTTCCCTCGTCTTCCCGTCATTTCTGTCCTTCCTTCTAACTTTCCTTCAATCACGCGTTTTAGAATTCAGTTTCTACGCAAGATGTGACCAATCATGCATATACTATAAAATTTCCACAATAATTTAGGCGGTTAGATATGCCTGTTACTGTGATACTCCCACGTGGGGCCCGCGAAGCAACTCACAATGGTTGTGGCCCTTTGCCAAAAAATCGTGTACGCCCCTGTTCTGAACAGAAGTTACTCTATGAGTCGTTTACTTAAACACACAAAATGGCTTTAGATTCTGCGCACAGTAAGCAGTAAGTACGAGGTGCTGTCCAACACTTCCCGAACTGTATCAGCAAATAAAGCAGACACACACTTAGTCCTAATCGCCACCGTCCCCTTCAAAGTAGTCCCCTTGGGAGCGTACACAGCGATCCCAACGTTTCTGCCACGACCGGAAGCTGTCCTGGAAGACCTTTGTGTCATCGTGTTCAGTACTTTCTGCGATTTGGCCTGGATCTCCTCTACGGTGTCAAATCTTCGTCCTTTTAACTTGATTTTCATCTTGAGGAAGAGGAAGAAGTCACAGGGGGCTAAATCAGGCGAGTAAGGGGGGTGGGGGACGACCGTCATGTTTTTGGAGGCCAAATACTGCTACACAACCAAAGCGGTGTGCGCGGGTGCATTGTCGTGATGGAGCACCCAGTTTTTCGTGCGGGTGCTTTGTCGTGATGGAGCACCCAGTTGTTCGTGCGGGTGCATTGTCGTGATGGAGCACCCAGTTTTTCGTGCGGGTGCATTGTCGTGATGGAGCACCCAGTCGTTCGTGCGGGTGCATTGTCGTGATGGAGCACCCAGTCTTTCGTGCGGGTGCATTGTCGTGATGGAGCACCCAGTTGTTGGTGCGGGTGCATTGTCGTGATGGAGCACCCAGTTGTTCGTGCGGGTGCATTGTCGTGATGGAGCACCCAGTTTTTCGTGCGGGTGCATTGTCGTGATGGAGCACCCAGTTTTTCGTGCGGGTGCATTGTGATGGAGGACCCAGTTGTTCGTGCGGGTGCATTGTCGTGATGGAGCACCCAGTCTTTCGTGCGGGTTCATTGTCGTGATGGAGCACCCAGTTGTTCGTGCGGGTGCATTGTCGTGATGGAGCACCCAGTTTTTCGTGCGGGTGCATTGTCGTGATGGAGCACCCAGTTGTTCGTGCGGGTGCATTGTCGTGATGGAGCACCCAGTTTTTCGTGCGGGTGCATTGTCGTGATGGAGCACCCAGTTGTTCGTGCGGGTGCATTGTCGTGATGGAGCACCCAGTCTTTCGTGCGGGTGCATTGTCGTGATGGAGCACCCAGTTGTTCGTGCGGGTGCATTGTCGTGATGGAGCACCCAGTTTTTCGTGCGGGTGCATTGTCGTGATGGAGCACCCAGTTGTTCGTGCGGGTGCATTGTCGTGATGGAGCACCCAGTTTTTCGTGCGGGTGCATTGTCGTGATGGAGCACCCAGTTGTTCGTGCGGGTGAATTGTCGTGATGGAGCACCCAGTTTTTTCGTGTGACATTTGCCTGGCTGCTTCCGCCTCATGTCCTCCCTAAGCCTCCTCAGGACGTCGCAGTAGAACTTCGCATTGACAGTCCGACCTGGAGGCACGAATTCCTTTAGGATAATCCCGTCAATATCGAAACAGGTCGTCCAGAACGTTCGTCATCGTCAACTGACGTTCGGCCATTTTTAAACCGGTTAAACCAGTCATAGTTTTGCGTCTGACCCAAAGCTTCATCGCCAAATGCTTGTTTAATAATTTGGTGAGTTTTTGCAGCACTCTTGCCAAGTTTGAAGCAAAACTTGATGCAAACACGACGCTCCTTCACGTCCACCATTTCAACGGGGAAAAATCGCAAAACGGCACAAACACGACGTTATAAAAATGCGTAGATCAAAAGAATGTGTGCACTCAGCGCGAAGCCACGTCGCACACTGGTTCACAAAGGATACTTGCAGCGCTACCAGGCGCAACTAGTCCGCACTAAAACCGGTTCCCTCGCGACGTTCAAATTTCGGGAACTTTTGGGTAGCATTACGTATGTCCACAGAATACATGAACGGACTGACCTTATAATGGAAATTGTGTTCCCTCTGAGATATGACCTTCATTTTTGTGTATTATTTAGATGACCCTCAATCCTTAAAGTGTTAATGCAACATTCATAATGATACGCATACTTATGCGTACCAAACATCTGTTGTCATCATCAGTCACACCTGTCGGTCATATGCGTACCAAACATCTGTTGTCATCATCAGTCACACCTGTCGGTCATATGCGTACCAAACATCTGTTGTCATCATCAATCACACCTGTCGGTCATATGCGTACCAAACATCTGTTGTCATCATCAGTCAGACCTGTCGGTCATATGCGTACCAAACATCTGTTCTCATCATCAATCACACCTGTCGGTCATATGCGTACCAAACATCTGTTGTCATCATCAGTCACACCTGTCGGTCATATGCGTACCAAACATCTGTTGTCATCATCAGTCACACCTGTCGGTCATATGCGTACCAAACATCTGTTCTCATCATCAATCACACCTGTCGGTCATATGCGTACCAAACATCTGTTGTCATCATCAGTCAGACCTGTCGGTCATATGCGTACCAAACATCTGTTGTCATCATCAGTCAGACCTGTCGGTCATATGCGTACCAAACATCTGTTGTCATCATCAGTCAGACCTGTCGGTCATACGCAATGCTGACCGCCACATGTCACGCAAAAGCCGAGTTAACAAATCTTTTACGGATTCTGTTGATTTATTTTTGCAGTGTATTACAGAGAGCAGTAGAGGACGAAGCTACAGACATTCCCACCTCAGCAGTTCTCATTAGCACTATATCGTATTTATTTATGTGCATGGTGTCCCTTTTATCGTGTTCCTGGGCACGGCAGCTGTCATGGAGTGTCTCGGCCGATGTGGGCTTTGTGTGCGATGAAGTTGCAGTGCTCGGGGCCACGGTAAAGGAAACACTGTGCATGATGTGCCAGTGCCATCACTGTGTATGATGTGCCAGTGCCATCACTGTGTATGATGTGCCAGTGAAATCACTGCATGATGTGCCAATGCCATCACTGCATGATGTGCCAGTGCCATCACTGCATGATGTGCCAATGCCATCACTGCATGATGTGCCAATGCCATCACTGCATGATGTGCCAGTGCCATCACTGCATGATGTGCCAGTGCCATCACTGTGCATGATGTGCCAATGCCATCACTGCATGATGTGCCAATGCCATCACTGTGTATGATGTGCCAGTGAAATCACTGCATGATGTGCCAATGCCATCACTGCATGATGTGCCAGTGCCATCACTGCATGATGTGCCAATGCCATCACTGCATGATGTGCCAATGCCATCACTGCATGATGTGCCAGTGCCATCACTGCATGATGTGCCAGTGCCATCACTGTGTATGATGTGCCAGTGCCATCACTGTGTATGATGTGCCAATGCCATCACTGCATGATGTGCCAGTGCCATCACTGCATGATGTGCCAATGCCATCACTGCATGATGTGCCAGTGCCATCACTGCATGATGTGCCAGTGCCATCACTGTGTATGATGTGCCAGTGCCATCACTGTGTATGATGTGCCAGTGAAATCACTGCATGATGTGCCAATGCCATCACTGTGTATGATGTGCCAGTGAAATCACTGCATGATGTGCCAATGCCATCACTGCATGATGTGCCAGTGCCATCACTGCATGATGTGCCAATGCCATCACTGCATGATGTGCCAGTGCCATCACTGCATGATGTGCCAGTGCCATCACTGTGTATGATGTGCCAGTGCCATCACTGTGTATGATGTGCCAGTGAAATCACTGCATGATGTGCCAGTGCCATCACTGCATGATGTGCCAATGCAATCACTGCATGATGTGCCAGTGCCATCACTGCATGATGTGCCAGTGCCATCACTGCATGATGTGCCAATGCCATCACTGCATGATGTGCCAGTGCCATCACTGCATGATGTGCCAGTGCCATCACTGTGTATGATGTGCCAGTGCCATCACTGTGTATGATGTGCCAGTGAAATCACTGCATGATGTGCCAGTGCCATCACTGCATGATGTGCCAGTGCCATCACTGCATGATGTGCCAGTGCCATCACTGCATGATGTGCCAATGCCATCACTGCATGATGTGCCAGTGCCATCACTGCATGATGTGCCAGTGCCATCACTGCATGATGTGCCAGTGCCATCACTGCATGATGTGCCAGTGCCATCACTGCATGATGTGCCAGTGCCATCACTGCATGATGTGCCAGTGCCATCACTGCATGATGTGCCAGTGCCATCACTGCATGATGTGCCAATGCCATCACTGCATGATGTGCCAATGCCATCACTGCCTCAGACCGTGTGGCGTCGAATGTTAAGTGAATAACTAACTAACTAACTAACTAACTCCATGTAGCACAGTCCTTCTTGAGAAGCTAACAGTTCCTCAGCTAGTCAAGAAATTCCCGCGTTTTGTGGAACCCGAAGGTTCATTACCGCACTCACAACAGCCCGCCACCTGTCCCTATCCTGAGCCATATCAATCCAGTCCATGTCCCCCATCCCACTTCTTGAAGATCCATTTTAATATTATCCTCCCATCCACGCCTAGGTCTTCCAAGTAGTCTCCTTCTCTCACGTCTCCCCACCAAAATCCTGTATGCACATCTCCTCTCCCCCATACGTGCTACATGCCCCGCCCACCTCATTCTTCTTGATTTGATCACCCGAATAATATTTGGTGATCAGTACAGATCATTAAGTTCCTCGTTATATAGTCTTCTCCATTCCCCTGTTACCTCGTCCCACTTAGACCCAAATATCCCCCTCAGCACCCTATTCTCGAACACCCTCAGCCTATGTTCCTCCCTCAGTGTGACAGACCAAGTTTCACACCCACATAAAACAACAACACAATTACAGTTCTGTATATCTTAATGTTTGTATTTTTGTACAGCAAACTGTAAGACACAAGATGCTGCACGAATGATAACAAGCATTACGTGACTTCAATCTGCTCTTAATTTCTTCCTCAATACAATTTCAATTCGTTACGGTTGTTCCCAAATATTTGAACTGTTCCACACTTTCAAACATTTATTATCTAACTTTATGTTGTGATTTTGTCCTGCATTCCGATCTCCAGACATGACTGTTAAGTGAATAGTGAACTGAAAAGATGAGGAAGGAAGAGGCTTTGGCTTAGCATTTTTCTGTAGGGGCTGAGGAGAATCACTAAGTCGTTAGTGAAGATAGCTGGTTTCTTAGCCGAGACCTGAACTCGGGACGGACTCAATAAAAGGCACAAATGCGTCTTACTGAACAGCGCGCACAGTGTTGTCGATAATCCATAAACACGAGCTCTACCTTGCTCGCTGTACTGTCATGCATGAGATGGAATATTTGATTATATTGACACACACTGCCATGAATTATTCTCTGTGTGTGACGGTATTTCTAAACGCACACTTCTCATAAATTGTACGTGCTTCTGAATGAGAAACTGCGCGTTTGTGTGTCTGCGAGTGTGGGAGGAGACGTGCAGATTGTGTCTGTCACATTTATGTGATAATAGCGACACACATCCTACCAAAGGCAGAGTTGAATTTGGTATTCTGGTCTTGCTGCAGACGCTGTGTGTTGGGTGAAGTCGTCCAAAGTGTCATGGCACAGAACTCTAAACTATGTATGTGTTCTAAAGTTTTGATATCTTTGCAACCGAACACGTTGGATCAAGTAATTACGGCTCTGAATTCTGTTTAGATCATTCTACTTTCGAATTTCTGCTGCGACACTGGCTAATCACATTTCAGCGGAATTTGTATTTAATGGAACGTAACTCAATTTACAGCCTGGTACAAGCTTTGTATGAAATGTCATTTAGTTTAGTTTCAGGCGTCATGTCGCCTTATAAACGTCTGCTCTGTAAGACCGAAACGTTGCTTTCTAAGATCGAAAGTTGCTCTGTAAGACCGAAACGTCTGCTCTCTAAGACCGAAACGTCTGCTCTGAAAAACCGAAACGTCTGCTCTCTAAGACCGAAACGTCTGCTCTGTAAGACCGAAACGTCTGCTCTGTAAGACCGAAACGTCTGCTTTCTAAGACAGAAACGTCTGCTTTCTAAGACCGAAACGTCTGCTATGTAAGACCGAAACATCTGCTCTCTAAGACCGAAACGTCTGCTCTGTAAAACCGAAACGTCTGCTCTCTAAGACCGAAACGTTTGCTCTGTAAGACCGAAACGTCTGCTTTCTAAGACCGAAACGTCTGCTATGTAAGACCGAAACGTCTGGTTTCTAAGACCGAAACGTCTGCTATGTAAGACCGAAACGTCTGCTTTCTAAGACCGAAACGTCTGCTCTCTAAGACCGAAACGTCTGCTCTCTAAGACCGAAACGTCTGCTCTCTAAGATCGAAACGTCTGTTCTCTAAGACCGAAACGTCTGCTCTCTAAGATCGAAACATCTGGTCTCTAAGACCGAAACGTCTACTCTCTAAGACCGAAACGTATGCCCTCGAAAACCGAAACGTCTGCTCTCTAACACCGAACATGTATTTTTTAAACACTTCGAAGTTGAAGCGTTGTGGATGAAGTCTCCCACAAGTAATGATTTATCTGTCTTCCCTTTATAGGAGCTGACTTGTTGAAGGGCCCTCAGTAAGCCCACAGGTGGCTTGTAAGTACACTGCCCTGAGCTGACTTGTTGAAGGGCCCTCAGTAAGCCCACAGGTGGCTTGTAAGTACACTGCCCTGAGCTGACTTGTTGAAGGGCCCTCAGTAAGCCCACAGGTGGCTTGTAAGTACACTGCCCTGAGCTGACTTGTTGAAGGGCCCTCAGTAAGCCCACAGGTGGCTTGTAAGTACACTGCCCTGAGCTGACTTGTTGAAGGGCCCTCAGTAAGCCACAGGTGGCTTGTAAGTACACTGCACTGAGCTGACTTGTTTGAAGGGCCCTCAGTAAGCCCACAGGTGGCTTGTAAGTACACTGCACTGAGCTGACTTGTTGTAGGGCCCTCAGTAAGCCCACAGGTGGCTTGTAAGTACACTGCACTGAGCTGACTTGTTGAAGGGCCCTCAGTAAGCCCACAGGTGGCTTGTAAGTACACTGCACTGAGCTGACTTGTTGAAGGGCCCTCAGTAAGCCCACAGGTGGCTTGTAAGTACACTGCCCTGAGCTGACTTGTTGAAGGGCCCTCAGTAAGCCCACAGGTGGCTTGTAAGTACACTGCCCTGAGCTGACTTGTTGAAGGGCCCTCAGTAAGCCCACAGGTGGCTTGTAAGTACACTGCACTGAGCTGACTTGTTGAAGGGCCCTCAGTAAGCCCACAGGTGGCTTGTAAGTACACTGCCCTGAGCTGACTTGTTGAAGGGCCCTCAGTAAGCCCACAGGTGGCTTGTAAGTACACTGCCCTGAGCTGACTTGTTGAAGGGCCCTCAGTAAGCCCACAGGTGGCTTGTAAGTACACTGCCCTGAGCTGACTTGTTGAAGGGCCCTCAGTAAGCCCACAGGTGGCTTGTAAGTACACTGCACTGAGCTGACTTGTTGAAGGGCCCTCAGTAAGCCCACAGGTGGCTTGTAAGTACACTGCACTGAGCTGACTTGTTGTAGGGCCCTCAGTAAGCCCACAGGTGGCTTGTAAGTACACTGCACTGAGCTGACTTGTTGAAGGGCCCTCAGTAAGCCCACAGGTGGCTTGTAAGTACACTGCACTGAGCTGACTTGTTGAAGGGCCCTCAGTAAGCCCACAGGTGGCTTGTAAGTACATTGCCCTGAGCCATAAATACAGCCTTGTTACTTATGTCTGTGTCAGGCAGCCTGTATTGGTGTTCGTAGGGCGAAGGAGGTTTGCTGCTGGCAGACAGTTGGCACTAAACTGTGGCGTTTAAAGAATCAGTTATCGCAGTACATGTAAAACTAATTACATGAAGCAGGCTCGATCTTGAGAAGCTGACAGTTTCTTATTTAGGGCACGAATTTCAGTTACTAAATCGCAGTACATGTAAAACTAATTACATGAAGCAGGCTCGATCTTGAGAAGCTGACAGTTTCTTATTTAGGGCACGAATTTCAGTTACTAAATCGCAGTACATGTAAAACTAATTACATGAAGCAGGCTCGATCTTGAGAAGCTGACAGTTTCTTATTTAGGGCACGAATTTCAGTTACTAAATCGCAGTACATGTAAAACTAATTACATGAAGCAGGCTCGATCTTGAGAAGCTGACAGTTTCTTATTTAGGGCACGAATTTCAGTTACTAAATCGCAGTACATGTAAAACTAATTACATGAAGCAGGCTCGATCTTGAGAAGCTGACAGTTTCTTATTTAGCGCACGAATTTCAGTTACTAAATCGCAGTACATGTAAAACTAATTACATGAAGCAGGCTCGATCTTGAGAAGCTGACAGTTTCTTATTTAGGGCACGAATTTCAGTTACTAAATCGCAGTACATGTAAAACTAATTACATGAAGCAGGCTCGATCTTGAGAAGCTGACAGTTTCTTATTTAGGGCACGAATTGCCTCCATTTACGGAACCTAAATTTAATTACCGTGTTTATAGCAGCCAATCACTTATCCGTATCCAGAGCCAGATTAATACCATCCGTGCCCTCCAATCCTATTTACTTAAGACAACTTCAGTTTTATCCTCCTGCAATTTCGTAGTCTGTAAAGAGACTCGACGAACCGGCGTTTGAATCCCGGTAGGGACAATCATTTTGCCTTCTCCAAAACGTCCGTATTGACGCAGGAGCCCACAACTCCTCGTATTCAGTCGGTACTGTGGGTTCTTTCCCGGATGTAAAGCGGCCTGGGCGTGAAGCTGACCACTCACCTCCATCTAGTGCCGAGGTAAAAAATGAGAGGAGTTCTACCTCCACTCCCCTGTATACGTTCTTGGCATGGACAAGGAAAACGTTACCAATTTACATTTAACCTTCCATCCAATTCTAGGTCTTCCAAGTGGTCTCCTTGCTTTAGCTTTCCCCACTAAAATCAGGTACGTGTTTTTCTCTCCGTTCCTGCCACATGACCAGCCCATCTGACTCTCCCTCGATTCGATCACCCAAGTAATATAAAGCGGGCTGTTGGCCTGTTTAAGAGTGGAAAGACTCCACGCGTTTTGTGACGCAGTATTTGCTGTGCGTGTTCCACAGCGGTGCGTGTAGATGGCACCGTTACGTACACAATGATAGTTCTGCTGCCGTCGATTCCTGACGATTACGACTATTGACGCGGACGATTGCAATCCCCAGCTGTCGAACGAACTCGCTGTTCGCCCACGCCAGTGGTGACACTGTGCAGCACACCTCGATGCCGTCGGGCCTACCGTTGCGTTTAATCGCGTCTGATTTCAGCACTCTGTATCGATTGTGTATCGATTGAGCCGTTTGAAACATCCCTAAGGACAGGCCTTTGAATAACACGCAATAATTAATAGAGCTACAGGTGGACAGAGGACGAGAGAGAACGGAGGATTTACATGGAGAAAAGTAACAAGGCTTCCCCCATTTTATTGTTATTCACGTATATAATAAAAGTCACGTGACGTTCGTGACGAAGAGGTTATGGAGACCCACAGACACGAAAACAGACTTAGCCTAGATACAAGGATAATACTGACATTAGCTGGGGGCTGATTTTGGTGGGGAGACATGAGGGAAAGAGACAACTTGGAAGACCCAGACGTAGATGGGAAGATAATATTAAAATGGAGCTTCAAGAAGTGGGATGGGAGGGCGTGGACTGGATTGATATGGCTCAGGATAGGGACAGGTGGCGGGCTGTTGTGAGTGCGGTAATGAACCTTCGGGTTCCATAAAACACGGGGAATTTCTTGACTAGCTGAGGAACTGTTAGCTTCTCAAGAAGGACTGTGCTACATGGAGTTAGTTAGTTAGTTAGTTAGTTAGTTAGTCACTCGCCGACCTGTCATCGCAGAGGCCGGGGTTTTATTCCAGATCAATCTATACGGATTTGTGGTGGATCAAGTGGCACTTGGACACGTTTATATTCTAGTACTTCGACTTTCTTCTGTCATGTCATTCTGTCATATCAGTCTGTCATATCATTCTGTCATATCATTCTGTCATATCATTCTGTCATGTCATTCTGTCATATCATTCTGTCATGTCATTCTGTCATATCACTCTGTCATGTCACTCTGTCATGTCATTCTGTCGTATCACTCTGTCATATCATTCTGTCATATCATTCTGTCATATCATTCTGTCATATCATTCTGTCATATTCTGTCATGTCATTCTGTCATGTAATTCTGTCATGTAATTCTGTCATATCATTCTGTCATATCATTCTGTCATATCATTCTGTCATGTCATTCTGTCATGTAATTCTGTCATGTAATTCTGTCATATCACTCTGTCATGTCACTCTGTCATGTCATTCTGTCGTATCACTCTGTCATATCATTCTGTCATATCATTCTGTCATATCATTCTGTCATATTCTGTCATGTCATTCTGTCATGTAATTCTGTCATGTAATTCTGTCATATCATTCTGTCATATCATTCTGTCATATCATTCTGTCATGTAATTCTGTCATGTAATTCTGTCATATCATTCTGTCATGTCATTCTGTCATGTCATTCTGTCATGTCATTCTGTCATGTCATTCTGTCATATCAGTCTGTCATATCATTCTGTCATAGCATTCTGTCATATCATTCTGTCATGTAATTCTGTCATATCATTCTGTCATGTAATTCTGTCATGTAATTCTGTCATATCATTCTGTCATGTCATTCTGTCATGTCATTCTGTCATATCAGTCTGTCATATCATTCTGTCATATCATTCTGTCATATCATTCTGTCATGTCATTCTGTCATATCATTCTGTCATGTCATTCTGTCATATCACTCTGTCATGTCACTCTGTCATGTCATTCTGTCGTATCACTCTGTCATATCATTCTGTCATATCATTCTGTCATATCATTCTGTCATATCATTCTGTCATATTCTGTCATGTCATTCTGTCATGTAATTCTGTCATGTAATTCTGTCATATCATTCTGTCATATCATTCTGTCATATCATTCTGTCATGTCATTCTGTCATGTAATTCTGTCATGTAATTCTGTCATATCACTCTGTCATGTCACTCTGTCATGTCATTCTGTCGTATCACTCTGTCATATCATTCTGTCATATCATTCTGTCATATTCTGTCATGTCATTCTGTCATGTAATTCTGTCATGTAATTCTGTCATATCATTCTGTCATATCATTCTGTCATATCATTCTGTCATGTCATTCTGTCATGTAATTCTGTCATATCATTCTGTCATGTCATTCTGTCATGTCATTCTGTCATGTCATTCTGTCATGTCATTCTGTCATGTCATTCTGTCATATCAGTCTGGCATATCATTCTGTCATAGCATTCTGTCATATCATTCTGTCATGTAATTCTGTCATGTAATTCTGTCATATCATTCTGTCATGTAATTCTGTCATATCATTCTGTCATATCATTCTGTCATGTCATTCCACCAATATTCTATACAAATTCTTTTATCTACTACAGACGCTATATAAATTCCGTAGTTGACATCGTACATAATGAGTTACAAATAGGATGAAAAGATGGATAGAACAGGGATTTGTGGCCGGCTGTTGTGACAAGGGTAATGAAACTTCAGGCTCTATAAAATGCGGGTAATGTTTTTGGCCAGCTGAGCAACTATTAGTTTCTTAAGGAAACTGCTCCACGGTAAAAATGACAGGTCATTAGAGGTGGAATGTTACAGGACTGCTACAGGATTGTTACAGGACTGCTACAGGATTGTTACAGGACTGCTACAGGATTGTTACAGGACTGCTACAGGATTGTTACAGGACTGCTACAGGATTGTTACAGGACTGCTACAGGATTGTTACAGGACTGCTACAGGATTGTTACAGGACTGCTACAGGATTGTTACAGGACTGCTACAGGATTGTTACAGGATTGCTACAGGATTGTTACAGGACTGCTACAGGATTGTTACAGGACTGCTACAGGATTGTTACAGGACTGCTACAGGATTGTTAAAGGACTGCTACAGGATTGTTACAGGACTGCTACAGGATTGTTACAGGACTGCTACAGGATTGTTACAGGACTGCTACAGGATTGTTACAGGACTGCTACAGGATTGTTACAGGACTGCTACAGGATTGTTACAGGACTGCTACAGGATTGGTACAGGACTGCTACAGGATTGTTACAGGACTGCTACAGGATTGTTACAGGACTGCTACAGGATTGGTACAGGACTGCTACAGGATTGTTACAGGACTGCTACAGGATTGTTACAGGACTGCTACAGGATTGTTACAGGACTGCTACAGGATTGGTACAGGACTGCTACAGGATTGTTACAGGACTGCTACAGGATTGTTACAGGACTGCTACAGGATTGTTACAGGACTGCTGGAGAGGTCACCGCCCGGAAATACTTGGCAAACTTGTGCTTGTACAAACCTCGTAATTTCTGAATTCCTTAAATCCACGCAGTACCAAAAATGTCGTAATGAACTGCGTCGACGTGATTCTGTCCGTAAAGGTCAGACCCTGCATTCCGACAGACATTTAGTTCTGTCATATTATCTGTAAGTCACGTGACTCTGTCTCCATATAACAACGTCTTAATGCGAAGGCACGGACCTCGGCTTGACCTTTACATGTTGCATCTTATGACAGTACCTATATAGCATGTTCTTATTTGACGTCATCGGATGTTGCCATGGCAACACTGTCAGCTAATTGCGTCATTGTTGGATTGCACTGATGCTGGCGTAATGCGTTCTGTGCACGGACTGCAGTGGTGACATCTCGTGACGAGTCACGTAATTGGACGTTACAACTGTTAGAGCGATGTGCCATTATTGCGGTACAGTTACTGTATGCGATTTGAATCCTCATTGTCACTACCAGTGCACACTGTTACCAATATGTACGGTAGCCACAGCCTTGTATGTCAGGCGGCATCAGGTGCTTCTTCCAGTACTAGGCTATTATTCATGGCGTCGAATATGTGTGTTATAAAAAGAAGTGTTATAGTAGAAAATTGTTAGACATTATTGAGTAGTGTTATTTTCAACAGTCTTTGTGAACTTTAATTGGATTTCAGATATATTTTGACACCCTATATTCTATGAGCTCTATAGATTAATTGGATCGTTAAACTCTCAATATAGAAGACGGAAACGTGATTTATAATGAATTATGCTTTCATATGTCATTCAGGAAGTTGATGTGCAATTATGAATGACACGATGTTGATTGCGAACTGTGTAACTCTGTTGCATCTCCGTGCTGTAATTACGGTCGCAGCTGTCCGCATGTCCGCTCGTTATTTGCATTGCAATGAGGCCAGTTCGACCTCGTGGCTATAATTTCCATTTAACAACGGGTTTGGCGAGGGCAGCTACAGAGCGGCCATCATTACACGGTTTGTGTCGAACAGAGGAGATACGGCGAGTACATTGAGCATTGAGCTGACTGTACAGTGTGGGCGAGGAAATGAAGTGGGGTGACTGTACAGTGTGAGTCAGAAAATGAAGTGGGGTTACTGCACAGTTTGAGTCAGAAAATGAAGTGGGGTTACTGCACACTATGAGTCAGAAAATGAAGTGGGGTTACTGCACAGTTTGAGTCAGAAAATGAAGTGGGGTTACTGCACACTATGAGTCAGAAAATGAAGTGGGGTTACTGCACACTATGAGTCAGAAAATGAAGTGGGGTTACTGCACAGTTTGAGTCAGAAAATGAAGTGGGGTTACTGTACAGTTTGAGTCAGAAAATGAAGTAGGGTTACTGTAAGTGTGAGTCAGAAAATGAAGCAGGGTTACTGCAAGTATGAGTCAGAAAAGTAAGTGGAGTTACTGCACAGTGTGAGTCAGAATATGAAGTGGGGTTACTGCTCAGTGAGTCAGAAAATGAAGTGGGGTTACTGCACAGTTTGAGTCAGAAAATGAAGTGGGGTTACTGCACACTATGAGTCAGAAAATGAAGTGGGGTTACTGCACAGTTTGAGTCAGAAAATGAAGTGGGGTTACTGTACAGTTTGAGTCAGAAAATGAAGTAGGGTTACTGCAAGTATGAGTCAGAAAAGGAAGTGGAGTTACTGCACAGTGTGAGTCAGAAAATGAAGTGGGGTTACTGCTCAGTGAGTCAGAAAATGAAGTGGGGTTACTGCACAGTATGAGTCAGAAAATGAAGTGGGTTACTGCACAGTATCAGTCAGAAAAGGAAGTGGGGTTACTGCACAGTATGAGTCAGAATATAGGTACTTTAATCCTTAAATGTCAGTGGCTGTCACATGTACCATCTGCTTCAGCGTGCTGAATTTTTTTCGTAATTTTCCCACAACAAAGAGCGCTTGCTGACCGAAACATTTTTAGTGGAGATAGTGTGATTACTTTGAGGTAAACACCGCATTGTTATGTTACGTAGATGGTGTGCTTACTTTGAGGTAAACACCGCATTGTTATGTTACGTAGATGGTGTGCTTACTTTGAGGTAAACACTGCATTGTTATGTTACGTAGATGGTGTGCTTACTTTGAGGTAAAACCGCATTGTTATGTTACGTAGATGGTGTGCTTACTTTGAGGTAAACACCGCATTGTTATGTTACGTAGATGGTGTGCTTACTTTGAGGTAAACACCGCATTGTTATGTTACGTAGATGGTGTGCTTACTTTGAGGTAAACACGGCATTGTTATGTTACGTAGATGGTGTGCTTACTTTGAGGTAAACACTGCATTGTTATGTTACGTAGATGGTGTGCCTACTTTGAGGTAAACACGGCTTTATTATGTTACGTAGATGGTGTGCTTACTTTGAGGTAAACACCGCATTGTTATGTTACGTAGATGGTGTGCTTACTTTGAGGTAAACACGGCTTTATTATGTTACGTAGATGGTGTGCTTACTTTGAGGTAAACACCGCATTTTATGTTACGTAGATGGTGTGCTTACTTTGAGGTAAACACGGCTTTATTATGTTACGTAGATGGTGTGCTTACTTTGAGGTAAACACGGCATTGTTATGTTACGTAGATGGTGTGCTTACTTTGAGGTAAACACGGCATTGTTATGTTACGTAGATGGTGTGCTTACTTTGAGGTAAACACCGCATTGTTATGTTACGTAGATGGTGTGCTTACTTTGAGGTAAACACCGCATTGTTATGTTACGTAGATGGTGTGCTTACTTTGAGGTAAACACCGCATTGTTATGTTACGTAGATGGTGTGCTTACTTTGAGGTAAACACCGCATTGTTATGTTACGTAGATGGTGTGCTTACTTTGAGGTAAACACGGCATTGTTATGTTACGTAGATGATGTGCTTACTTTGAGGTAAACACCGCATTGTTATGTTACGTAGATGGTGTGCTTACTTTGAGGTAAACACGCATTGTTATGTTACGTAGATGGTGTGCTTACTTTGAGGTAAACACCGCATTGTTATGTTACGTAGATGGTGTGCTTACTTTGAGGTAAACACGCATTGTTATGTTACGTAGATGGTGTGCTTACTTTGAGGTAAACACCGCATTGTTATGTTACGTAGATGGTGTGCTTACTTTGAGGTAAACACCGCATTGTTATGTTACGTAGATGGTGTGCTTACTTTGAGGTAAACACCGCATTGTTATGTTACGTAGATGGTGTGCTTACTTTGAGGTAAACACCGCATTGTTATGTTACGTAGATGGTGTGCTTACTTTGAGGTAAACACGGCATTGTTATGTTACGTAGATGGTGTGCCTACTTTGAGGTAAACACGGCATTGTTATGTTACGTAGATGGTGTGCCTACTTTGAGGTAAACACGGCATTGTTATGTTACGTAGATGGTGTGCTTACTTTGAGGTAAACACCGCATTGTTATGTTACGTAGATGGTGTGCTTACTTTGAGGTAAACACCGCATTGTTATGTTACGTAGATGGTGTGCTTACTTTGAGGTAAACACGGCATTGTTATGTTACGTAGATGGTGTGCTTACTTTGAGGTAAACACCGCATTGTTATGTTACGTAGATGGTGTGCTTACTTTGAGGTAAACACCGCATTGTTATGTTACGTAGATGGTGTGCTTACTTTGAGGTAAACACCGCATTGTTATGTTACGTAGATGGTGTGCTTACTTTGAGGTAAACACGGCATTGTTATGTTACGTAGATGGTGTGCTTACTTTGAGGTAAACACCGCATTGTTATGTTACGTAGATGGTGTGCTTACTTTGAGGTAAACACCGCATTGTTATGTTACGTAGATGGTGTGCTTACTTTGAGGTAAACACGGCATTGTTATGTTACGTAGATGGTGTGCTTACTTTGAGGTAAACACGGCATTGTTATGTTACGTAGATGGTGTGCTTACTTTGAGGTAAACACGGCATTGTTATGTTACGTAGATGGTGTGCTTACTTTGAGGTAAACACGGCATTGTTATGTTACGTAGATGGTGTGCTTACTTTGAGGTAAACACGGCATTGTTATGTTACGTAGATGGTGTGCTTACTTTGAGGTAAACACGGCATTGTTATGTTACGTAGATGGTGTGCTTACTTTGAGGTAAACACGGCATTGTTATGTTACGTAGATGGTGTGCTTACTTTGAGGTAAACACCGCATTGTTATGTTACGTAGATGGTGTGCTTACTTTGAGGTAAACACCGCATTGTTATGTTACGTAGATGGTGTGCTTACTTTGAGGTAAACACCGCATTGTTATGTTACGTAGATGGTGTGCTTACTTTGAGGTAAACACCGCATTGTTATGTTACGTAGATGGTGTGCTTACTTTGAGGTAAACACCGCATTGTTATGTTACGTAGATGGTGTGCTTACTTTGAGGTAAACACCGCATTGTTATGTTACGTAGATGGTGTGCTTACTTTGAGGTAAACACCGCATTGTTATGTTACGTAGATGGTGTGCTTACTTTGAGGTAAACACCGCATTGTTATGTTACGTAGATGGTGTGCTTACTTTGAGGTAAACACGGCATTGTTATGTTACGTAGATGGTGTGCCTACTTTGAGGTAAACACGGCATTGTTATGTTACGTAGATGGTGTGCTTACTTTGAGGTAAACACGGCATTGTTATGTTACGTAGATGGTGTGCTTACTTTGAGGTAAACACGGCATTGTTATGTTACGTAGATGGTGTGCTTACTTTGAGGTAAACACCGCATTGTTATGTTACGTAGATGGTGTGCTTACTTTGAGGTAAACACCGCATTGTTATGTTACGTAGATGGTGTGCTTACTTTGAGGTAAACACCGCATTGTTATGTTACGTAGATGGTGTGCTTACTTTGAGGTAAACACCGCATTGTTATGTTACGTAGATGGTGTGCTTACTTTGAGGTAAACACCGCATTGTTATGTTACGTAGATGGTGTGCTTACTTTGAGGTAAACACCGCATTGTTATGTTACGTAGATGGTGTGCTTACTTTGAGGTAAACACGGCATTGTTATGTTACGTAGATGGTGTGCTTACTTTGAGGTAAACACGGCATTGTTATGTTACGTAGATGGTGTGCTTACTTTGAGGTAAACACGGCATTGTTATGTTACGTAGATGGTGTGCTTACTTTGAGGTAAACACCGCATTGTTATGTTACGTAGATGGTGTGCTTACTTTGAGGTAAACACGGCATTGTTATGTTACGTAGATGGTGTGCTTACTTTGAGGTAAACACGGCATTGTTATGTTACGTAGATGGTGTGCTTACTTTGAGGTAAACACCGCATTGTTATGTTACGTAGATGGTGTGCTTACTTTGAGGTAAACACCGCATTGTTATGTTACGTAGATGGTGTGCTTACTTTGAGGTAAACACCGCATTGTTATGTTACGTAGATGGTGTGCTTACTTTGAGGTAAACACGGCATTGTTATGTTACGTAGATGGTGTGCTTACTTTGAGGTAAACACCGCATTGTTATGTTACGTAGATGGTGTGCTTACTTTGAGGTAAACACCGCATTGTTATGTTACGTAGATGGTGTGCTTACTTTGAGGTAAACACCGCATTGTTATGTTACGTAGATGGTGTGCTTACTTTGAGGTAAACACCGCATTGTTATGTTACGTAGATGGTGTGCTTACTTTGAGGTAAACACGGCATTGTTATGTTACGTAGATGGTGTGCTTACTTTGAGGTAAACACCGCATTGTTATGTTACGTAGATGGTGTGCTTACTTTGAGGTAAACACCGCATTGTTATGTTACGTAGATGAAAATCAGGCACGAAGCCACAACACGCAAGTATCTCTAAAGCGGTTAACTTAGTTGAATTCGCAGGCATTCACGAACAGCCATTTCCACTTTCATGTTTTATTGTCCCAAGATGTGACAAATGCATCAATGTATTCGAGGACCATGTTGACAAATATTGATATCTCCTTGTAACAAAAGTTGTAATAACATCTTGTTTAATTTTTATAATTTGAGAGACTTACATTTTGAACATCCATCTGACAGTATTTTATATTGGCTGAGTCTGTGCAACACAATTCAAAATAAACATTCTATAAACTTCAAAAGGATCTGTTATGTTACACCTACAAACCGTATTGGATTAATAGAGCACGACAGTATAGAACAAGTCAAAGAGGTCATCTGGTGACCCCTAGCAACTTGTTGATACGTCACAATCAACAGGTGGCTTCTGTTCGTGGCAGTTCGAGAAGTTTCGTGATGCGACGTATTGTCTATATATATGGAGTATAGAATTTATGACGCACCTCATGACAGAGGGGTCCATGGGTAAACAATTCGTTATAATTGTCAATGCGTCGTTATATTACGACAAGGAGAAGTATCTGGGATGTGACGTCACACAGCGACTAAGAATTGACACAAGTGGCAACACTGCAATGAAGACGTCAAAGTTGACGGATGTGAGTAAAGGAAACACTTTGAAAATCGTGAAAACATTACTTATGGCTATCCATTGTAAGTCTATGGAGTGGGGAAGTAGGCTTTAAATCCTGCTCTGAAGTCCTCCTTTACCCCTTAAAGTCCAGTGGTTACTATATGTAACACCAGGTTTTAATAATCAAAAATTCTACGTTCTGCCCACACAGTGTATTTATGTGTTTTGTGTGGATCTCAGAACAAACAGCGATTAATTCACTGTACAACAGTAACTGACTGGTTTGTATAACTGAGACGGAGTGTGTTTACTGCGCGGTACGGACTGTATTTATGTGTTTTGTGTGGATCTCAGAACAAACAGCGATTATTTCACTGTACAACATTAACTGACTGGTTTGTGTAACTGAGACGGAGTGTGTTTACTGCGCGGTACGGACTGTTTTATGTGTTTTGTGTGGGATCTCAGAACAAACAGCGATTATTTCACTGTACAACATTAACTGACTGGTTTGTATAACTGAGACGGAGTGTGTTTACTGCGCGGTACGAACTGTATCTGTTTTGTGTGGATCTCAGAACAAACAGCGATTATTTCACTGTACAACAGTAACTGACTGGTTTGTATAACTGAGACGGAGTGTGTTTACTGCGCGGTACGGACTGTATTTATGTGTTTTGTGTGGATCTCAGAACAAACAGCGATTATTTCACTGTACAACATTAACTGACTGGTTTGTATAACTGAGACGGAGTGTGTTTACTGCGCGGTACGGACTGTATTTATGTGTTTTGTGTGGATCTCAGAACAAACAGCGATTATTTCACTGTACAACATAACTGACTGGTTTGTATAACTGAGACGGAGTGTGTTTACTGCGCGGTACGGACTGTATTTATGTGTTTTGTGTGGATCTCAGAACAAACAGCGATTATTTCACTGTACAACATTAACTGACTGGTTTGTGTAACTGAGACGGAGTGTGTTTACTGCGCGGTACGGACTGTATTTATGTGTTTTGTGTGGATCTCAGAACAAACAGCGATTATTTCACTGTACAACATTAACTGACTGGTTTGTGTAACTGAGACGGAGTGTGTTTACTGCGCGGTACGGACTGTATTTATGTGTTTTGTGTGGATCTCAGAACAAACAGCGATTATTTCACTGTACAACATTAACTGACTGGTTTGTGTAACTGAGACGGAGTGTGTTTACTGGCGCGGTACGGACTGTATTTATGTGTTTTGTGTGGATCTCAGAACAAACAGCGATTATTTCACTGTACAACATTAACTGACTGGTTTGTGTAACTGAGACGGAGTGTGTTTACTGCGCGGTACGGACTGTATTTATGTGTTTTGTGTGGATCTCAGAACAAACAGCGATTATTTCACTGTACAACATTAACTGACTGGTTTGTGTAACTGAGACGGAGTGTGTTTACTGCGCGGTACGGACTGTATTTATGTGTTTTGTGTGGATCTCAGAACAAACAGCGATTATTTCACTGTACAACATTAACTGACTGGTTTGTGTAACTGAGACGGAGTGTGTTTACTGCGCGGTACGGACTGTATTTATGTGTTTTGTGTGGATCTCAGAACAAACAGCGATTATTTCACTGTACAACATTAACTGACTGGTTTGTATAACTGAGACGGAGTGTGTTTACTGCGCGGTACGGACTGTATTTATGTGTTTTGTGTGGATCTCAGAACAAACAGCGATTATTTCACTGTACAGCATTAACTGACTGGTTTGTATAACTGAGACGGAGTGTGTTTACTGCGCGGTACGGACTGTATTTATGTGTTTTGTGTGGATCTCAAAACAAACAGCGATTATTTCACTGTACAACATTAACTGACTGGTTTGTATAACTGAGACGGAGTGTGTTTACTGCGCGGTACGGACTGTATTTATGTGTTTTGTGTGGATCTCAGAACAAACAGCGATTATTTCACTGTACAGCATTGACTGACTGGTTTGTATAACTGAGACGGAGTGTGTTTACTGCGCGGTACGGACTGTATTTATGTGTTTTTTGTGGATCTCAGAACAAACAGCGATTATTTCACTGTACAGCATTGACTGACTGGTTTGTATAACTGAGACGGAGTGTGTTTACTGCGCGGTACGGACTGTATTTATGTGTTTTGTGTGGATCTCAGAACAAACAGCGATTATTTCACTGTACAACATTAACTGACTGGTTTGTATAACTGAGACGGAGTGTGTTTACTGCGCGGTACGAACTGTATGTGTTTTGTGTGGATCTCAGAAAAAACAGCGATTATTTCACTGTACAACATTAACTGACTGGTTTGTATAACTGAGACGGAGTGTGTTTACTGCGCGGTACGAACTGTATTTATGTGTTTTGTGTGGATCTCAGAACAAACAGCGATTATTTCACTGTACAACATTAACTGACTGGTTTGTATAACTGAGACGGAGTGTGTTTTACTGCGCGGTACGGACTGTATTTATGTGTTTTGTGTGGATCTCAGAACAAACAGCGATTATTTCACTGTACAACATTAACTGGCTGGTTTGTATAACTGAGACGGAGTGTGTTTACTGCGCGGTACGCGTTAAGTTCTTATATGTAATTCAGCTTGGTCTCGGCCTGTACAGTGCTAAGCATCTGTCGTTTTCTTGCAGGAGGTGTCGGTGTTCCTGTTCGAGAAGAGATGTGCCGAGAAGCTGCACAAACCGAAGCGCAAGGAGACTGTCACAGAAATTCTGCGAGGCAGTGTCCGGCAGCTCGAGAGGTTCCGTCACCCCAAGATCCTACAAGTGCTGCACCCAGTCGAGGAGTGCAGCGAGACGCTGGCTTTCGCGTGTGAGCCAGTCCTGGCGAGTCTGGCGAATGTGCTGGCATATCAGGAGTCTGGAGGCGGTGGAGGCGTAGGGCCGCCCTCCACGGGCGTGCCTGCACAGACTCAATCGTCAACTCTGCCCCGACCCCCGCACGCGCGTGAATACCATTTCCTGGACATTGAAATCAAATACGGCATACTGCAAGTGAGTACTAGCAAACACTTTAAACACTACTGAAGGGAAGTAAGCTAACTTACGTTTGTATACGTTTGTCGCCTAATATGGTGTAACGTTGAGAACTAATTGGTTTCTGGACTTTGTCCATCGTCCGGAAATCTAAAATCACGACGTTTCGGAAGCTGGATCTGCTTCCGTCCTCAGGTGAAGAGGGAGGGAGACACCTACTTTGTTGGGTCCCTTAGACCGAACTAACCTCAATCGCTGGTCCCTTAGATAGAGCTAACATCAATGATTGGTCCCTTAGATAGAGCTAACCTCAATGATTGGTCCCTTAGGTAGAGCTAACCTCAATGATTGGTCCCTTAGACCGAGCTAACCTTAATAACTGGTCCCTTAGACCGAGCTAACTCAATCACTGGTCCCTTAGACCGAGCTAACCTCAATCATGGTCCCTTAGAAGAGCTAACCTCAATCACTGGTCCCTTAGACCGAGCTAACCTTAATAACTGGTCCCTTAGACCGAGCTAACCTCAATCACTGGTCCCTTAGACCGAGCTAACCTCAATCACTGTCTTAGACCGAGCTAACTCAACACTGTCCCTTAGACCGAGCTAACCTCAATCACTGGTCCCTTAGATAGAGCTAACCTCAATGATTGGTCCCTTAGACCGAGCTAACCTTAATAACTGGTCCCTTAGACCGAGCTAATCTCAATCACTGGTCCCTTAGACCGAGCTAACCTCAATACTGGTCCCTTAGACCGAGCTAACCTCAATCACTGGTCCCTTAGACCGAGCTAACTCAATCACTGGTCCCTTAGACGAGCTAACCTCAATGACTTGGTCCCTTAGATGAGCTAACCTCAATGATGGTCCCTTAGACGAGCTAACTCAATCACTGGTCCCTTAGATAGAGCTAACCTCAATGATTGGTCCCTTAGACCGAGCTAACCTCAATACTGGTCCCTTAGACCGAGCTAATCTCAATCACTGGTCCCTTAGACCGAGCTAACCTCAATGACTGGTCCCTTAGACCGAGCTAACCTCAATCACTGGTCCCTTAGATCAAGCTAACTCAATCACTGGTCCCTTAGACCGAGCTAACCCAATACTGGTCCCTTAGACCGAGCTAACCTCAATCACTGGTCCCTTAGACCGAGCTAATCTCAATCAGTGGTCCCTTAACCGAGCTAACCTCAATCACTGGTCCCTTAGACCGAGCTAACTTCAATCACTGGTCCCTTAGACCGAGCTAACCTCAATCACTGGTCCCTTAGACCGAGCTAACCTCAATCACTGGTCCCTTAGACCGAGCTAACCTCAATCACTGGTCCCTTAGACCGAGAACCTAATACGTCCTTAGACCGAGTACCTATATGGTCCCTTAGACCGAGCTAACCTCAATCACTGGTCCCTTAGACCGAGCTAACTCTAATACTGGTCCCTTAGACCGAGCTAACCTTAATAACTGGTCCCTTAGACCGAGCTAACTCAATCACTGGTCCCTTAGACCGAGCTAACCTAATACTGGTCCCTTAGACCGAGCTAACCTTAATAACTGGTCCCTTAGACCAAGCTAACCTCAATCACTGGTCCCTTAGACCGAGCTAACCCCTTAATGAACTGGTCCCTTAGACCGAGCTAACCTTAATAACTGGTCCCTTAGACCGAGCTAACCTCAATCACTGGTCCCTTAGACCGAGCTAACCTCAATACTGGTCCCTTAGACCGAGCTAACTTAATAACTGGTCCCTTAGACCGAGCTAACCTCAATCACTGGTCCCTTAGACCGAGCTAACCTTAATAACTGGTCCCTTAGACCGAGCTAACTCAATCACTGGTCCCTTAGACCGAGCTAACCTCAATCACTGGTCCCTTAGATAGAGCTAACCTCAATCACTAAGGGACCCAACACAGTAGGTGTCTCCCTCCCCCTTCACATGAAGACGGCAGCAGTTCCAGTTTCCGAAACGTCGTGTTATCTAGTTATTTTAGATTTCCTGACGATGCACAAAGTCCACAAACCAATCAGCTCTCAATGTTATAGTGCCGTCGTCAGAACATTTTGGAATTCATTTGTCTGTAACTTGTATAGAACAGACACATGCAGCACAATGTGAAGCCTTTATTATGCTTCTGACAGCAAGTCGGTCCAGCCAACTTCAGCGCTGACGCCGGGTTTATGCAGCGTCATGCAATGAACACCTGTATATGCACTTTAATGCAAGTGATATCGTATTTGTCTCTCTATTATAATTCTCACAGTAAACAGCGATTGTTTGCAGTACAGAACTAACAGGTTGGACTTTGTAATGTGGAATGAGTGTTTTGTTTCAGACAGAAACTATTTTTCAAATATTGTTTAGACGAATTTTAGGTATTTGTCACCAGTAACACGTGCGAGATTTCAGGTGTCGATGAAAATTAAGTCCTCTGAGATATGACGCCGTGCAGGTATCAGCGTTTCTGCATCCATCTTAGGGTAATCAAAATACAGGGAATACACAAAAAGAATGGTGCGGTTTTTAATAGTGAACACTATTAAAACCGCACCATTCTTTTGTGTATGCCCTGTATATAAAAACGCTGTTGTAGGCCTGTTAACACTACAGTTGACTCTGCAGTTGCTGTGTGGCTGTGTCCTGTTGGTAACGACGAGTTTTAACTAAGCACGATCTGCACTGTTTTGGTTTTTGGCTTAACAGCGGATAATTCAATAAATGCCGAGATCTCCCAGTTCGATATGCCTCGTCTGACGTCACGTGAGCATGAATGTGTATTTACAGCATTCAGTTATCTTACACGTTTCGTGGCAAGAGATCGCAGTCTTGACACCCGGCTGGCTTTACCGGTAACGCCCAGAAATTCTATTCTTTGTGTACGTGTGCCTGGTTATAATCTCGTCCTGTGACACCTGCTGTCGTAACTTAGGTTTCCGTGGTTTTCTGCAGTTCCTCTGAACGAATACCAGGATGACACCTCAGTTGCGTTATGCCTTTTTGTTCCACACGCTGTCCAGCCCATTACTCACTGTAACTGTATCACCTGAGCTACTAACAGCTTCGTCATATAAACCGTAATAAATAATTACACGAACGCTAAATCCGCTGTAACGAGATCTGGGCTGAGTTCAGTTCCGAGACTAATTAAATATTTTCATCAAATACGCTGAACTGAAACCAGCAAATGCGCACACGTTAGTAAAATTATTATAAACGTGGTATGCCTGCTACATGTTTCGCCACGTCATGTGCCATCCTCAGGGAGGTGCGTCCGGCAATTAAAACATTGAGTGTTACAAACAGTTTGTGATAACATCACATGTAATATTGTATTAATTTTTAATCATTAATTTATTAATACTAATTTTTTATATATACTTAAATCATTTATATATTTAAATTTATATCAATATATGTTATAAAAAATCATTAATATAATGTTAACAGTCTTCCTACATGATGTATATAAATCAGTCATTAATTAATGACGTACACATCTCCAACCAGTCCGCTATAACACACAACGTCAGTAATAATGCACGTACCATTCTCTTCATAACTGTATAACTCTTCAATATCCACACGCGACAACACGTGTTATTGAGTAATTTTTTTAATCTCTCCAATTTTTCCTCATTCCTTCCATAGTCTGCTATACAACAATCCTTTTAACTGCGACTTTTCTGCCTGTTCACACATCGTTATACTGCCCTAATTCCTTCACATCAGTCGTAAACATTATTACTGCACGCTATTTTCTTTGTCACTGTATAACCAAACGTCAGTTATATACTGCCACGCCACATTTTCTCACATCAGTCAGTTAACCACCACGCTTTTACGACGCAATTCTTCTTTCGTCATGTATAAACCGTCCAGTAATATCTGCACGTAACTTTCCTTCCATCCTCTGAAACCACACACCTCCAGTTATTATGCCGCTCTTTTTTCCCACCGTCCTGACCATACACTCAGTTAATATAACTGAGCTACACATCTTCTTCACATCATCATGTATACCACACACACGTCAGTTAATATACTGCAGTACACATTTTTCACCAATAGCTAACCACACAACGCCAGTTATATAACTGCCAGCTACATTTTCCTTCACCATCAGTCCTGTATACAAACACGTCAGTTTAAACTGCCACGTAAATTTTTTAATCGTCATGTATAACAAAATAGTTATATATGCATACTTTTAATCATATGTTAAATAATATAATAATGCACCTACATTCACCTCTTCTACCTCCAGTCACTCTATAACACTCACACTCCAGTTAATATAACTGCCACGTACACATTCTTCCTTCACCATCCAGTCCTGCTATAACACCACACGTCCAGTTATATCCACCTACATTCTTCCTTCACCATCAGTCACGTATAACCACACACACGTCCTTATTATGCCACCTACACATCTTCTTCACCACAGTCACTCTTTACACATCTCACAACTCCAGTTATATAACTGCCAGCTACACATTCTTCCTTCACCATCCAGTCATGTATAACACATCACACGTCCAGTTATTAACTGCCACGCTACACTTCTTCCTCACCATCCATCACGTATAACCACATCCACGTCATTTATATACTGCACGCTACACATTCTTCCTCCCCTCCATCATCTATAACCACACCACACTCCCAGTTAAATAACTGCCACGCTACACATCTTCCTTCACCATCCAGTCACTGCTATAACCACATCACACGTCCAGTTAATATAACTGCCACGCTACACATTCTTCCTTCACCATCCAGTCACTGCTATAACCACACCCACACGTCCAGTTTATATATTACTGCCACGCTACACATTCTTCCTTCACCATCTCAGTCACTGCTTTAATATTCACCTATCGTCTGTTCCATATACTGCCACCTAACCATTCTTCCTTCACCTTAGTAGCTATAACCACATCACACGTCCGTTAATATACTGCCACGCTAAAATCTTCCTTCACCATCCAGTCACTGCTATAACCACCCCACGTCCAGTTATATACTGCCACGCTAACATTTCTTCCTTCACTCCAGTCACTGCTATAACACATCACAAGTCCAGTTAATATAATGCCACGCTACACATTCTTCCTTCACCATCCGTCTCTGCTATACCACCACACGTCAGTTAATTATACTGCCACGCTACACTTCTTCCTTACCATCAGTCACTGCTATAACCACCACACGTCCAGTTAATATAATGCCACGTACAATCTTCCTTCACCTCAGTCAGCTTAACCACACCACACGTCAGTTATATATGCCACGCTAACATTCTTCTTCACATCAGTCACTGCATAACACCCACTCCAGTTATATAGCCGCTCACTTCTTCCTTCACCATCGTCACTGCTTAACCACCACCGTCAGTTATTTGCCCGCTACCTTCTTCTCCCATCCGTCACGCTTCACGTCCAGTTAATATAACTGCCGCTCCTTCTTTCACATCGCTTTACCCCACGGTTAATATACTGCCACGCTACACATTCTTCCTTCACCATCCAGTCACTGCTTACCCACAACGTCAGTTAATTATCTTCCACGCTACCATTCTTCTTATACTCCACGTCACCATATCCTCACATCCAGTACTGCCGTACATTTCCACATCATCACGATACCCCCGTCCAGTTAATATAACTGCCACGCTACACATTCTTCCTTCACCATCCAGTCACTGCTATAACCACACCACGTCCAGTTAATATAACTGCCACGCTACACATTCTTCCTTCACCATCAGTCACTGCTATAACACACCCACGTCAGTTATATAACTGCCACGTACACTTTCTTCCCTACCATCATTCTAGTTAGGTTTAATCTGCCACGCTACCACATTTTCCTTCACCATCCAGTTCCACACTTTGCTATAATCCCCCACATCCTACAAGCTGTTCCCCTAGTTAATATAACTGCCACGCTACACATTCTTCCTTCACCATCAGTCACTGCTATAACCACACCACACGTCCAGTTAATTTTAACTGCCCGCTACACATTCTTCCTTCACCATCCAGTCACTGCTATAACACATCACACGTCCAGTTAATATAACTGCCACGCTACACATTCTTCCTTCACCATCCAGTCACTGCTATAACCACATCACACGTCCAGTTATATAACTGCCACGCTACACATTCTTCCTTTACCATCCAGTCACTGCTATAACACCACCACGTCCAGTTAATATAACTGCCACGCTACACATTCTTCCTTCACCATCCAGTCTCTGCTATAACCACACCACACGTCCAGTTAATATAACTGCCACGCTAACATTCTTCCTTCACCATACAGTCACTGCTTAACCACATCACACGTCCAGTTAATATAACTGCCACGCTACACATTCTTCCTTCACCATCCAGTCACTGCTATACCACATTATACGTCCAGTTAATATAACTGCCACGCTCCACATTCTTCCTTCACCATCCAGTCACTGCTATAACCACATTATTACGTCCAGTTAATATAACTGCCACGCTACACATTCTTCCTTCACCATCCAGTCACTGATATAACCACATTATACGTCCAGTTAATATAACTGCCACGCTCCACATTCTTCCTTCACCACCCAGTCACTGCTATAACCACACCACACGTCCAGTTATATTACTGCCACGCTACACATTCCGAGGTCACCCTCTCTACTTTTTGCTTCCTGTTTCTTCTAACATTTACGCTTCCAATTATTATATCATCGTTTCTCCTGCAGCCTTTCGTTGTAAGTAGCGCTAAACCCCCTTTAAGTTATGCCGATGTGTCAAGCTGATTGCAGCGCAAGTTTTAGTGTAACTGACAGCGTCAGTCAGTCTTCTCGGACTGCTTGACTCTGAAGGTGACTGACGGACGGCACTTCTATCTCTCGCGACGTTCGGCGTCGCATCACAGAAGCACTGAATCCTCAGAAACACAGCTCTGCGAACCGCAAATCTAACACATTTTTATACTATCAAGACACAGTTTATTACGAAAATGATGCCAAAGCACTCTGTATATTAATTTCCTGCAATCACTGATAACAACATGGCGGGCACGCGAACATACGCGGCAGAAATGACACTAGCGCTGCTGACTAGGGTTTAGAAGTGGTATATGTCGTGTGGTAATAGACCTTGGAAAAATATGCAACTGTCCTTGAGGGAATATTTTTGTAGTTTGTAGAATAGCAACATGGCGGCAGTGTCAAAGTTATCTTTAGTTTTGTGTTTGATGTTGAGAGTTGCTGAACCTCTTGTGAAAAATGGTGTGGAAATGACCTCAAAATTGCTACATGTTATCAATAAAAATTCTGTTGGTATGCTAACTTTACAAACATGGCGGCGATCTGAATTTGTTACCTTATGGCCGACGTATTTAACTTACACAGAATTTGTGCTTCAGTGACAGAAGTGACATAAATAACAATAACGATATTTAGTGCTAGTCACACTGGACCAGAAGTGACATAAATAACAATAACGATATTTAGTGCTAGTCACACTGGACCAGAAGTGACATAAATAACAATAACGATATTTAGTGCTAGTCACACTGGACCAGAAGTGACATAAATAACAATAACGATATTTAGTGCTAGTCACACTGGACCAGAAGTGACATAAATAACAATAACGATATTTAGTGCTAGTCACACTGGACCAGAAGTGACATAAATAACAATAACGATATTTAGTGCTAGTCACACTGGACCAGAAGTGACATAAATAACAATAACGATATTTAGTGCTAGTCACACTGGACCAGAAGTGACATAAATAACAATAACGATATTTAGTGCTAGTTACACTGGACCAGAAGTGACATAAATAACAATAACGATATTTAGTGCTAGTTACACTGGACCATAAGTGACATAAATAACAATAACGATATTTAGTGCTAGTCACACTGGACCAGAAGTGACATAAATAACAATAACGATATTTATTGCTAGTTACACTGGACCATAAGTGACATAAATAACAATAACGATATTTAGTGCTAGTTACACTGGACCAGAAGTGACATAAATAACAATAACGATATTTAGTGCTAGTCACACTGGACCAGAAGTGACATAAATAACAATAACGATATTTAGTGCTAGTTACACTGGACCAGAAGTGACATAAATAACAATAACGATATTTAGTGCTAGTCACACTGGACCAGAAGTGACATAAATAACAATAACGATATTTAGTGCTAGTCACACTGGACCAGAAGTGACATAAATAACAATAACGATATTTAGTGCTAGTTACACCTGCACCAAAGTACATGTATAACAATAACGATATTTAGTGCTAGTTACACTGGACCAGAAGTGACATAAATAACAATAACGATATTTAGTGCTAGTTACACTGGACCAGAAGTGACATAAATAACAATAACGATATTTAGTGCTAGTCACACTGGACCAGAAGTGACATAAATAACAATAATGATATTTAGTGCTAGTTACACTGGACCAGAAGTGACATAAATAACAATAACGATATTTAGTGCTAGTCACACTGGACCAGAAGTGACATAAATAACAATAACGATATTTAGTGCTAGTCACACTGGACCAGAAGTGACATAAATAACAATAACGATATTTAGTGCTAGTTACACTGGACCAGAAGTGACATAAATAACAATAATGATATTTAGTGCTAGTTACACTGGACCAGAAGTGACATGAATAACAATAACGATATTTAGTGCTAGTCACACTGGACCAGAAGTGACATAAATAACAATAATGATATTTAGTGCTAGTTACACTGGACCAGAAGTGACATAAATAACAATAATGATATTTAGTGCTAGTCACACTGGACCAGAAGTGACATAAATAACAATAACGATATTTAGTGCTAGTCACACTGGACCAGAAGTGACATAAATAACAATAATGATATTTAGTGCTAGTTACACTGGACCAGAAGTGACATAAATAACAATAACGATATTTAGTGCTAGTCACACTGGACCAGAAGTGACATAAATAACAATAACGATATTTAGTGCTAGTCACACTGGACCAGAAGTGACATAAATAACAATAATGATATTTAGTGCTAGTTACACTGGACCAGAAATGACATAAATAACAATAACGATATTTAGTGCTAGTCACACTGGACCAGAAGTGACATAAATAACAATAACGATATTTAGTGCTAGTTACACTGGACCAGAAGTGACATAAATAACAATAACGATATTTAGTGCTAGTCACACTGGACCAGAAGTGACATAAATAACAATAACGATATTTAGTGCTAGTCACACTGGACCAGAAGTGACATGAATAACAATAACGATATTTAGTGCTAGTCACACTGGACCAGAAGTGACATAAATAACAATAATGATATTTAGTGCTAGTCACACTGGACCAGAAGTGACATAAATAACAATAACGATATTTAGTGCTAGTCACACTGGACCAGAAGTGACATGAATAACAATAACGATATTTAGTGCTAGTCACACTGGACCAGAAGTGACATAAATAACAATAATGATATTTAGTGCTAGTCACACTGGACCAGAAGTGACATAAATAACAATAACGATATTTAGTGCTAGTCACACTGGACCAGAAGTGACATAAATAACAATAACGATATTTAGTGCTAGTCACACTGGACCGGAAGTGACATGAATAACATTAACGATATTTAGTGCTAGTCACACTGGACCAGAAGTGACATAAATAACAATAACGATATTTAGTGCTAGTCACACTGGACCAGAAGTGACATGAATAACAATAACGATATTTAGTGCTAGTCACACTGGACCATAAGTGACATAAATAACAATAACGATATTTAGTGCTAGTCACACTGGACCAGAAGTGACATAAATAACAATAATGATATTTAGTGCTAGTTACACTGGACCAGAAGTGACATAAATAACAATAACGATATTTAGTGCTAGTTACACTGGACCAGAAGTGACATAAATAACAATAACGATATTTAGTGCTAGTTACACTGGACCAGAAGTGACATAAATAACAATAACGATATTTAGTGCTAGTCACACTGGACCAGAAGTGACATAAATAACAATAATGATATTTAGTGCTAGTTACACTGGACCAGAAGTGACATAAATAACAATAACGATATTTAGTGCTAGTCACACTGGACCAGAAGTGACATAAATAACAATAATGATATTTAGTGCTAGTTACACTGGACCAGAAGTGACATAAATAACAATAACGATATTTAGTGCTAGTTACACTGGACCAGAAGTGACATAAATAACAATAACGATATTTAGTGCTAGTTACACTGGACCAGAAGTGACATAAATAACAATAACGATATTTAGTGCTAGTTACACTGGACCAGAAGTGACATAAATAACAATAACGATATTTAGTGCTAGTTACACTGGACCAGAAGTGACATAAATAACAATAACGATATTTAGTGCTAGTTACACTGGACCAGAAGTGACATAAATAACAATAACGATATTTAGTGCTAGTTACACTGGACCAGAAGTGACATAAATAACAATAACGATATTTAGTGCTAGTTACACTGGACCAGAAGTGACATAAATAACAATAACGATATTTAGTGCTAGTTACACTGGACCAGAAGTGACATAAATAACAATAACGATATTTAGTGCTAGTTACACTGGACCAGAAGTGACATAAATAACAATAACGATATTTAGTGCTAGTCACACTGGACCAGAAGTGACACAAATAACAATAACGATATTTAGTGCTAGTCACACTGGACCAGAAGTGACATAAATAACAATAACGATATTTAGTGCTAGTTACACTGAACCAGAATTTTGTCCAGTAGCAGACTGGGCTTTGTGGCAACCGTTGGGCACTGCTTCTTCGTACAATGTCCCTTTTTTTCTTGTCCCCGAGCCTGGCAGCTTTATCGTATAGACAGCCTGCATCCTCCGTGATATACGGCGACAGCTACGGTGCTCAGATTTACGATAAAAGATACATCCTGTATTTTAATATATACTCTCGAGGGCTGGACTCTTCTTACGGAATTCTGAATACAGAGCTGCAGTCCGTATTTTTTGTCGCTGGTCTGAGCGCCAAGGCTCTCACGAAATATATCGGCAGTTGCAGGTTTTATATCCGATAAAGTTCCGGTGTTTGCTGTGGCTATAAAGAAACACGCTGTATTATTCTAGCCACTGGACGACCGCGCTGTCCTGTCGTGTATACAGCAGGGGCATTTGCTGGTGATGCTGTAGGCAATGACTGTGGCTTAGCAAAACGAGTTCTAGGAAATGAATTTGTTTGGCAAAGGACTGTAATTACTGCAGTGCTATTTTTAGAAATCGATATTGTGACTGTAATGAACAGGATTGTTTGACAAATTGAGTTGTCGTTAATGCGTTTCGCGTTAATTACAAAAGTTGTTATTGTGCCGAACCCAGATAAGACTGTTTGCAAGAGCGCTGCCTGAACGAAGCAGGTACGTGTGGTTTGTCGTAACGTGGTTTGTCGTAACTTGGAAGTGAACCGCCTGGATCTGACGTTACAATTACGTGCGAAGGACGTAGCTGACTGCTTATAGCGGAATGCTTGATGAAAGTTAATATTCACTGAAGAAATTTCTCACCTTTTCTAGAATCCGTATTTATTACAGAGTAACGCTTATTACTGAGGAGATGCTAGTTCGATCCCAGTTCATTCCATATGAGACTTGTTGTGAAAAAAATTGGCACTGGGACAGGATTTATACTAGTTATGTAGTTTTCCCCTGTCAGTATCATTCCATCATTTCTCCCCAATCATTCTTCTGCCACTGACGCTATATATACACGGCATACACAAAAGAATGGTGCGGTTTCAAAAGTGAATAAAAATTGTATTTCTCACCTTACACGGGCACAACATACACCGTCAGCGGCGGCAACTGTCCAAGTTTCTCATGTGGTAACTACAATCCTTCAATGTATGCACCCTGGGTCACACGACACACATCCACACGGTAATCAAACTCATCCCAGACCTGGTGTAGCATGTCCGCTGTAATGGCCTGCAGTGCATGCGTTATCCGATCACGAATTTCATGGATGGACGTGGGCAATGGTGGTACATAAACGCTGTCTTTAACGAACCCCCAAAGAAAGAAATCGCACGGTGTAAGATCTGGCGAACGGGGTGGCCAAGGGAGAAGGTTCTTGTCTCCATTTGCAGCACACAGAAAGCCTTCTCCTGCTGCAACGCCATCTTTGAAACTGGCCCCGCGGCCACGCAGTAAGCATGAGAAGCGAACTGCTGGTAGCGCATGAGAAACGTGGACAGTTGTCGCCGCTGACGGTGTATGTTGTGCCCTTATAACGTGAGACATAAATTTTTTATTCAATTTTGAAACCGCACCATTCTTTTATGTATGCCCTGTATATCTCCGCAACTGACAGCGTCCTTAAATAACACATTTTAAGAAAACTGTCAGATGTTAGCTTAGTATTGTCTAAATTAATTTGTATGTTCAACTGTCATCAAAGTGTGTTTGTGTATCGCAATGCGTTTGCTGTTTTGCTTCACGTGTCGTCGCCGTAATGACATTTGTACTACAACGACGCTAGCTCAGATTTGGCCGGTGAATATTCATGACACATTTTATCGTATTGAGGAGTTGTCAACCGCGGGCGTCAAAACTGTTTTCAACACATGCCAAATTATAACTTCAACTCGCTATCATATAATTCGTTTAAAACTTCCCAAATTCTCTTTACAAATCCCCCCCCCCCTCCCCCTCGAATCACATTAATCTCTCCCCATCCTATAACTACATCGTTAAGGTTCAACTGCTTTTAAATTTACTTAAATTTCTCCTACGATAACATGTAATAGTGAAGATTGAAGTTGGCCCGATAATTGGCTTCTTGCAGCGTGTTACATACTTACAGGCGCTGCGTCTGTCACCAAGTTAGACAGCAGATTGTGTCTATCTCAAGGCGTGGCGTTGCTTTGAAATGAGAATATAAACTGAAGTGGTGTGATGACGTCACATAAGTCGACTGTATACTGCGATGATCTGAAAGAGTATTGGTTCCTTGAAGTGATACAGGCTTCGCCCGCTTGTCCTTCTGATAAGACTAGGATTAAAATGAAGATGGGTCCGGAAAATTGGTGGAATAAGAAGGACAGGGGAAAATTTAGAAACCTGGAGATAAATTTGATCAATTGCTACTTTGTCTACCACAAATCCACATCGGTTGACCTGGTACTGAACCCATGATATCGTGGTGCACAGCTGGTGACTGATTGCTTGCGCCGTGGCGTGCAGCTTGCACGGACATTCTGACTGCGGCCGTCATTGACGGGTCTAACCACTGTCTGCATGGTGCAAATACGTCCACACACTGCACCGGCCATTTCAAACATACACACTGCACCGGCCATTTTAAACATACACACTGCACCGGCCATTATAAACACAGCTACCTACTGCACCGGCCATTTAAACACATCCACACGCTGCACAGGCCATTTTAAACACATCCAGTCTGCACCGGCCATTATAAACACAGCTACACACTGCACCGGCCATTATAAAACACAGCTACATACTGCACCGGCCATTTTAAACACATCCACACGCTGCACAGGCCATTTTAAACACATCCAGTCTGCACCGGCCATTATAAACACAGCTACATACTGCACCGGCCATTTTAAACACATCCACACGCTGCACAGGCCATTTTAAACACATCCAGTCTGCACCGGCCATTATAAACACAGCTACACACTGCACCGGCCATTATAAACATACACACTGCACCGGCCATTATAAACACAGCTACATACTGCACCGGCCATTTTAAACACATCCACACTGCACCGGTCATTAAACAGAGCCACACATTGCATCTGCCATCACATTATGATGTTGAGAGGTGGTTTGTAGCTTGTATGTATCATTGCATATCTCGTATGTTCTAATTACGTTAATTAGTGTGATTAGAAAACACGACATTGAATTCTTTATTAGAGTTATAGCCAATGTTTCTGAAGTTTAATTCCGTACGTATTGTAATACTGGCACGGAAATGAGCTATATCACGGATGAAGGAAAGGTACTTACTTTTTTAAACCTTTAAAGCCCAGTGGTTACTATATGTACCACCAATTTAACATTCACAAATTCTACGTTCTGCCCACACAGTGTATTTATGTGTTTTTGTGTGGATCTCAGAACAAACAGCGATTATTTCACTGTACAACATTAACTGACTGGTTTGTATAACTGAGACGGAGTGTGTTTACTGCGCGGTACGAACTGTATTTATGTGTTTTGTGTGGATCTCAGAACAAACAGCGATTATTTCACTGTACAACATTAACTGACTGGTTTGTATAACTGAGACGGAGTGTGTTTACTGCGCGGTACGGACTGTATTTATGTGTTTTGTGTGGATCTCAGAACAAACAGCGATTATTTCACTGTACAACATTAACTGACTGGTTTGTATAACTGAGACGGAGTGTGTTTACTGCGCGGTACGGACTGTATTTATGTGTTTTGTGTGGATCTCAGAACAAACAGCGATTATTTCACTGTACAGCATTAACTGACTGATTTGTATAACTGAGACGGAGTGTGTTTACTGCGCGGTACGGACTGTATTTATGTGTTTTGTGTGGATCTCAGAACAAACAGCGATTATTTCACTGTACAGCATTAACTGACTGGTTTGTATAACTGAGACGGAGTGTGTTTACTGCGCGGTACGGACTGTATTTATGTGTTTTGTGTGGATCTCAGAACCAACAGCGATTATTTTACTGTACAACATTAACTGACTGGTTTGTATAACTGAGACGGAGTGTGTTTACTGCGCGGTACGGACTGTATTTATGTGTTTTGTGTGGATCTCAGAACAAACAGCGATTATTTCACTGTACAGCATTAACTGACTGGTTTGTATAACTGAGACGGAGTGTGTTTACTGCGCGGTACGAACTGTATTTATGTGTTTTGTGTGGATCTCAGAACAAACAGCGATTATTTCACTGTACAACATTAACTGACTGGTTTGTATAACTGAGACGGAGTGTGTTTACTGCGCGGTACGGACTGTATTTATGTGTTTTGTGTGGATCTCAGAACAAACAGAGATTATTTCACTGTACAACATTAACTGACTGGTTTGTATAACTGAGACGGAGTGTGTTTACTGCGCGGTACGGGCTGTATTTATGTGTTTTGTGTGGATCTCAGAACAAACAGCGATTATTTCAGTGTACAACATTAACTGACTGGTTTGTATAACTGAGACGGAGTGTGTTTACTGCGCGGTACGGACTGTATTTATGTGTTTTGTGTGGATCTCAGAACAAACAGCGATTATTTCACTGTACAGCATTAACTGACTGGTTTGTATAACTGAGACGGAGTGTGTTTACTGCGCGGTACGGACTGTATTTATGTGTTTTGTGTGGATCTCAGAACAAACAGCGATTATTTCACTGTACAACATTAACTGACTGGTTTGTATAACTGAGACGGAGTGTTTTTACTGCGCGGTACGGACTGTATTTATGTGTTTTGTGTGGATCTCAGAACAAACAGCGATTATTTCACTGTACAGCATTAACTGACTGGTTTGTATAACTGAGACGGAGTGTGTTTACTGCGCGGTACGGACTGTATTTATGTGTTTTGTGTGGATCTCAGAACAAACAGCGATTATTTCACTGTACAACATTAACTGACTGGTTTGTATAACTGAGACGGAGTGTGTTTACTGCGCGGTACGGACTGTATTTATGTGTTTTGTGTGGATCTCAGAACCAACAGCGATTATTTTACTGTACAACATTAACTGACTGGTTTGTATAACTGAGACGGAGTGTTTACTGCGCGGTACGGACTGAATTTATGTGTTTTGTGTGGATCTCAGAACAAACAGAGATTATTTCACTGTACAACATTAACTGACTGGTTTGTATAACTGAGACGGAGTGTGTTTACTGCGCGGTACGGACTGTATTTATGTGTTTTGTGTGGATCTCAGAACAAACAGCGATTATTTCACTGTACAGCATTAACTGACTGGTTTGTATAACTGAGACGGAGTGTGTTTACTGCGCGGTACGGACTGTATTTATGTGTTTTGTGTGGATCTCAGAACAAACAGCGATTATTTCACTGTACAACATTAACTGACTGGTTTGTATAACTGAGACGGAGTGTGTTTACTGCGCGGTACGGACTGTATTTATGTGTTTTGTGTGGATCTCAGAACAAACAGCGATTATTTCACTGTACAGCATTAACTGACTGGTTTGTATAACTGAGACGGAGTGTGTTTACTGCGCGGTACGGACTGTATTTATGTGTTTTGTGTGGATCTCAGAACAAACAGCGATTATTTCACTGTACAACATTAACTGACTGGTTTGTATAACTGAGACGGAGTGTGTTTACTGCGCGGTACGGACTGTATTTATGTGTTTTGTGTGGATCTCAGAACAAACAGCGATTATTTCACTGTACAACATTAACTGACTGGTTTGTATAACTGAGACGGAGTGTGTTTACTGCGCGGTACGGACTGTATTTATGTGTTTTGTGTGGATCTCAGAACAAACAGCGATTATTTCACTGTACAACATTAACTGACTGGTTTGTATAACTGAGACGGAGTGTTTACTGCGCGGTACGGACTGAATTTTTAAATAGAAGTAGAGTTTATGTCTCATCTTCAGTCTGGCCGTGCTATGTTTAGTCTCCGGCCTCCCACTGCAGAGGCCCAGGTCAGTCCATGTGGGATTTATTGTGTACAAAATGGTACTGGGAGAGTTTTTTTCCCCGAGTACTTCGGTTTTCCCCTGTCAGTTTCATTTCATCGGTGCTCCATTACACGGAAGAATTAAAAAAAAAACTGATAATTTTTATCACAGGTTTGAGGTGCGTCCTTATTTTCTGCTGCTGGGCCCTTCTCTCTCTTTAGTAGTTTAAAACAAGAATAGAATGGAAAGCAGTATAAGAAAATAGGGGAGACTGTAGGAACGCAGTTCCATCATCAACCCAGTTCCTAACATACTCTATTACTTACTCCACAGAAATGTATTCTTTTGTTCCGTGCTACACAAAGAGAAGCTTGTATAATGGCTGACAGTTGAATAGCAATATAAGGAGTTGGCTGTTGTAATTTGCTGCCATCGAGCTGTAACATGCAGCTTGTACGGACAGTTTATAGCTGTCTTGACTGCGTAATCTGCGTTAGGGATTCGCAGATTTACCGTTATTATCCGCAAACAAGAGAGGATACCCATCACAGCGGCTGTTAAACAGATGACGCTAGTTTAATCCCTCAGGGTACAGTGGTAACTATATGTACCACCTGCTTTAAAAGATGTAAAAATGTAAAGCAATCCCATTATAGGCCTGGACAGGCCCTTAGGGTTCCAGGACGTTGAGGCTCCCACATTTCTAGACAATCGGCACATGAAGGTGGTAAGGTTGTCAGCCCTACGCATCGGCCGCCTTTAGTCCCCCAGGAAATACTCCTGGTACTCATTTCTGTTAGAGGCTGAGTCGATCCCAGGGTCATAGTGCGACAGAAAGGATTATGTCAATTAAAAATTTTAGTGACACCATCGGGAATCGAACCCGCGACCTTCCGGCTTGTAGAGCAGTGCCTCAACCAACTGCGCCACTTCGTGTCCCTCCACCTGCTTTAGCACTATAAACTCTCCGTCTTGTCCACACAGTGTATTTATAGTTTATCTTACTCTTGCAATAAACAGCGATTACTTCCCTTAACCGCGTTGCTTGGCTGTTCTCTGTAATGTGACTCTGAACTTTGTTACAAATTTATCAACATTCTGGATAAAGGTGTTGCTGGCATCAGCGGCGACACATTTCTGTACAAAGTCAAGTTTCTACCAGACTACACGATGTCACGTGGTACTTAATCTCACACAGCATAAAGCCGTCCACGAACTGCTGTATCCATGCTTCCGCCTGCGATGTAGATGATAACTTCGCTCTTCTGGGATATTACACAGCGTAGAGTTGCAATTCTGTACCGACGTTTCGGGACAACCTATGGGTTCCATATTTAATTCTGTAGTCGTCTCTTTGTAAGTTACTTAATTTTGTTTCTGTAAACTATTTTCATGCAGCAGAGCCCTTCTTCAGAAGCTGACAGTTTCTCAGCTAGTCAAGAAATTCCTGCATTTTATGGAAGCCGAAATTTCATTACCGCATTCACACGTACCTGACACGTGTCCCTATCACGAGCCAGATCAAGCCCAGCTCACGTTCTCCACTCTATTTTATTTAAGTTTAATTCCAATATTATCCTCCCATCAACGTCTAGGTTTCGAAGTGGTCTCTTTCCTTCAGGTTACTCTACTAGAACCCTGTACGCACTTATTTTGTAAAATTAGAACCTTCTGCCCACACTTTATACGTGTTTCGTCCAGTTTTCCTGACAGTAACACCTCACAGTAACACCTCACAGTAACACCTCACAGTAACACCTCACAGTAACACCTCACAGTAACACCTCACAGTAACACCTCACACCTCCCTTTCCTTTTGAGTTTAATTATGTTAAGTTCGTGGGCCGCGATAGCTCAGTCGGTATAGCGACTACGTTACGAGCTGGACGGTCCGGGGATCGAATCCCGATGGGGGCGAGATTTTCAGCACCGGTCCAGACCGGCCCTGGGGCCTACCCAGCCTCCTGTACAATAGGTACCGGGTCATTCCCGGGGGTAAAGCGGCCGGGGCCTGGCGTTGACCACCCATCCCCATGTAGCGCCGAGGTTAAAGAAAGAGTAGAGCTATACCTGTGCTCCCTCTCCTGGGCCTTCATGGCCTGTTATAGGGTGACCTTTACCTTTTTTGTGTTAAGTTCTGTATAACCTTTTTCTGTACAATCCGTCGTTACTTTGCCTGGCAATGGCTGCTCTATGCAGAACTACACAAAATTAATTTGTAATAAATATTTGCAATGCATTGTGTCTTTGCTCAGTATCTTGTTTGCTGGTTTATTGTAACTTATCGGGCTGGACTCAAGTGGCTCAGGATAGAAAACAGTGGCAAGATCTTGTGAACACAGTGATGAACCTTCTTGTTCCAAAAATGGACACGAATTTGAATAACACGGCAACTGTCAGCTTTTCAAGGCAAGTTCTCTTCTGCTGGGTTTACAACTTCCTTAACATTTCTGATTATTTCCTTTCGAACACACACGGCGTCTTGCAGTGTAAGAAGAAAGAGACGTCCAACTGATCCACGTCAGAACGTCAGGTCTGAGGATGCAGACAGATGGTACAGGTTAGCCTGCAGTGACGTTTGTCTTTAAATCACAACTAGTGGTCAGGAAGAAAAGGTTTTAAGTTTGAAGTGGTCTAACGAGCACTCAGTGTGGCACACGGAGGCTGGCGTTGCGAAGGTACGAGAGTGTCACGAGGACCTGTGATTGTTTGACTCAAGTGTTTTGATTAAAGACTGTCAGTTGTTGAGGTGTCGAGCGGCAGAGACAAACGACTGATGCTGACGGGCGAAAACCGAAGTGGTTGGAGTAAAACCTGTCGCACTGCCAGTGTGTCCACTTCACGACTTCTTATGGACTGGCGTGTGATTGAAACTGGGCCTGCGCGGTCAAAGGCCGGTGACTAACCTGCTGAGTCATGACGCGGCCAGCCGTTACTAAACTCCTGAGCCATTGCACGGTCAGCCTCTAACTTCCTGAGCCATGGCACGGTCAGCCGGAGACTAAATTCCTGAGCCATGTCACGGTCAACCGATGACTAAAATCCTGAGCCATGGTACGGTCAGCCTCTAACTTCCTGAGTCATGCATGGCACGGTCAGCCGGAGACTACTTTCCTGAGCCATGCACGGTCAGCCGGAGACTAAATTTCTGAGTCATGGCATGGTCAGCCGGTGACTGACTTCCTGAGCCATGACACGGTCAGCCGGAGACTAACTTCTTGAGCCATGGCACGGTCAGCCAGAGACTAAATTCCTGAGCCATGACACGGTGAATTGGTGAATAAATTTCTGAACCATGGCACGGTCAGCTGGTGACTAAATTCCTTAGTCATGGCACGATCAGCTGGTGACTAAATTCCTAAGCCATGACACGATCAGCTGGTGACTAAATTCCTGAGTCATGGCACGATCAGCTGGTGACTAAATTCCTGAGCCATGGCACGGTCAGCTGGTGACTAAATTTCTGAGCCATGGCACGATCAGCTGGTGACTAAATTCCTGAGTCATGGCACGATCAGCTGGTGACTAAATTCCTGAGTCATGGCACGATCAGCTGGTGACTAAATTCCTGAGCCATGGCACGATCAGCTGGTGACTAAATTCCTGAGTCATGGCACGATCAGCTGGTGACTAAATTCCTGAGCCATAGCACGGTCAACTGGTGACTAAATTCCTTAGTCATGGCACGATCAGCTGGTGACTAAATTCCTGAGCCATGGCACGATCAGCTGGTGACTAAATTCCTGAGTCATGGCACGATCAGCTGGTGACTAAATTCCTGAGTCATGGCACGATCATCTGGTGACTAAAGTCCTTAGTCATGGCACGATCAGCTGGTGACTAAATTCCTGAGTCATGGCACGATCAGCTGTGACTAAATTCCTGAGTCATGGCACGATCAGCTGGTGACTAAATTCCTAGCCATGGCACGATCAGCTGGTGACTAAATTCCTGAGTCATGGCACGATCAGCTGGTGACTAAATTCCTGAGCCATAGCACGGTCAACTGGTGACTAAATTCCTTAGTCATGGCACGATCAGCTGGTGACTAAATTCCTGAGCCATGGCACGATCAGCTGGTGACTAAATTCCTGAGTCATGGCACGATCAGCTGGTGACTAAATTCCTGAGTCATGGCACGATCATCTGGTGACTAAAGTCCTTAGTCATGGCACGATCAGCTGGTGACTAAATTCCTGAGCCATGGCACGATCAGCTGGTGACTAAATTCCTGAGTCATGGCACGATCAGCTGGTGACTAAATTCCTGAGCCATGGCACGATCAGCTGGTGACTAAATTCCTGAGCCATGGCACGATCAGCTGGTGACTAAATTCCTGAGCCATGGCACGATCAGCTGGTGACTAAATTCCTGAGCCATGACACGGTCAGCCGGAGACTAACTCCCTGAGCCATGACACGGCCCGACATGTGCTTTCTTATATCTTCAGTATCCATTGTTATGTTTCGTCTTGCTGCGGAGTTTAAGGAAAATGTGTGCTTGTTGTTGTTTGAGCCTTTTGGAGTCTAGTGCTGTACTACTAAAAGTAATTAGTTATTTGTTTTAGCTTAATGAACTGCTCCGTCGGGTTAGGCTGCTGTCAGAACCAGCCACATCTCTTTATAAACACGGACGTGACTGCCTGTTGACATGCCTGGCATTTCGAGCTGCAGCATGTTTCTGCATATCATGCCCTGGCGAGAACAAGGCGCACCGGATTTCAAAGAAACGCTTTCTTCATTAGCGCCGAGTAGTGTCGAGTTGTGGGCCTGCGTCCGTGTGGGCGGTAACGTTTTGTGTCTTGCGATTTGGTAACAAGGACCTACTAGCTTATTGTCTTGAATATTGTGAGTCTGTTGTAATGGAGACGCAGCGTGTTCTCCGTGAGGTAGGAATGGTCAAAGAATAGCCAAAGAATCAAGTTACTCTTCTGATGTTAACTAACTAACTAACTAACTCCATGTAGCACAGTCCTTCTTGAGAAGCTAACAGGTCGTCAGCTAGTCAAGAAATTCCCCGCGTTTTATGGAACCTGAAGGTTCATTACCGCACTCACAAGAGCCCGCCCGAGGCTTTATCAAATGTTTCGTAACGTGATAATTTTTTACGGTGAGGAGTTGTTAGCACCTCGCCCAACCCTCAAGCTGGAGGACCACCCCTTGTCGGCTGTCCGCGACTGCTTATTCAATGTATTCGCAGGTACCCTACATATCTGCAGGCCGTTCCTCCATCTGCAACCTGAGGACGTGATATGCTGTGGTGACAGGGACCGACTTATCGTGGTGACAGGGACCGACTTATCGTGGTGACAGGGACCGACTTATCGTGGTGACAGGGACCGACTTATCGTGGTGACAGGGACCGACTTATCGTGGTGACAGGGACCGACTTATCGTGGTGACAGGGACCGACTTATCGTGGTGACAGGGACCGACTTATCGTGGTGACAGGGACCGACTTATCGTGGTGACAGGGACCGACTTATCGTGGTGACAGGGATCGACTTATCGTGGTGACAGGGACCGACTTATCGTGGTGACAGGGACCGACTTATCGTGGTGACAGGGACCGACTTATCGTGATGACAGGGACCGACTTATCGTGGTGACAGGGACCGACTTATCGTGGTAACAGGGACCGACTTATCGTGGTGACAGGGACCGACTTATCGTGGTGACAGGGACCGACTTATCGTGGTGACAGGGACCGACTTATCGTGGTGACAGGGACCGACTTATCGTGGTGACAGTGACCGACTTATCGTGGTGACAGGGACCGACTTATCGTGGTGACAGGGACCGACTTATCGTGGTGACAGGGACCGACTTATCGTGATGACAGGGACCGACTTATCGTGGTGACAGGGACCGACTTATCGTGGTGACAGGGACCTACGTATCGTGATGACAGGGACCGACTTATCGTGGTGACAGGGACCGACTTATCGTGGTGACAGGGACCGACTTATCGTGGTGACAGGGACCGACTTATCGTGGTGACAGGGACCGACTTATCGTGGTGACAGGGACCGACTTATCGTGGTGACAGGGACCGACTTATCGTGGTGACAGGGACCGACTTATCGTGGTGACAGGGACCGACTTATCGTGGTGACAGTGACCGACTTATCGTGGTGACAGTGACCGACTTATCGTGGTGACAGGGACCGACTTATCGTGGTGACAGGGACCGACTTATCGTGATGACAGGGACCGACTTATCGTGATGACAGGGACCGACTTATCGTGATGACAGGGACCGACTTATCGTGGTGACAGGGACCGACTTATCGTGGTGACAGGGACCGACTTATCGTGGTGACAGGGACCGACTTATCGTGGTGACAGGGACCGACTTATCGTGATGACAGGGACCGACTTATCGTGGTGACAGGGACCGACTTATCGTGGTGACAGGGACCGACTTATCGTGGTGACAGGGACCGACTTATCGTGGTGACAGGGACCGATTTATCGTGGTGACAGGGACCGACTTATCGTGGTGACAGGGACCGACTTATCGTGATGACATGGACCGACTTATCGTGGTGACAGGGACCGACTTATCGTGGTGACAGGGACCGACTTATCGTGATGACAGGGACCGACTTATCGTGGTGACAGGGACCGACTTATCGTGGTGACAGGGACCGACTTATCGTGGTGACAGGGACCGACTTATCGTGGTGACAGGGACCGACTTATCATGGTGACAGGGACCGACTTATCGTGGTGACAGGGACCGACTTATCGTGGTGACAGGGACCGACTTATCGTGGTGACAGGGACCGACTTATCGTGGTGACAGGGACCGACTTATCATGGTGACAGGGACCGACTTATCGTGGTGACAGGGACCGACTTATCGTGGTGACAGGGACCGACTTATCGTGGTGACAGGGACCGACTTATCGTGATGACAGGGACCGACTTATCGTGGTGACAGGGACCGACTTATCATGGTGACAGGGACCGACTTATCGTGGTGACAGGGACCGACTTATCGTGGTGACAGGGACCGACTTATCGTGGTGACAGGGACCGACTTATCGTGGTGACAGGGACCGACTTATCGTGGTGACAGGGACCGACTTATCGTGGTGACAGGGACCGACTTATCGTGGTGACAGGGACCGACTTATCGTGATGACAGGGACCGACTTATCGTGGTAACAGGGACCGACTTATCGTGATGACAGGGACCGACTTATCGTGGTAACAGGGACCGACTTATCGTGGTGACAGGGACCGACTTATCGTGGTAACAGGGACCGACTTATCGTGGTAACAGGGACCGACTTATGCTTCTGATGTTTTGCATAAAATACTGTTTGACACACAAACGTCAGTAGGCTGTTTAGTTGACTGTCAATGTAAATAGTAGCCTTAAACAGTGTAACGTTGTGATAATACTAAATGGGGCAGTGAACTGTGAAGTGGACTTATCGATGTACCGTGATGATGGCAGCGTTACGGCCGAAACATGAGTAGGGTGAATTGAACATAATACGAAAATATAAAGTGCGTTTGTTGGTTGAAAATCTGTAAAATTATTTGTAGGTGTTATACTAATGGCTAGGCATAAAACTTGCGATGAAGTAACTTGTGTACAAAATTTTAATGGTGAAATCTTGGGGGGGGGGGGGGGGAACGTTCATTTCGAAAACCGTTAAAGAGAGGATAAAGTTGTGATGGATCACAGGGGAGGGCGATTTTGAGTGTCAGGCGTTGATCGGGCCCAGTGGCGGGCTTTGTCGGAGATGTGTGTAGATATGTCAGAGAAATGTCCATAAGGTTGGGGTAAGACGAAATTCTGTTGCTGTACTTAGACATGAAACACGTGTGTGGCGTTCTTTGGACTGACTGCCTTCTATTGCAGACGTTGCTACTTTCTTTTTCACTCGATACTATAACGTTATAGTCATTCGGGGTCACGCTTATTCAGCCAGGGTCTCTGTGCGACGGTCGATAGGTCGATAGGTCACCAGACAAAACAGGTCGATAGTGTGGAGAGCTGTGGAACGGCCTCGGAACTGTTACACGCGAGCGTACGAGGGATGAGGCATCCGACGTAAATACGGAGAGGTGTGAGGCTTTGAACATGAACATGTGTGAGGTTGAGGCATGAACATAAACATGTGTGAGGTTGAGGCATAAATATAAACACATGTGGACAATGAGGCATGAAACATAAACACGTGAGGGTTGAGACATGAACATAAACACATGTGGACAATGAGGCATGAAACATAAACACATGTGGACAATGAGGCATGAAACATAAACACATGTGGACAATGAGGCATGAAATATAAACACATGTGGACAATGGGGCATGAAATATAAACACGTGATGGTTGAGACATGAACATAAACACATGTGGACAATGAGGCATGAAACATAAACACATGTGGACAATGGGGCATGAAATATAAACACATGTGGACAATGGGGCATGAAATATAAACACGTGAGGGTTGAGACATGAACATAAACACATGTGGACAATGAGGCATGAAACATAAACACATGTGGACAATGAGACATGAAACATAAACACATGTGGACAATGAGGCATGAAATATAAACACATGTGGACAATGGGCATGAAATATAAACACGTGAGGGTTGAGACATGAACATAAACACATGTGGACAATGAGGCATGAAACATAAACACATGTGGACAATGGGGCATGAAATATAAACACATGTGGACAATGGGGCATTAAATATAAACACGTGAGGGTTGAGACATGAACATAAACACATATGGACAATGAGGCATGAAACATAAACACATGTGGACAATGAGGCATGAAACATAAACCATGTGGACAATGAGGCATGAAATATAAACACATGTGGACAATGGGGCATGAAACATAAACACATGTGGACAATGGGGCATGTCCTTGCTACAGTACGCCCTTCTGATTGTTTCCTTATGTTTATTCAATTTTGTTTTGTGGTGACGTAAGTCGAAACATGTAGCCAAGTTCTCCTTCATGTTACGTGAATAAAATGAATTACGTTACCACTGATATGCCAGTTGATATAGCTCGTATCTCCTCTATATCTCTATACAATTTGTTTGTCTGTTTGGTTCGTTCTTTGCTTGTTTGGTTGGTCGCTTGGTTGTTTACGTATTTCCCGCAAGATTGTGGGAGATGATACAGCGCCAGTTATTGAACTTGGATGGGTTTGTCGTCGCTACAGTGAATAGAAGTCTGCATGCAGAATGGGACTGACGTCGGCTTGCAAGTTCACTCGCAGGGCGACATCTACTGGGCGATATCTTTAAAGTTACTGAGTCGTGGTGACGAAAGGTGACAAGTTGACACAACACATGGCCTTACGAAACTTTAGAGACAACTTGTTGTGGTGTGACAACAGAGCAAGTGAGAACATTTGTAGTGTTTTATTGACCATAATAGGCTGTGGACACTTCGGAAAGTAGATCAGAAGTATCTGGAAAGTTTTGAAATGTGGTGCCGGAGAAGAATGGAGAAGATCAGTTGGACCGATCGTGTGAGAAATGAAGAAGTATTACACAGAGTGAAGGAGGAGAGGAATATCGTACATACAATAAAAAGAAGAAAGGCTAACTGGATTGGTCACATCTTGCGTAGGAACTGCCTTCTGAAACATGTGATTGAAGGAAAGTTAGAGGGAAGGATAGAAATGACGGGAAGGCGAGGGAGAAAACGTAAGCAGCTGCTGGATAACCTTAAGGAAAAGAGAAGATACTGGAAATTGAAAGAGGAAGCACTAGATCGCACTGTGTGGAGAACTGGCTTTGGAAGAGGCTACGGACCTGTCGTAAGACAGACTGCAGAATAAAGAGGCTACGGACCTGTCGTAAGAAAGACTACAGAATGAAGAGGCTACGGACCTGTCGTAAGACAGACTGCAGAATGAAGAGGCTACGGACCTGTCGTAAGACAGACTGCAGAATGAAGAGGCTACGGACCTGTCGTAAGACAGACTACAGAATGAAGAGGCTACGGACCTGTCGTAAGACAGACTACAGAATGAAGAGGCTACGGACCTGTCGTAAGACAGACTGCAGAATGAAGAGGCTACGGACCTGTCGTAAGACAGACTACAGAATGAAGAGGCTACGGACCTGTCGTAAGACAGACTACAGAATGAAGAGGCTACGGACCTGTCGTAAGACAGACTGCAGAATGAAGAGGCTACGGACCTGTCGTAAGACAGACTGCAGAATGAAGAGGCTACGGACCTGTCGTAAGACAGACTACAGAATGAAGAGGCTACGGACCTGTCGTAAGACAGACTACAGAATGAAGAGGCTACGGACCTGTCGTAAGACAGACTGCAGAATGAAGAGGCTACGGACCTGTCGTAAGACAGACTGCAGAATGAAGAGGCTACGGACCTGTCGTAAGACAGACTGCAGAATGAAGAGGCTACGGACCTGTCGTAAGACAGACTGCAGAATGAAGAGGCTACGGACCTGTCCTAAGACAGACTGCAGAATAAAGAGGCTACGGACCTGTCGTAAGACAGACTGCAGAATGAAGAGGCTACGGACCTGTCGTAAGACAGACTACAGAATGAAGAGGCTACGGACCTGTCGTAAGAAAGACTGCAGAATGAAGAGGCTACGGACCTGCCGTAAGACAGACTGCAGAATGAAGAGACTACATACCTGTCGTAAGACAGACTGCAGAATGAAGAGGCTACGGACCTGTCGTAAGACAGACTGCAGAATAAAGAGGCTACGGACCTGTCGTAAGAAAGACTACAGAATGAAGAGGCTACGGACCTGTCGTAAGACAGACTGCAGAATGAAGAGGCTACGGACCTGTCGTAAGACAGACTACAGAATGAAGAGGCTACGGACCTGTCGTAAGACAGACTGCAGAATGAAGAGGCTACGGACCTGTCGTAAGACGGTCTGCAGAATGAAGAGGCTACGGACCTGTCGTAAGACAGACTACAGAATGAAGAGGCTACGGACCTGTCGTAAGACAGACTGCAGAATGAAGAGGCTACGGACCTGTCGTAAGACAGTCTGCAGAATGAAGAGGCTACGGACCTGTCGTAAGACAGACTACAGAATGAAGAGGCTACGGACCTGTCGTAAGACAGACTGCAGAATGAAGAGGCTACGGACCTGTCGTAAGATAGACTACAGAATGAAAAGGCTACGGACCTGTCGTAAGACAGACTGCAGAATGAAGAGGCTACGGACCTGTCGTAAGACAGACTGCAGAATGAAGAGGCTACGGACCTGTCGTAAGACAGACTACAGAATGAAGAGGCTACGGACCTGTTGTAAGACAGACTGCAGAATGAAGAGGCTACGGACCTGTCGTAAGACAGACTGCAGAATGAAGAGGCTACGGACCTGTCGTAAGACAGACTGCAGAATGAAGAGGCTACGGACCTGTCGTAAGACAGACTGCAGAATGAAGAGGCTACGGACCTGTCCTAAGACAGACTGCAGAATAAAGAGGCTACGGACCTGTCGTAAGACAGACTGCAGAATGAAGAGGCTACGGACCTGTCGTAAGACAGACTACAGAATGAAGAGGCTACGGACCTGTCGTAAGAAAGACTGCAGAATGAAGAGGCTACGGACCTGCCGTAAGACAGACTGCAGAATGAAGAGGCTACATACCTGTCGTAAGACAGACTGCAGAATGAAGAGGCTACGGACCTGTCGTAAGACAGACTGCAGAATGAAGAGGCTACGGACCTGTCGTAAGACAGACTGCAGAATGAAGAGGCTACGGACCTGTCGTAAGACAGACTACAGAATGAAGAGGCTACGGACCTGTCGTAAGACAGACTGCAGAATGAAGAGGCTACGGACCTGTCGTAAGACAGACTACAGAATGAAGAGGCTACGGACCTGTCGTAAGACAGACTGCAGAATGAAGAGGCTACGGACCTGTCGTAAGACGGTCTGCAGAATGAAGAGGCTACGGACCTGTCGTAAGACAGACTACAGACTGAAGAGGCTACGGACCTGTCGTAAGACAGACTGCAGAATGAAGAGGCTACGGACCTGTCGTAAGACAGTCTGCAGAATGAAGAGGCTACGGACCTGTCGTAAGACAGACTACAGAATGAAGAGGCTACGGACCTGTCGTAAGACAGACTGCAGAATGAAGAGGCTACGGACCTGTCGTAAGATAGACTACAGAATGAAAAGGCTACGGACCTGTCGTAAGACAGACTGCAGAATGAAGAGGCTACGGAACTGTCGTAAGACAGACTGCAGAATGAAGAGGCTACGGACCTGTCGTAAGACAGACTGCAGAATGAAGAGGCTACGGACCTGTCGTAAGACAGACTGCAGAATGAAGTGGCTACGGACCTGTCGTAAGACAGACTGCAGAATGAAGAGGCTACGGACCTGTCGTAAGACAGACTGCAGATTGAATGAATTCAGATTTGAATAACATAAATCCTAGATTTCGGTAGAAATCACACAAATCACGTACCTCAGTGGACATATCTGATGTTCATGAAGCGGTGGAGTGTCAGCTGCTGCCACGCACAGCGCGATGTCGCAAACGAAGACCGCAGTTTTAATGCCGTGCAGTTACGCCGTTGTTGCTATCTGGGCGCATGCAACAAGTGCACGTGATTTCTGCGCAGGTAGTAATGGCCGCGATGTGAGTCCGGACCGCAATGAGAACACACATAGTGACAGTTCGGAAATTTGAATCGACCGATGTGCAATTGTTCGCACTGACAGGAATAAATGCGCGTTGAAACAGCCTGAAAACAAAATTATCAACATGCAAACATTTGCATGTTTCTTTTATTTCTGTTCTCGTGTTTTGACAACGGCGAATCACCGCTTACAGGAATATCGAGCTTGGCAGAGCGCGCTGCAATTGTTGTGGTTATCAAATGACAGTTGGCTAAACTGTGCTTGTTTGGTCGTGATTACGTTTTACGTTGAAGTCACGAACGCTGAGGAATACTTGGAAGATGAATATTGCCTTCAACATTGCTTGTCCATGATGTAGTACGCTTCTCCGAAACGTCGGTATCGTCAGACACGGCCTAACATCGCAGAGTATCTGAATGTCCAACAGCTACTCTGCGATAAACTCACGTCTCTCCTTGCCAAAGGTGATAAATATCAGCATTTTATGATGGTGACACTGTGGTCCGGTAGAACCTTGCCGACGTTTCGGAGGGACCTACTGTATTCACCGTGTCCTTTTATCCTGAAGATCTAGACAGTATGTACCACCGAAACGCCAGTAGTACATTTCAATCCCACTATATCACGACACATCTTATAGGACACGAATCCTCATTATCACTGCTCGAAGAACCTCAAATCTCACACTCGCGTTCCCACGACTCGTGTACTTGGCCACTGGCCGTACCAATGACACTGTCCACACACGTCACTTGTCTGCTTGTCAAGAATAACAGAATCGTGGGAACGCAACAACAAGTATCGACTTGATAAGTAAACAAACACTGATGATTACTTGACTTGTATCACATTTACCGGCAGTCTGTGAACAAACGGACAAGTGGCCAATATTTAAACAAGTGCACCGTTCCCACGACGTGACAAATGCTTGTCAAATATACAAGTCGTGGGAACGGGATTTAGAGTGATGTGCCAGTTTCTTTTCAGGAGTGATTACGTATTTCCTGCAGTTCTTTAGCAATTGCTATGTATCCAGTAGGCAGTGTTGGCTTTCTGGTCTTTTCCTAAAGAACTCCACGTGTCCACCCACGTGTAATGTTAAGGATGTGTGTGTTCCAAAAAATGTGCGAAGATTCCGCCTGCTTAATTGAACGTAACGCAGTGAAAACAAACGGGCAACGGACTGCTTGACCTTTGAAGCTGGCTTTGATAAGTTGTCCCGAAACGTCGGTAATCGACTACCAATCTACGCTGCGTAAAATCCCAGAAGAGCGAATATCTCATTTGCACCGCGGCAGAAGCCTGAAATCACGATTACTAAAGACGAAGGCAACACGGTCCTTCGAAACGTCGGTAACTGTCCACCCAGCGATACGGTGTCACATGCCAGAAGAGTTAAACCTTCGAGACAAGTTTTATGTAGCTAGTCAACGCACAAACATTAAGATATACAGAACTGTAATTTTGTTGTTTTGTGTGGGTGTGAAACTTGGTCTGTCACACTGAGGGAGGAACATAGGCTGAGGGTGTTCGAGAATAGGGTGCTGAGGGGGATATTTGGGTCTAAGAGGGACGGGGTAACGGGGGAGTGGAGAAGACTACATAACGAGGAACTTTATGATCTGTACTGATCTGAATAGTGTGCTGAGGGGGATATTTGGGTCTAAGAGGGACGGGGTAACAGGGGAGTGGAGAAGACTACATAAAGAGGAACTTAATGATCTGTACTGATCTGAATAGTGTGCTGAGGGGGATATTTGGGTCTAAGAGTGACGGGGTAACGGGGGAGTGGAGAAGACTACATAACGAGGAACTTTATGATCTGTACTGATCTGAATAGTGTGCTGAGGGGGATATTTGGGGCTAAGAGGGACGGGGTAACGGGGGAGTGGAGAAGACTACATAACGAGGAACTTTATGATCTGTACTGATCTGAATAGTGTGCTGAGGGGGATGTTTGGGGCTAAGAGGGACGGGGTAACGGGGGAGTGGAGAAGAGACTACATAACGAGGAACTTTATGATCTGTACTGATCTGAATAGTGTGCTGAGGGGGATATTTGGGTCTAAGAGGGACGGGGTAACGGGGGAGTGGAGAAGACTACATAACGAGGAACTTTATGATCTGTACTGATCTGAATAGTGTGCTGAGGGGGATATTTGGGGCTAAGAGGGACGGGGTAACGGGGGAGTGGAGAAGACTACATAACGAGGAACTTTATGATCTGTACTGATCTGAATAGTGTGCTGAGGGGGATATTTGGGGCTAAGAGGGACGGGGTAACGGGGGAGTGGAGAAGACTACATAACGAGGAACTTTATGATCTGTACTGATCTGAATAGTGTGCTGAGGGGGATATTTGGGTCTAAGAGGGACGGGGTAACGGGGGAGTGGAGAAGACTACATAACGAGGAACTTTATGATCTGTACTGATCTGAATAGTGTGCTGAGGGGGATATTTGGGGCTAAGAGGGACGGGGTAACGGGGGAGTGGAGAAGACTACATAACGAGGAACTTTATGATCTGTACTGATCTGAATAGTGTGCTGAGGGGGATATTTGGGTCTAAGAGGGACGGGGTAACGGGGGAGTGGAGAAGACTACATAACGAGGAACTTTATGATCTGTACTGATCTGAATAGTGTGCTGAGGGGGATATTTGGGTCTAAGTGGGACGGGGTAACGGGGGAGTGGAGAAGACTACATAACGAGGAACTTAATGATCTGTACTGATCTGAATAGTGTGCTGAGGGGGATATTTGGGGCTAAGAGGGACGGGGTAACGGGGGAGTGGAGAAGACTACATAACGAGGAACTTTATGATCTGTACTGATCTGAATAGTGTGCTGAGGGGGATATTTGGGTCTAAGAGGGACGGGGTAACGGGGGAGTGGAGAAGACTACATAACGAGGAACTTTATGATCTGTACTGATCTGAATAGTGTGCTGAGGGGGATATTTGGGTCTAAGAGGGACGGGGTAACGGGGGAGTGGAGAAGACTACATAACGAGGAACTTTATGATCTGTACTGATCTGAATAGTGTGCTGAGGGGGATATTTGGGGCTAAGAGGGACGGGGTAACGGGGGAGTGGAGAAGACTACATAACGAGGAACTTTATGATCTGTACTGATCTGAATAGTGTGCTGAGGGGGATGTTTGGGGCTAAGAGGGACGGGGTAACGGGGGAGTGGAGAAGACTACATAACGAGGAACTTTATGATCTGTACTGATCTGAATAGTGTGCTGAGGGGGATATTTGGGTCTAAGAGGGACGGGGTAACGGGGGAGTGGAGAAGACTACATAACGAGGAACTTTATGATCTGTACTGATCTGAATAGTGTGCTGAGGGGATATTTGGGGCTAAGAGGGACGGGGTAACGGGGGAGTGGAGAAGACTACATAACGAGGAACTTTATGATCTGTACTGATCTGAATAGTGTGCTGAGGGGGATATTTGGGGCTAAGAGGGACGGGGTAACGGGGGAGTGGAGAAGACTACATAACGAGGAACTTTATGATCTGTACTGATCTGAATAGTGTGCTGAGGGGGATATTTGGGTCTAAGAGGGACGGGGTAACGGGGGAGTGGAGAAGACTACATAACGAGGAACTTTATGATCTGTACTGATCTGAATAGTGTGCTGAGGGGGATATTTGGGGCTAAGAGGGACGGGGTAACGGGGGAGTGGAGAAGACTACATAACGAGGAACTTTATGATCTGTACTGATCTGAATAGTGTGCTGAGGGGGATATTTGGGTCTAAGAGGGACGGGGTAACGGGGGAGTGGAGAAGAACTACATAACGAGGAACTTTATGATCTGTACTGATCTGAATAGTGTGCTGAGGGGGATATTTGGGTCTAAGTGGGACGGGGTAACGGGGGAGTGGAGAAGACTACATAACGAGGAACTTAATGATCTGTACTGATCTGAATAGTGTGCTGAGGGGGATATTTGGGGCTAAGAGGGACGGGGTAACGGGGGAGTGGAGAAGACTACATAACGAGGAACTTTATGATCTGTACTGATCTGAATAGTGTGCTGAGGGGGATATTTGGGTCTAAGAGGGACGGGGTAACGGGGGAGTGGAGAAGACTACATAACGAGGAACTTTATGATCTGTACTGATCTGAATAGTGTGCTGAGGGGGATATTTGGGTCTAAGAGGGACGGGGTAACGGGGGAGTGGAGAAGACTACATAACGAGGAACTTTATGATCTGTACTGATCTGAATAGTGTGCTGAGGGGGATATTTGGGGCTAAGAGGGACGGGGTAACGGGGGAGTGGAGAAGACTACATAACGAGGAACTTTATGATCTGTACTGATCTGAATAGTGTGCTGAGGGGGATATTTGGGGCTAAGAGGGACGGGGTAACGGGGGAGTGGAGAAGACTACATAACGAGGAACTTTATGATCTGTACTGATCTGAATAGTGTGCTGAGGGGGATATTTGGGTCTAAGTGGGACGGGGTAACGGGGGAGTGGAGAAGACTACATAACGAGGAACTTAATGATCTGTACTGATCTGAATAGTGTGCTGAGGGGGATATTTGGGGCTAAGAGGGACGGGGTAACGGGGGAGTGGAGAAGACTACATAACGAGGAACTTTATGATCTGTACTGATCTGAATAGTGTGCTGAGGGGGATATTTGGGTCTAAGAGGGACGGGGTAACGGGGGAGTGGAGAAGACTACATAACGAGGAACTTTATGATCTGTACTGATCTGAATAGTGTGCTGAGGGGGATATTTGGGTCTAAGAGGGACGGGGTAACGGGGGAGTGGAGAAGACTACATAACGAGGAACTTTATGATCTGTACTGATCTGAATAGGGTGCTGAGGGGATATTTGGGTCTAAGAGGGACGGGGTAACGGGGGAGTGGAGAAGACTACATAACGAGGAACTTTATGATCTGTACTGATCTGAATAGTGTGCTGAGGGGGATATTTGGGTCTAAGAGGGACGGGGTAACGGGGGAGTGGAGAAGACTACATAACGAGGAACTTTATGATCTGTACTGATCTGAATAGGGTTGCTGAGGGGGATATTTGGGTCTAAGAGGGACGGGGTAACGGGGGAGTGGAGAAGACTACATAACGAGGAACTTTATGATCTGTACTGATCTGAATAGTGTGCTGAGGGGGATATTTGGGTCTAAGAGGGACGGGGTAACGGGGGAGTGGAGAAGACTACATAACGAGGAACTTTATGATCTGTACTGATCTGAATAGTGTGCTGAGGGGGATATTTGGGGCTAAGAGGGACGGGGTAACGGGGGAGTGGAGAAGACTACATAACGAGGAACTTTATGATCTGTACTGATCTGAATAGTGTGCTGAGGGGGATATTTGGGTCTAAGAGGGACGGGGTAACGGGGGAGTGGAGAAGACTACATAACGAGGAACTTTATGATCTGTACTGATCTGAATAGTGTGCTGAGGGGGATATTTGGGTCTAAGAGGGACGGGGTAACGGGGGAGTGGAGAAGACTACATAACGAGGAACTTTATGATCTGTACTGATCTGAATAGTGTGCTGAGGGGGATATTTGGGTCTGAGAGGGACGGGGTAACGGGGAGTGGAGAAGACTACATAACGAGGAACTTAATTATCTGTACTGATCACCAAATATTATTCGGGTGATCAAATCAAGAAGAATGAGTTGGGCGGGGCATGTAGCACGTATGGGTGAGGGGAGAGGTGCATATAGGATTTTGGTGGGGAGACCTGAGGGAAGGAGACCACTTGGAAGACCCAGGCGTAGATGGGAGGATAATATTAAAATGAATCTTCAAGAAGTGGGATGGGGGGGCATGGAGTGGATTGATGTGGCTCAGGATAGGGACAGGTGGCGGGCTGTTGTGAGTGCGGTAATGAACCTTCGGGTTCCGTAAAACGCGGGGAATTTCTTGACTAGCTGACGACCTGTTAGCTTCTCAAGAAGGACTCTGCTATATGGAGTTAGTTAGTTAGTTTGTTTGTTAGTTAACGCGTTGCACAACACAAGGTAATGATGGATCAAGCTGTGTCTCTGCACGCCATTAAGGCAGATACGGGAATGAAGGTATATCTCCACTGATTCTTAATCTGAGCGCTAGATGGAGGTGAGTGTTCAGTCTCATGCTCCTGTTGATTTACCCCCGGGTAAAGTTCCTCCCGGTACCCATTTAACAGGAGGTTGGGTGTGCTCCAGAGCCGATCCGAAATGTTTTTGGAAAAGACAAAAATGTGTTCCCCTTGCTGAAATTCGAACCCCCGATTGGCCAGCAGTTGGCCCAGTGTCTGCACGCTCACGCTATAGCTGCTCGTTACGCCACAAGTCGTTCAGCGAAGTACGGACCTACAAGTCATTGTTTCACGTGTTCAAATCGATACCTGCAGACACCTGATCGCCCACAACTCGCTAGCCACCCCATTTGTATTAAAGCTGCTGCCTTTAGTGCCATTGTACATTTCTTCTGTGACAACTCTACTGTGTTCGCGATGTGTCCGACGCTGATTTGTTCCGAATCACACACACACACACACACACAAAAGGAATAAAATCCATTACTAAAACAAAAATGAAAAACTGAAACCTTCGCAGACATTTCCTGTTAAGCTCTTCGCAATATTGGCGCTATTCAATACAAAACCCAGCTGTGTGTTCTTCTTCCCATTTCCATAATGTTTTATTGATTCCTGCGTCTCCCCACTGCCCGCTTGGCCGTCTGTTGCAAAAGACAATAGGCGTCTGCGTCCGGACTAGAGAACTCTTACATTGTCTGTGGCGGAGGGAAACTGACAGCTTGGAAGTTCTCGTGATGGTGGCTACGAATATGAGACTGGTAGAACTGTAGAGACAACACAACTGGTAGAACTGTAGAGACAACACAACTGGTAGAACTGTACAGACACAACTGGTAGAACTGTGCAGACAACACAACTTTTAGAACTGTAGAGACAACACAACTGATAGAACTGTACAGACTCAACTGGTAGAACTGTGCAGACAACACAACTTTTAGAACTGTAGAGACAACACAACTGATAGAACTGTACAGACACAACTGGTAGAACTGTAGAGACAACACAACTGGTAGAACTGTACAGACACAACTGGTAGAACTGTGCAGACAACACAACTTTTAGAACTGTAGAGACAACACAACTGATAGAACTGTACAGACTCAACTGGTAGAACTGTGCAGACAACACAACTGGTAGAACTGTACAGACAACACAACTGGTAGAACTGTACAGACAACACAACTGGTAGAACTGTACAGACACAACTGGTAGAACTGTGCAGACAACACAACTGGTAGAACTGTAGAGACAACACAACTGATAGAACTGTACAGACTCAACTGGTAGAACTGTGCAGACAACACAACTGGTAGAACTGTACAGACAACACAACTGGTAGAACTGTACAGACAACACAACTGGTAGAACTGTACAGACACAACTGGTAGAACTGTGCAGACAACACAACTGGTAGAACTGTACAGACAACACAACTGGTAGAACTGTACAGACACAACTGGTAGAACTGTGCAGACAACACAACTGGTAGAACTGTACAGACAACACAACTGGTAGAACTGTACAGACAACACAACTGGTAGAACTGTGCAGACAACACAACTGGTAGAACTGTACAGACAACACAACTAATAGAACTGTACAGACAACACAACTGGTAGAACTGTACAGACAACACAATTGGTAGAACTGTACAGACAACACAACTGGTAGAACTGTACAGACAAGACAACTGGTAGAACTGTACAGACAACACAACTGGTAGAACTGTACAGACACAACTGGTAGAACTGTGCAGACAACACAAACTGGTAGAAACTGTAAGACACACAACAACTGGTAGAACTGTACAGACAACACAACTGGTAGAACTGTACAGACAACACAACTGGTAGAACTGTACAGACAACACAACTGGTAGAACTGTACAGACAACACAACTGGTAGAACTGTACAGACAACACAACTGGTAGAACTGTACGACAACACAACTGGTAGAACTGCACAGACAACACAACTAATAGAACTGTACAGACAACACAATTGGTAGAACTGTACAGACAACACAACTGGTAGAACTGTACAGACAACACAACTGGTAGAACTGTACAGACAACACAACTGGTAGAACTGTACAGACAACACAACTGGTAGTGAATCTGTGCAGACAACACAACTGGTAGAACTGTACAGACAACACAAACTGGTAGAACTGTACAGACAACACAACTGGTAGAACTGTACCGACAACACAACTTTTGGAACTGTACCGACAACAAAACTGGTAGAACTGCACAGACAACACAACTATAGAACTGTACAGACAACACAACTGGTAGAACTGTACAGACAACACAACTGGTAGAACTGTACAGACAACACAACTGGTAGAACTGTACAGACAACACAACTGGTAGAACTGTACAGACAACACAACTGGTAGAACTGTACAGACAACACAACTGGTAGAACTGCACAGACAACACAACTGGTAGAACTGTACAGACAACACAACTGGTAGAACTGCACAGACAACACAACTGGTAGAACTGTACAGACAACACAACTGGTAGAACTGTACAGACAACACAACTGGTAGAAACTGCACAGACAACACAACTGGTAGAACTGTACAGACAACACAACTGGTCAGAAACTGTACAGACAACACAACTGGTAGAACTGCACAGACAACACAACTGGTAGAACTGTACGAAACAAACTTTGCACAGACAACACAACTGGTAGAACTGCGCAGACAACACAACTGGTAGAACTGTGCAGACAACACAACTGGTAGAACTGTACAGACAACACAACTGGTAGAACTGTACAGACAACACAACTGGTAGAACTGTACAGACAACACAACTGGTAGAACTGTACAGACAACACAACTGGTAGAACTGCACAGACAACACAACTGGTAGAACTGTACAGACAACACAACTGGTAGAACTGTACAGACAACACAACTGGTAGAACTGCACAGACAACACAACTGGTAGAACTGTGCAGACAACACAACTGGTAGAACTGCACAGACAACACAACTGGTAGAACTGCACAGACAACACAACTGGTAGAACTGTACAGACAACACAACTGGTAGAACTGTACAGACAACACAACTGGTAGAACTGCACAGACAACACAACTGGTAGAACTGTGCAGACAACACAACTGGTAGAACTGTGCAGACAACACAACTGGTAGAACTGTACAGACAACACAACTGGTAGAACTGTGCAGACAACACAACTGGTAGAACTGTACAGACAACACAACTGGTAGAACTGTACAGACAACACAACTCGATCTTCACTTTAAGACATTTCTCAGGTCATGGCTCAGGCGGTTAGTCGCCGGCCTCTCACCGCGTAGGTCCGGGTTCGATCCCAGATCAGTCCATGTGGGTTTGTAGTGGACAAAATGCAAAACTCACTTCATTAAAGGCAATCCATCCTCTGAGTAGTGTGCTGTAGAGTTGATAGACTGTGGCTTATACCGGGTGTGCTGTAGAGTTGATAGACTGTGACTTATACCGAGTGTGCTGTAGAGTTGATAGACTGTGGCTTATACCGGGTGTGTGTGCTGTAGAGTTGATAGACTGTGACTATATACGAGTGTGCTGTAGAGTTGATAGACTGTGACTTATACCGAGTGTGCTGTAGAGTTATAGACTGTGGCTTATACCGGGTGTGCTGTAGAGTTGATAGACTGTGACTTATACCGAGTGTGCTGTAGAGTTGATAGACTGTGACTTATACCGAGTGTGCTGTAGAGTTATAGACTGTGGCTTATACCGGGTGTGCTGTAGAGTTGATAGACTGTGACTTATACCGTGATTGTGTTGATTTGTTGATTTGGTGATTGTGTTGATTGTGGTGATTTGTTGATTGTGGTGATTTTATAGATTGTTGATTGTGGTGATATGTTGATTGTGTTGATTGTGGTGATTTGTTGATTGTGTTGATTATGTTGATTGTGTTGATTGTAGTGATTGTGGTGATTTGTTGATTGTGGTGATTGTATTGATTTGTTGATTGTGTTTGATTTGTTGATTGTGGTGATTGTGTTGATTGTGGTTATTTGTTGATTGTGGTGATTTGTTGATTGTGGTATTTGGTTGTTGATTGTGGTGATTTTGTTGATTGTGGTGATTTTGTTGATTGTGGTGATTTTGTGTTGATTGTGGTGATTTTGTTGATTGTGGTTATTGTGTTGATTAGGTGATTGTGTTGATTGTGGTGATTTGTTGATTGTGGTGATTGTGTTGTGTTGATTGTGCTGATTGTGCTGATTTTGTTGATTGTGTTGATTGTATTGAGTGTGGTGATTCTAGACTCGATCTCTCTGTGTCGAAAAAATGCTGTACAAAGATATTTCCTGTACTCCTTAAGTCCGTCGTCATTGGACTTCCCGCTCGATTTACCCTGACCGAGTTTCAAGGACTGGCGAATCAAGCCTGCAGTTTCTTCTCCTCCCATTAACCGTGCTTTTGAAGTGACGTTAACAAAGCTAATGAGACGTCGTGCGACGTGGAAGGAAACAGCGTCCTTGTCTGCCTCACGGCAGCAGGAAGCTGTGTGTCGTCGTTAACACTCAGCCAGCACTTTACCGTGGTAACTATGTGTACCACCTTGCGGAACATGAAATGGATTTCTGCGCTGTAATCGCAGTCTCTTTATATACCAGATAGTGCTAATGCTTAGTAACAGCAACATAGAAACGTCGGCAGTAAAATTCGTGATATTATTAGCTCAGTGTGTTTGTGTGTTCTGTGTGAATCTCGTAATGAGCAGCATCAAGTGGTTCGTATTGTTACGGAGGGACACTTGTGTTCACTGTGAGGTACGGACTGAACCTTCGTAAGGTGTCAAGGGCCGTGTTCGGTGGCTCAGACGGTTAATCGCGCCGGGTTCGACCCAGGGCATTCATAGATAGCATGGTGCATCAAAGTGACGTGAGACAGTTGGCTCACAGCACGTCTGTTTGGTCACAGTACGTCTGTTTGGCTCACAGTACGTCTGTTTGGCTCACAGTACGTCTGTTGGTACAGCACGTCTGTTTGGCTCACAGTACGTCTGTTTGGCTCACAGTACGTCTGTTTGGCTCACAGTACGTCTGTTTGGCTCACAGTACGTCTGTTTGGCTCACAGTACGTCTGTTTGGCTCACAGTACGTCTGTTTGGCTCACAGTACGTCTGTTTGGCTCACAGCACGTCTGTTTGGCTCACAGTACGTCTGTTTGGCTCACAGCACGTCTGTTTGGCTCCCCACACGTCTGTTTGGCTCACAGTACGTCTGTTTGGCTCACAGCACGTCTGTTTGGCTCACAGTACGTCTGTTTGGCTCACAGTACGTCTGTTTGGCTCACAGTACGTCTGTTTGGCTCACAGTACGTCTGTTTGGCTCACAGACGTCTGTTTGGCTCACAGCACGTCTGTTTGGCTCACAGCACGTCTGTTTGGCTCACAGCACGTCTGTTTGGCTCACAGCACGTCTGTTTGGCTCACAGTACGTCTGTTTGGCTCACAGCACGTCTGTTTGGCTCACAGCACGTCTGTTTGGCTCACAGCACGTCTGTTTGGCTCGCAGCACGTCTGTTTGGCTCCAGTACGTCTGTTTGGCTCGCAGTACGTCTGTTTGGCTCGCAGTACGTCTGTTTGGCTCACAGTACGTCTGTTGGGCTCACAGTACGTCTGTTGGGCTCACAGTACGTCTGTTTGGCTCACAGTACGTCTGTTTGGCTCACAGTACGTCTGTTTGGCTCACAGCACGTCTGTTTGGCTCACAGCACGTCTGTTTGGCTCACAGCACGTCTGTTTGGCTCACAGCACGTCTGTTTGGCTCACAGCACGTCTGTTTGGCTCACAGCACGTCTGTTTGGCTCACAGCACGTCTGTTTGGCTCACAGCACGTCTGTTTGGCTCACAGCACGTCTGTTTGGCTCACATCACGTCTGTTTGGCTCACATCACGTCTGTTTGGCTCACATCACGTCTGTTTGGCTCACATCACGTCTGTTTGGCTCACAGCACGTCTGTTTGGCTCACAGCACGTCTGTTTGGCTCACAGCACGTCTGTTTGGCTCACAGCACGTCTGTTTGGCTCACAGCACGTCTGTTTGGCTCACAGCACGTCTGTTTGGCTCACAGCACGTCTGTTTGGCTCACAGCACGTCTGTTTGGCTCACAGTACGTCTGTTTGGCTCACAGCACGTCTGTTGTCACAGCACGTCTGTTTGGCTCACGTACGTCTGTTTGGCTCACAGCACGTCTGTTGGCTCACAGCACGTCTGTTTGGCTCACAGCACGTCTGTTTGGCTCACAGAACGTCTGTTTGGCTCACAGCACGTCTGTTGGCTCACAGCACGTCTGTTTGGCTCACAGCACGTCTGTTTGGCTCACAGCACGTCTGTTTGGCTCACAGCACGTCTGTTTGGCTCACAGCACGTCTGTTTGGCTCACAGCACGTCTGTTTGGCTCACAGCACGTCTGTTTGGCTCACAGCACGTCTGTTTCCCCTGTCCTTGTCATCATTCTACCGACGCTCCATATTCATCATCTTAATATTAGAATACTCTTGGCAGAAGAACAAACGGACGGAGGCTGGAAGCAAAGCAGTGTTCTTTCAAATATCGGGGCACGCTGGATAGACTTCCAACATTATCTGGAAGACCCAGGTGTAGATGGAAGGATAATATTAAAATGGATCTTAAAGAAATAGAATGAGAGGCTGTGGAACGCGTTAAATTGGTAGGGATGAGTGGCGGGCTCTTGTGAACACGGTGCTGAACATTTGGATCTGAAAAAATAAGGAAAATTTATTGACTAACTGAGAAACTATTAGATTCAGAAGGACTCTTGCCCATGGAGATAATTATTTAAATTGTTGCTGAAAGAAGCACTCGCGTTATAGAGGGAACAGAATTTGTCTGTGTTTTCGCATTTATAAGGACTTTGTCTTATGAGGAGTTGAGAGCAGGCATTGTGCTGTGTACTGAGCTTCTTTGACAGTTGGCGTGAGGCCTACTGCGAAGCACGTAATTGGATGGCGTTATAAGCACTGTCCTGTGTTATTATGAGCGAATTGTTTTGTGTGTTTGTTGTGTGAACAGCACTGCGCTATTGAAGAAGTCATGTAAATGCAGTATGTTCTTAGTAATAACAATTCATTATCAGTGACCTTAATATCGGCCCTTCTGCGCTAAACTTCACCAACGGGTTCTGATATCAAAGTTCTTTCATACATTCTGTACACTAAAATCAAACCTCAATTTTCTTTCTCATGCTAAAAGACTTCTTATTTATGATTTCTACTGCTTTTATCTTCGCTGAATTTCAATTGTAAACATTCCAATTGGTTTCTTGTGCAAGTGTTTGTTCAACAGTTTGAACTCTTAAGTACTTCTGAATAATATCTATAGACTCAGTCCGTACCGCGCAGTAAACACACTCCATCTCAGTTATACAAACCAGTCAGTTAATGCTGTACAGTGAAATAATCGCTGTTTGTTCTGAGATCCACACAAAACACATAAATACAGTCCGTACCGCGCAGTAAACACACTCCGTCTCAGTTATACAAACCAGTCAGTTAATGTTGTACAGTGAAATAATCGCTGTTTGTTCTGAGATCCACACAAAACACATAAATACATTTCGTACCGCGCAGTAAACACACTCCGTCTCAGTTATACAAACCGGTCAGTTAATGCTGTACAGTGAAATAATCGCTGTTTGTTCTGAGATCCACACAAAACACATAATACAGTTCATACCGCGCAGTAAACACACTCCGTCTCAGTTATACAAACCAGTCAGTTAATGTTGTACAGTGAAATAATCGCTGTTTGTTCTGAGATCCACACAAAACACATAATACAGTCGTACCGCGCAGTAAACACACTCCGTCTCAGTTATACAAACCAGTCAGTTAATGTTGTACAGTGAAATAATCGCTGTTTGTTCTGAGATCCACACAAAACACATAAATACAGTCCGTACCGCGCAGTAAACACACTCCGTCTCAGTTATACAAACCAGTCAGTTAATGTTGTACAGTGAAATAATCGCTGTTTGTTCTGAGATCCACACAAAACACATAAATACAGTCCGTACCGCGCAGTAAACACACTCCGTCTCAGTTATACAAACCAGTCAGTTAATGTTGTACAGTGAAAAATCGCAGTTTGTTCTGAGATCCACACAAAACACATAAATACAGTCCGTACCGCGCAGTAAACACACTCCGTCTCAGTTATACAAACCAGTCAGTTAATGTTGTACAGTGAAAAATCGCAGTTTGTTCTGAGATCCACACAAAACACATAAATACAGTCCGTACCGCGCAGTAAACACACTCCGTCTCAGTTATACAAACCAGTCAGTTAATGTTGTACAGTGAAATAATCGCTGTTTGTTCTGAGATCCACACAAAACACATAAATACAGTCCGTACCGCGCAGTAAACTCACTCCGTCTCAGTTATACAAACCAGTCAGTTAATGTTGTACAGTGAAATAATCGCTGTTTGTTCTGAGATCCACACAAAACACATAAATACAGCTGTATCAGCGAGAGTAAACACACTCCGTCTCAGTTATATAAAACCAGGTCATTAATGGCTTTGACAGTGATATCGCTGTTTGTTCCAAGTCCAACACAAAACCATAAATACGTCCGTACCCTGCAGCAATAAAAACTCCGTCTCAGTTATACAAACCAGTCAGTTAATGTTGTACAGTGAAATAATCGCTGTTTGTTCTGAGATCCACACAAAACACATAAATACAGTCCGTACCGCGCAGTAAACACACTCCGTCTCAGTATATACAAACCAGTCAGTTAATGTTGTACAGTGAAATAATCGCTGTTTGTTCTGAGATCCACACAAAACACATAAATACACTGTGTGGGCAGAACGTAGAATTGTTGAATGTTAAACGTGGTGGTACATATAGTAACCACTGCGCTTTGAAGGATTACGAACCAACAGGCATATTGACACAGTGTGACGCTCCGTCATGTTGTCATATCCACATAGTCCCATAACTACCCCATACAGATAGTCCCATAACTACCCCCCTACCCTTGTGCAGCACAAACTTAAATAACTGTGCGCATGGGTAAACAGAGGACTAACAACGACTTCGTGGTTATGACGCTGTGATGTAGGTTGAGTGGTTTGCGACGTTTCGGAAGTTCGTAGTGCTTTCATCTTCAGAATGAAGAAGTCTTACTATTTAACCTTGAAGAAGAAGGCAGTACGATCTTTCGAAACGTCGGGAATTACTCATCCAACAAAGTGAAGTCACATCCCAGAAGACCGTGCATCCTCAGCAACTCCGCTGTCAGAACATCGAACCTCGCCTTTTTAGCATAGCTCGTGAAAATATTTATGTTGTGTTTTATGTTATATGTACTCATTTAGTGTGTTTTTTAATGTACGTGCTTTTAGTTGTGTTTTATGTATATTCCGTGCATTTATGTTGTGTTTTATGTTATATGTACCGTGCATTTATGTTATATAAGATACAGTCAAAGCAACATGCTGAATGTACTCGTATTTTGATGCATTGAATAACTGTGATTCTTTGGTCTGCCCCCTGAAGATGGCATATTAGTTGTCGAAACATATGTAGGGGCTAAAAGTTATACTTTATTAGTAATTGTAGTGCATTTGTTCGTTTGACTGTATATTATGTAATTTATGTTGCTGTCTGTACATAATGATTGCAGCAGTACGTACAGCTTACTGACATATATATAATATGATCACCGTATGTCGGCGGTTATAACTAATGTGAATTTAATGTGACGGTCATGAACATGTGTGCATGTGACTGGCACTGCGGACATGAATTTTGGTCAGCTTCGCGGAGTAGTTCGCCAAATGTCCGAGACATTGAAGTAAGCAGTGTGCTTGCTGGGTCCAAACAGGCAATTGTCCGAGACATTGAAAGTAAGCAGTGTGACTTGCTGGGTCCAAACAGGCAATTGTCCGAGACATTGAAGTAAGCAGTGTGATTGCTGGGTCCAAACAGGCAATTGTCGAGACATTGAAGTAAGCAGTGGATTGCTGGGTCCAAACAGGCAATTGTCCGAGACGTTGAATTAAGCAGTGTGCTTGCTGGGTCCAAACAGGCAATTGTCCGAGACATTGAAGTAAGCAGTGTGCTTGCTGGGTCCAAACAGGCAATTGTCCGAGACATTGAAGTAAGCAGTGTGCTTGCTGGGTCCAAACAGGCAATTGTCCGAGACATTGAATTAAGCAGTGTGCTTGCTGGGTCCAAACAGGCAATTGTCCGAGACATTGAATTAAGCAGTGTGCTTGCTGGGTCCAAACAGGCAATTGTCCGAGACATTGAAGTAAGCAGTGGGCTTGCTGGGTCCAAACAGGCAATTGTCCGAGACATTGAATTAAGCAGTGTGCTTGCTGGGTCCAAACAGGCAATTGTCCGAGACATTGAAGTAAGCAGTGGGCTTGCTGGGTCCAAACAGGCAATTGTCCGAGACATTGAATTAAGCAGTGTGCTTGCTGGGTCCAAACAGGCAATTGTCCGAGACATTGAAGTAAGCAGTGTGCTTGCTGGGTCCAAACAGGCAATTGTCCGAGACATTGAAGTAAGCAGTGTGCTTGCTGGGTCCAAACAGGCAATTGTCCGAGATTTAAATTAAGCAGTGTGCTTGCTGGGTCCAAACAGGCAATTGTCCGAGACATTGAATTAAGCAGTGTGCTTGCTGGGTCCAAACAGGCAATTGTCCGAGACATTGAAGTAAGCAGTGGGCTTGCTGGGTCCAAACAGGCAATTGTCCGAGACATTGAATTAAGCAGTGTGCTTGCTGGGTCCAAACAGGCAATTGTCCGAGACATTGAATTAAGCAGTGTGCTTGCTGGGTCCAAACAGGCAATTGTCCGAGACATTGAAGTAAGCAGTGGGCTTGCTGGGTCCAAACAGGCAATTGTCCGAGACATTGAAGTAAGCAGTGGGCTTGCTGGGTCCAAACAGGCAATTGTCCGAGACATTGAATTAAGCAGTGTGCTTGCTGGGTCCAAACAGGCAATTGTCCGAGACATTGAATTAAGCAGTGTGCTTGCTGGGTCCAAACAGGCAATTGTCCGAGACATTGAATTAAGCAGTGTGCTTGCTGGGTCCAAACAGGCAATTGTCCGAGACATTGAAGTAAGCAGTGGGCTTGCTGGGTCCAAACAGGCAATTGTTCCGCTACTTCAAGACTGGGGCCTTGTGATGCGATGTTATGTATTCTGACCGATGAATTTAAAATTCTCCAAAAACCCTGCCGCCTCCATCTTCAGGGCAGAGTGATTATTACTTCATGTTTAAATTTCTTTCAACATAAATGTTGTCATGTCTTGCTTTTGTTAACTTATGAACATGGAGAGATCTAGCGAGTTGTAGAGATGTGAAGTGATGCTTTTGTTATCTTCGGTCTGCTTTAAGAACTTCTCTACGTTTTTCGTTATCTTCAACATAAATATCGTTTTAAGTGTCAGATTAAATTTTAATAGGGCAGTAAATTAGCTTGTAACTTGCATAAGACATACACAAGGGCTCACTGTTACTTACGGTCTGTATTTTATGAACAAATCAATTTACAACTGCTGAACTGTTGTGTGTGTTGTACGATCGGGTAACAGAGGAGTTGCGGTGTCTGAGCTGTGCGAATTGCAGTGCACATAAAACACCAGGTGCAACCATAGCGCCGTTCTTAGCTTATTATCCCTAACTTCGTAAGGTGCCATGGAACGGTACTTATTTTCTTATCCCTAACTTCTTAAGGTGCCATGGCACGGTACTTATTTTCTTATCCCACACTTCTTAATGTGCCATAGCACGGTACTTATTTTCTTATCCCTAACTTCTTAAGGTGCCATGGCACGGTACTTATTTTCTTATCCCACACTTCTTAAGGTTCCATAGCACGGTACTTATTTTCTTATCCCTAACTTCTTAAGGTGCCATAGCACGGTACTTATTTTCTTATCCCTAACTTCTTAAGGTGCCATGGCACGGTACTTATTTTCTTATCCCACACTTCTTAAGATGCCATGGCACGGTACTTATTTTCTTATCCCACACTTCTTAAAATGCCACGGCACGGTACTTATTTTCTTATCCCACACTCCTTAAGATGCCATGGCACGGTACTTATTTTCTTATCCCTAACTTCTTAAGGTGCCATGGTACGGTACTTATTTTCTTATCCCACACTTCTTAAGATGCCACGGCACGGTACTTATTTTCTTATCCCACACTTCTTAAGATGCCATGGCACGGTACTTATTTTCTTATCCCTAACTTCTTAAGGTGCCATGGCACGGTACTTATTTTCTTATCCCACACTTCTTAAGATGCCATGGCACGGTACTTATTTTCTTATCCCACACTTCTTAAGATGCCACGGCACGGTACTTATTTTCTTATCCCACACTTCTTAAGAAGCCATGGCACGGTACTTATTTTCTTATCCCTAACTTCTTAAGGTGCCATGGCACGGTACTTATTTTCTTATCCCTAACTTCTTAAGGTGCCATGGCACGGTACTTATTTTCTTATCCCACACTTCTTAAGGTGCCCTGGCACGGTACTTATTTTCTTATCCCTAACTTCTTAAGGTGCAATGGCACGGTACTTATTTTCTTATCCCACACTTCTTAATGTGCCATAGCACGGTACTTATTTTCTTATCCCTAACTTCTTAAGGTGCCATGGCACGGTACTAATTTTCTTATCCCACACTTCTTAAGGTTCCATAGCACGGTACTTATTTTCTTATCCCTAATTTCTTAAGGTGCCATAGCACGGTACTTATTTTCTTATCCCTAACTTCTTAAGGTGCCATGGCACGGTACTTATTTTCTTATCCCACACTTCTTAAGATGCCATGGCACGGTACTTATTTTCTTATCCCACACTTCTTAAAACGCCACGGCACGGTACTTATTTTCTTATCCCACACTTCTTAATGTGCCGTAGCACGGTACTTATTTTCTTATCCCTAACTTCTTAAGGTGCCATGGCACGGTACTTATTTTCTTATCCCACACTTCTTAAGGTTCCATAGCACGGTACTTATTTTCTTATCCCTAACTTCTTAAGGTGCCATAGCACGGTACTTATTTTCTTATCCCTAACTTCTTAAGGTGCCATGGCACGGTACTTATTTTCTTATCCCACACTTCTTAAGATGCCATGGCACGGTACTTATTTTCTTATCCCACACTTCTTAAAATGCCCCGGCACGGTACGTATTTTCTTATCCCACACTCCTTAAGATGCCATGGCACGGTACTTATTTTCTTATCCCTAACTTCTTAAGGTGCCATGGCACGGTACTTATTTTCTTATCCCAACTTCTTAAGGTGCCACGGCACGGTACTTATTTTCTTATCCCACACTTCTTAAGATGCCATGGCACGGTACTTATTTTCTTATCCCTAACTTCTTAAGGTGCCATAGCACCGTTCTTAGTTTCTTTTCTCTAACTTCTTAAGGTGACATGGCACGGTACTTATTTTCTTATCCCTAACTTCTTAAGGTGCCATGGCACGGTACTTATTTTCTTATCCCACACTTCTTAAGGTGCCATGGCACGGTACTTATTTTCTTATCCCACACTTCTTAAGATGCCATGGCACGGTACTTATTTTCTTATCCCACACTTCTTAAGGTGCCACGGCACGGTATTTATTTTCTTATCCCTAACTCTTAAGGTGCAATGGCACGGTACTTATTTTCTTATCCCACACTTCTTAAGGTGCCATGGCACGGTACTTATTTTCTTATCCCACACTTCTTAAGATGCCATGGCACGGTACTTATTTTCTTATCCCACACTTCTTAAGATGCCATGGCACGGTACTTATTTTCTTATCCCTAACTTCTTAAGGTGCCATAGCACCGTTCTTAGTTTCTTTTCTCTAACTTCTTAAGGTGCTGTTACCCCGCAATTAAGTTTACTACTGGTGTTTTGAAACAACATGGCACCTAAACAGTTGGCACTGCTTTTGGGATAGACAATGACATTTGACAGACGTCACTGGTAGCCGTCAGGTTTGGCCGCACTTAAAGTCAAGTTTCATCAGAATCGGTCAGTTAGTTCACATACACAAATCATGAATAATCAATCCTGCATTAGCGTCGCTTAACGCAGACACAAAAGGCAGTAACATGTTCTGCAGTGACATCTTGAAATGATACAAAAATAGTTTACGCAGTAATGAAAATTTAGCAGACGAATTTCCTACTTGTCAGCGCTTGAAAATGTATTGTACTTTATACCGTGGAAACAGTGGAAACCCGCATGTACTTTACATTAGCATTTTGAGCCTGAAAATAGAGGCAGAGGAATAGTAGAAGGTAGATAAAAAGGGAAAGAAATGAGAGAAAAAAGAGAGATAATTTTTAAAAGATTCCCAGCTTCGACCGCTCATCCTTCTGAGAAGAATAGATAAACGTGAGGAGATAAACATACTGTTTGTGCTTCAGAGTGAAATGCAGAAATTGAAATGGGGAACTTCACGGCACTTATAGCAGCAGACTTAACATTTAAATGTAACACGAAAGTTAAATTCCTGCCTCAGAGAAAACACACTGTGTCGCCGTCACGAACACGATCCGCTTGATGTTGCTTAGTGAAACAGTCTAAACACACAAATAGAGTGCGCACAAATGTGGGCTGGTTCCTTCATGTGACGTCAGGTGGTACATGCAGTTACCATTGTGCTGTGAAGAGTCAGTAGGGATCGTGTTGCTGTTGTGTTCTGCATGTATGACCACAGGCTGTACCTTTTTAGAATGAACCAGCTGTTGGAAGACTATGAATAGTATTAAGTGTTTAGGCCTGTGAAGACCAGTGGTTACTATATGTACCACCACGTTTAACATTCACAAATTCTACCTTCTGCCCACACAGTGTATTTATGTGTTTTGTGTGGATCTCAGAACAAACAGCGATTATTTCACTGTACAACATTAACTGACTGGTTTGTATAACTGAGACGGAGTGTGTTTACTGCGCGGTACGGACTGTATTTATGTGTTTTGTGTGGATCTCAGAACAAACAGTGATTATTTCACTGTACAACATTAACTGACTGGTTTGTATAACTGAGACGGAGTGTGTTTACTGCGCGGTACGGACTGTATTTATGTGTTTTGTGTGGATCTCAGAACAAACAGCGATTATTTCACTGTACAACATTAACTGACTGGTTTGTATAACTGAGACGGAGTGTGTTTACTGCGCGGTACGGACTGTATTTATGTGTTTTGTGTGGATCTCAGAACAAACAGTGATTATTTCACTGTACAACATTAACTGACTGGTTTGTATAACTGAGAAGGAGTGTGTTTACTGCGCGGTACGGACTGTATTTATGTGTTTTGTGTGGATCTCAGAACAAACAGCGATTATTTCACTACAGCATTAACTGACTGGTTTGTATAACTGAGACGGAGTGTGTTTACTGCGCGGTACGGACTGAATTTATGTGTTTTGTGTGGATCTCAGAACAAACAGTGATTATTTCACTGTACAACATTAACTGACTGGTTTGTATAACTGAGACGGAGTGTGTTTACTGCGCGGTACGGACTGTATTTATGTGTTTTGTGTGGATCTCAGAACAAACAGTGATTATTTAACTATACAACATTAACTGACTGGTTTGTATAACTGAGACGGAGTGTGTTTACTGCGCGGTACGGACTGAATTTATGTGTTTTGTGTGGATCTCAGAACAAACAGCGATTATTTCACTACAGCATTAACTGACTGGTTTGTATAACTGAGACGGAGTGTGTTTACTGCGCGGTACGGACTGAATTTATGTGTTTTGTGTGGATCTCAGAACAAACAGTGATTATTTCACTGTACAACATTAACTGACTGGTTTGTATAACTGAGACGGAGTGTGTTTACTGCGCGGTACGGACTGTATTTATGTGTTTTGTGTGGATCTCAGAACAAACAGTGATTATTTCACTGTACAACATTAACTGACTGGTTTGTATAACTGAGACGGAGTGTGTTTACTGCGCGGTACGGACTGTATTTATGTGTTTTGTGTGGATCTCAGAACAAACAGCGATTATTTCACTACAGCATTAACTGACTGGTTTGTATAACTGAGACGGAGTGTGTTTACTGCGCGGTACGGACTGTATTTATGTGTTTTGTGTGGATCTCAGAACAAACAGCGATTATTTCACTACAGCATTAACTGACTGGTTTGTATAACTGAGACGGAGTGTGTTTACTGCGCGGTACGGACTGAATTTATGTGTTTTGTGTGGATCTTAGAACAAACAGCGATTATTTCACTGTGCAACATTAACTGACTGGTTTGTATAACTGAGACGCATTGTGTTTACTGCGCGGTACGGTCTGGGTCTTCAACAACAATTCACGTTAAATTCAGTCTCCAGTGGCCGTGCTATGTCTCAGGCGGTCAGTCGCCGGCATCTCACTGCGGAGGCCCTGTTTTCTTTTCATTTTGGTCATTGTGAGATTTGTTGTGGACAAAGTGGCACTGGGACAGATTTTTCTCCGAGTAATTCTTGTTTCCCCTGTCAGTATCACTCCACCAATGCTCCATACTCATCTTTATCTGCACGCTGCTCTTACCAAGAGGACAAACGGGCGAAACCTAGGAACCTTTAAAAAAATATTACTCTTTCGGTAACCGAGGAGCATTGGTTATAAAGGTACTTCCAGGTTCTTTCAGTCTTCATTTTAACAGATTCTAGCGTTGAGGTTAAGGATGTGGGGAGCCATACCTCCCCCCCCCCCCGTATGCATTCATGGCAGTGACAGGTACAATTTCACCGCATGTCGCATGTTATATATAAAGATGCTACGTCCATCTTTAGAGTAGATGGAAGATAAAGAACCCATAGAACACGCAGGTACAATTCTACCAGACTATACGACTTCTCAGCTTAGAAGGCAGTAATTTTCATAGTCACCGTGTTCAAAACGTTTTTTTTCTGTTATTTTCGAAAGTGCCAATGCGTATGAAGCAAAGGAATGCTCACTAGCTGTCCCCAGTGCTTACTGAAAGCTTAGAGGCAGGTACGACAGTGCCGTGTGTATAAGGCGCGTCCCTGAGGGATACACGTGTCAGGTACTTAGGTTACAACAGCAGCTTTGTGTTCCGTCCGACAGTAAGGCGGCAGTCCGTTGAAGCATTCTGTTTCATGCACTCAGGTCTTACCTGTCAGGTTTTTTATCTGATGTCACTATTTTAATGCTGTGATGACGATAGCTTTGTTCTGATTCGTTTGATGACGATAGCTTTGTTCTGATTCGTTTGATGACGATAGCTTTGTTCTGATTCGTTTGATGACGATAGCTTTGTTCTGATTCGTTTGATGACGATAGCTTTGTTCTGATTCGTTTGATGACGATAGCTTTGTTCTGATTCGTTTGATGACGATAGCTTTGTTCTGATTCGTTTGATGACGATAGCTTTGTTCTGATTCGTTTGATGACGATAGCTTTGTTCTGATTCGTTTGATGACGATAGCTTTGTTATGATTCGTTTCCAAATTCTTATGTTTAAAGTAATTATGGCGTTACGTTTGTCCGTGTCTGGATGTATCATTAAGTTTCAAATTTTAAACCATTCGACAGGTTTTTACGAAACTTCGTATGATGGGTGATTTGAGGCTTCCGCCGCTATGTACCCGTAAATGAGTTCTGTGGTGTTACGCGACGTAAAGTGGTAATTCTCTACCTACGCAGCGTAATATCTTAGAAGAACGCAGATCTATTCATATGATGGTTTCGTAACTGAAGATGGTCCCAAGTCCATACTTCGAAATTTCCTACAGTCAGTAATAACACAGACGCGCGAAATTTTGAGGTGGGAGTGACATGTAGCGCTAGTTATTTCGGTTTAGAAATGACTTACGGTGACAGGGGGTATGACATACGGTGACAGAAGGTATGACTTACGGTGACTGAGGGTATGACTTACGGTGACAGAGGGTAGGACATACGGTGACAGAGGTTATGACATACGGTGACAGAAGGTATGACTAACGGTGACAGAGGGTATGACTTACGGTGACAGAGGGTAGGACATACGGTGACAGAGGGTATGACTTACGGTGACAGAGGGTATGACTTACGGTGACAGAGGGTATGACATACGGTGACAGAGGGTATGACTTACGGTAACAGAGGGTAGGACATACGGTGACAGAGGGTATGACATACGGTGACAGAGGGTATGACATACGGTGACAGAAGTTATGACTTACGGTGACAGAGGGTATGACTTATGTGACAGAGGGTATGACATACGGTGACAGAAAGTATGAATTACGTTGACAGAGGGTATGACTTACGGTGACAGAGGGTAGGACATACGGTAACAGAGGGTATGACATACGGTGACAGAAGGTATGACTTACGGTGACAGAGGGTATGACTTACGGTGACAGAGGGTAGGACATACGGTGACAGAGGGTATGAAATACGGTGACAGAGGGTATGACATACGGTGACAGAAGGTATGACTTACGGTGACAGAGGGTATGACTTACGGTGACAGAGGGTATGACTTTCGGTGACAGAAGGTATGACTTACGGTGACAGAGGGTATGACTTACGGTGACAGAGGATATGACATACGGTGACAGAAGGTATGACTTACGGTGACAGAGGGTATGACTTACGGTGACAGAGGGTAGGACATACGGTGACAGAGGGTAGGACATACGGTGACAGAGGGTAGGACATACGGTGACAGAGGGTAGGACATACGGTGACAGAGGGTAGGACATACGGTGACAGAGGGTATGACATACGGTGACAGAGGGTACGACTTACGGTGACAGAAGGTATGACTTACGGTGACAGAGGGTATGACTTACGGTGACAGAGGATATGACATACGGTGACAGAGGGTATGACTTACGGTGACAGAGGATATGACATACGGTGACAGAGGGTAGACATACGGTGACAGAGGTATGACATACGGTGACAGAGGGTATGACATACGGTGACAGAGGGTATGACATACGGTGACAGAGGGTATGACTTACGGTGACAGAGGGTATGACTTACGGTGACAGAGGGTATGACTTACGGTGACAGAGGTATGACATACGGTGACAGAGGGTATGACTTACGGTGACAGAAGGTATGACTTACGGTGACAGAGGGTATGACTTACGGTGACAGAGGGTATGGACATACGGTGACAGAGGGTATGACATACGGTGACAGAGGGTATGACATACGGTGACAGAGGTAGACTTACGGTGACAGAGGGTATGACTTACGGTGACAGAGGGTATGACATACGGTGACAGAGGGTAGGACTACGGTGACAGAGGGTAGGACATTACGGTGACAGAGGGTAGGACATACGGTGACAGAGGGTAGGACATACGGTGACAGAGGGTAGGACTTACGGTGACAGAGGGTAGGACTTACGGTGACAGAGGGTAGGACATACGGTGACAGAGGTGGGACAACGTACAGAGGTAGGACATACGGTGACAGAGGGTAGGACATACGGTGACAGAGGGTAGGACATACGGTGACAGAGGGTAGGACTTACGGTGACAGAGGGTAGGACATACGGTGACAGAGGGTAGGACATACGGTGACAGAGGTAGGACATACGGTGACAGAGGGTAGGACATACGGTGACAGAGGGTAGGACATACGGTGACAGAGGGTAGGACATACGGTGACAGAGGGTAGGACATACGGTGACAGAGGGTATCTCATTTACCCTCTCCTTGAGCAGGGCTGCTGTTACGGGATGGTCGGTAGGTGTGGGCATCTAATGTCTAAATGTGTCCTGTCCGGGAAAAGACAAAAGATGCGTGCATATTTTGGTAAAAATGGACAAAGCAGTTAAGGTAATATTTGTAAAGTGTATAACAAACTGTTATATATGTTTCGGTTTGGTGATGATAAGTATTGAAATCTGGCAGGTAGGTATGTGACGTAATGTGAGTAGGTATGTGACGTAATGTGAGTAGGTATGTGACGTAATGTGAGTAGGTATGTGACGTAATGTGAGTAGGTATGTGACGTAATGTGAGTAGGTATGTGACGTAATGTGAGTAGTATGTGACGTAATGTGAGTAGGTATGTGACGTAATGTGAGTAGGTATGTGACGTAATGTGAGTAGGTATGTGACGTAATGTGAGTAGGTATGTGACGTAATGTGAGTAGGTATGTGACGTAATGTGAGTAGGTATGTGACGTAATGTGAGTAGGTATGTGACGTAATGTGAGTAGGTATGTGACGTAATGTGAGTAGGTATGTGACGTAATGTGAGTAGGTATGTGACGTAATGTGAGTAGGTATGTGACGTAATGTGAGTAGTATGTGACGTAATGTGATAGGTAGTGACTAATGTGAGAGTATGTGAAATGGGTAGGTATGTGACGTAATGTGAGTAGGTATGTGACGTAATGTGAGTAGGTATGTGACGTAATGTGAGTAGGTATGTGACGTAATGTGAGTAGGTATGTGACGTAATGTGAGTAGGTATGTGACGTAATGTGAGTAGGTATGTGACGTAATGTGAGTAGGTATGTGACGTAATGTGAGTAGTATTGATTGTAGTAGGTATGTGACATAATGTGAGTAGGCATGTGAGTAATGTGAGTAGTATGTGACGCAATGTGAGTAGGCATGTGACGTAATGTGAGAGGTGAGTATGTGAGTAGGATGTGACGTAATGTGAGTAGGTATGTGACGTAATGTGAGTGGATGACGTAATGTGAGTATGTATGTGACGTAATGTGAGTGGTATGTGACGTAATGTGAGTGGATATGTGACGTAATGTGAGTAGTATGTGACGTAATGTGATGTTCTTGAGTAGGTATGTGACGTAATGTGAGTAGGTATGTGAGTAATGTGAGCTGACTCACTAACAACATTCCTCATATAAATATATGTTTGTACCACACAACTACCAACTCTGCACAATCGTGACTTAGGTCACGTCGTATTGTACGTGCTCATACGTGAATAATAAAGGTATGGTTGCCACTGGGCACGTCATAAAGGCGCATAGGGGGAGTTGAGGTACAGATACGCTTATTGGTAACGTTGGTACTAGATAGACGTAAGAGATCAGCTTCATGCTCCGTCTGTTTTCCCCTGTACCCTTAAGCGTGGGCATGCCACAGAACGGTTTCGAAGTTTCGGAGAAAAGAAAATTATTTGCCCCTACTGGACTCGAACCGTCACCTAGCTGTAATATAATCACTATACTGACTGAGCTATCCCGGCTCTACTGACGTAAACAGGTCTTTACAAAAATAAAGCAGAACCAACAGATACGTGCGCTGTAGAAAGGCTTTTGTGTGCTTGCTTGCTACAAGCTGACGATGCAAAGTACCAACTGTTTGTTACATCGCTGTGATGTGTTCTGCGGGATAAGGACGGCTTAGGCGCTGTCTGAACATAGACTGACACTTCAGGAAGTGAGGCTAAAATCCTTCTCAGACAAATATTGAACTGTCGCTATATCAATATGCAGACAAAAACTGACAACAGATGTAATGTGTTCTGTGTAGATCAGACAAGAGAGGTGAAGCTTGACCCCGATATCCACACGACATGTCCACATGTTCTGTACGTAAATCCAAGTTCTCTCTCGGCCCCAGTTCACAATTCAGTTCGTTCTTTAATGTTTGTTGTGCAAACCTCACACATGAGCCACGTGACGTCATATGACGGACTGTAGTAGTGTTCACGCGCTCCTCCACGCCCTCTTTTATCTATTGTTTCAGGTTTCTTAAATCAAAGCAAGAATTAATTTCATCTGTTGGTGTGCTAATATCTGTTGGTGTGCTGACATCTGTTGGTGTCGTGCTGATATCTGTTGGGTTTCTGACATCTGTTGGCGTGCTGATATCTGTTGGCGTGCTGATATCTGTTGGCGTGCTGATATCTGTTGGCGTGCTGACATCTGTTGGCGTGCTGATATCTGTTGGCGTGCTGATATCTGTTGGCGTGCTGACATCTGTTGGCGTGCTGAATATCTGTTGGCGTGCTGACATCTGTTGGCGTGCTGATATCTGTTGGTGTGCTGACATCTGTTGGGTGCTGACATATGTTGGCTGTGCTGAATCTGTTGGCGTGCTGATATCTGTTGGCGTGCTGATATCTGTTGGCGTGCTGAATCTGTTGGCGTGCTGACATCTGTTGGCGTGCTGAATCTGTGGCGTGCTGATATCTGTTGGCGTGCTGACATCTGTTGGTGTGCTGAATCTGTTGGCGTGCTGACATCTGTTGGCGTGCTGATATCTGTTGGGTGCTGATATCTGTTGGCGTGCTGATATCTGTTGACACACTTACGGAATAACAAAATGATTTAAGTAACTTAGTGATTGTTATATCCTTGTCCTCTGACAATATCTTGGTGGTCTAAACGTAACTAGACACGCAGGCACGCTCTCGGGTAGACTGCGTGTCTTTTGGCTCACGCAGTGACGTGTCGGTTGCCCTCAGCGCCACTCGCTGCTTCCGATTGCCGTTCTATTGAAAAATAATATATTTACAAAAATGTTACTAATGTAATTTCTGTAGAAATATGACGAATGTGGGTTGGTTTATATTACGACCCACACAGCTGCACTGCAGTGTGTGACCGATGGCAGAAGGTAATGTCATTATGACGTCAGCATATTTCTTGGAAATCTGTTCAGTGAGTCGCCATTTTCGTTTACGGCGTCTCTGATCAGCTTGGAGTATTTACGACAGACAGACAGACAATTTATTATCCCTTTGACACATGAAGTTTGTGTAAATAATAATTTCGTATTTAGTATCTGCCTCATAGAAAACACACTGCATCTCCCCAACGAAGACCGCCGTTTTGAGCAGAAGAACTGCTGTTGTGAGAGTCATACTGTCAGGATAACAACGACGTTATGTGGACAGTATGAGTGGAAAGGCGTCTTGTCTATATGCAGAACACTGTGCTTCAAACTGCATGTTTCTCTGTAATATACAGTGTCCATTCCATTCTAATATAATGATTCAAACAATTAAAATCCTTCCAAATAGCAACTGTAAGTGCTGTACTTCAGTGGTGCAGGTTGACAAACTTGCTGTTTGCTGTTGCAAAGCACCGTGACGTGGTTGCCATTGGCGACGAAGAGGCTGCCGTGGCGACCAGGCGATAATCTCCCACTGTACTTCTGGAGTTGAATGTTGGACTTCTGGGAGTCTCACTCGATGAAGTAACGCAGAGATAAGGACTGTGTTTATTTAACGAATTTATCAAATGCGAAGATAGTTTAGCGTCGGTGATAGATGATTGAAAGGGTATGGAGCATTGGTGGAATGATACTGACAGGGGAAAACTGAAGTACTGGGAGAGAAACATTATACAGCTTTGGTGGTAGATGTATGAATGAGTATGGAGCTTGGTGGAATGATACTGACAGGGGAAAACTGAAGTACTGGGAGAGAAACATTATACAGCGTTGGTGGTAGATGTGTGAATGAGTATGGAGCTTTGGTGGAATGATACTGACAGGGGAAACTGAAGTATTGGGAGAGAAAACATTATACAGCGTTGGTGGTAGATGTATGAATGAGTATGGAGCATTGGTGGAATGATACTGACAGGGGAAAACTGAAGTACTGGGAGAGAGAACATTATACAGTGTTGGTGGTAGATGTATGAATGAGTATGGAGCATTGGTGGAATGATACTGACAGGGGAAACTGAAGTACTGGGAGAGAAACATTATACAGCGTTGGTGGTAGATGTGTGAATGAGTATGGAGCATTGGTGGAATGATACTGACAGGGGAAACTGAAGTACTGGGAGAGAAACATTATACAGCGTTGGTGGTAGATGTATGAATGAGTATGGAGCATTGGTGGAATGATACTGACAGGGGAAACTGAAGTACTGGGAGAGAAACATTATACGCGTTGGTGGTAGATGTATGAATGAGTATGGAGCATTGGTGGAATGATACTGACAGGGGAAAACTGAAGTACTGGGAGAAAATATTATACAGCGTTGGTGGTAGATGTATGAATGAGTATGGAGCATTGGTGGAATGATACTGACAGGGGAAAACTGAAGTACTGGGAGAGAAACATTATACAGCGTTGGTGGTAGATGTATGAATGAGTATGGAGCATTGGTGGAATGATACTGACAGGGGAAACTGAAGTACTGGGAGAGAAACATTATACAGCGTTGGTGGTAGATGTGATGAATGAGTATGGAGCATTGGTGGAATGATACTGACAGGGGAAACTGAAGTACTGGGGAGAAAACATTATACAGCGTTGGTGGTAGATGTATGAATGAGTATGGAGCATTGGTGGAATGATACTGACAGGGGAAACTGAAGTACTGGGAGAGAAACATTATACAGCGTTGGTGGTAGATGTATGAATGAGTATGGAGCATTGGTGGAATGATACTGACAGGGGAAACTGAAGTACTGGGAGAGAAATTATACAGCGTTGGTGGTAGATGTATGAATGAGTATGGAGCATTGGTGGAATGATACTGACAGGGGAAACTGAAGTACTGGGAGAGAAACATTATACAGCGTTGGTGGTAGATGTATGAATGAGTATGGAGCATTGGTGGAATGATACTGACAGGGGAAACTGAAGTACTGGGAGAGAAACATTATACAGCGTTGGTGGTAGATGTATGAATGAGTATGGAGCATTGGTGGAATGATACTGACAGGGGAAACTGAAGTACTGGGAGAGAAATATTATACAGCGTTGGTGGTAGATGTATGAATGAGTATGGAGCATTGGTGGAATGATACTGACAGGGGAAACTGAAGTACTGGGAGAAACATTATACAGCGTTGGTGGTAGATGTATGAATGAGTATGGAGCATTGGTGGAATGATACTGACAGGGGAAACTGAAGTACTGGGAGAGAAACATTATACAGCGTTGGTGGTAGATGTATGAATGAGTATGGAGCATTGGTGGAATGATACTGACAGGGGAAACTGAAGTACTGGGAGAGAAACATTATACAGCGTTGGTGGTAGATGTATGAATGAGTATGGAGCATTGGTGGAATGATACTGACAGGGGAAACTGAAGTACTGGGAGAGAACATTATACAGCGTTGGTGGTAGATGTATGAATGAGTATGGAGCATTGGTGGAAATGATACTGACAGGGGAAACTGAAGTACTGGGAGAGAAACATTATACAGCGTTGGTGGTAGATGTATGAATGAGTATGGAGCATTGGTGGAATGATACTGACAGGGGAAACTGAAGTACTGGGAGAGAAACATTATACAGCGTTCGGTGGTAGATGTATGAATGAGTATGGAGCATTGGTGGAATGATACTGACAGGGGAAACTGAAGTACTGGGAGAGAAACATTATACAGCGTTGGTGGTAGATGTATGAATGAGTATGGAGCATTGGTGGAATGATACTGACAGGGAAACTGAAGTACTGGGAGAAAACATTATACAGCGTTGGTGGTAGATGATGAATGAGTATGGAGCATTGGTGGAATGATACTGACAGGGGAAAACTGAAGTACTGGGAGAGAAACATTATACAGCGTTGGTGGTAGATGAATGAATGAGTATGGAGCATTGGTGGAATGATACTGACAGGGGAAAACTGAAGTACTGGGAGAGAAACATTATACAGCGTTGTGGTAGATGTATGAATAGTATGGAGCATTGGTGGAATGATACTGACAGGGGAAACTGAAGTACTGGGAGAGAAACATTATACAGCGTCGGTGGTAGATGGATGAATGAGTATGGAGCATTGGTGGAATGATACTGACAGGGAAACTGAAGTACTGGGAGAGAAACATTATACAGCGTTGGTGGTAGATGGATGAATGAGTATGGAGCATTGGTGGAATGATACTGACAGGGGAAACTGAAGTACTGGGAGAAACATTATACAGGTGGTGTAGAATGAATGAGTATGGAGCATTGGTGGATGATACTGACAGGGGAAAACTGAAGTACTGGAGAGAAACATTATACAGCGTTGGTGGTAGATGTATGAATGAGTATGGAGCATTGGTGGAATGATACTGACAGGGAAAACTGAAGTACTGGGAGAGAAACATTATACAGCGTTGGTGGTAGATGTATGAATGAGTATGGAGCATTGGTGGAATGATACTGACAGGGAAACTGAAGTACTGGGAGAGAAACATTAACAGCGTTGGTGGTAGATGTATGAATGAGTATGGAGCATTGGTGGAATGATACTGACAGGGGAAACTGAAGTACTGGGAGAGAAACATTATACAGCGTTGGTGGTAGATGTATGAATGAGTATGGAGCATTGGTGGAATGATACTGACAGGGGAAACTGAAGTACTGGGAGAGAAACATTATACAGCGTGGTGGTAGATGTATGAATGAGTATGGAGCATTGGTGGAATGATACTGACAGGGGAAACTGAAGTACTGGGAGAGAAACATTATACAGCGTGGTGGTAGATGTATGAATGAGTATGGAGCATTGGTGGAATGATACTGACAGGGAAACTGAAGTACTGGGAGAGAAACATTATACAGCGTTGGTGGTAGATGTATGAATGAGTATGGAGCATTGGTGGAATGATACTGACAGGGGAAACTGAAGTACTGGGAGAGAAACATTACACAGCGTTGGTGGTAGATGTATGAATGAGTATGGATCTTTGGTGGAATGATACTGACAGGGGAAACTGAAGTAATGGGAGAGAAACATTATACAGCGTTGGTGGTAGATGTATGAATGAGTATGGAGCGTTGGTGGAATGATACTGACAGGGGAAACTGAAGTACTGGGAGAGAAACATTATACAGCGTTGGTGGTTGATGTATGAATGAGTATGGAGAATTGGTGGAATGATACTGACAGGGAAAACTGAAGTACTGGGAGAGAAACATTATACAGCGTTGGTGGTAGATGTATGAATGAGTATGGAGCACTGGTGGAAAGTTACTGACAGGGGAAACTGAAATACTGGGAGAAAAACATTATACAGCGTTGGTGGTTGATGTATGAATGAGTATGGAGCATTGGTGGAATGATACTGACAGGGGAAAACTGAAGTACTGGGAGAGAAACATTATACAGCGTCGGTGGTAGATGTATGAATGAGTATGGAGCATTGGTGGAATGATACTGACAGGGGAAACTGAAGTACTGGGAGAGAAACATTATACAGCGTCGGTGGTAGATGTATGGATGAGTATGGAGCATTGGTGGAAAGTTACTGACAGGGGAAACTGAAGTACTGGGAGAAAAAACATTATACAGCGTTGGTGGTAGATGGATGAATGAGTATGGAGCATTGGTGGAATGATACTGACAGGGGAAAACTGAAGTACTGGGAGAGAAACATTATACAGCGTTTGTGGTAGATGAATGAATGAGTATGGAGCATTGGTGGAATGATACTGACAGGGGAAAACTTAAGTACTGGGAGAGAAACATTATACAGCGTTAGTGGTAGATGAATGAATGAGTGTGGAGCATTGGTGGAATGATACTGACAGGGGAAAACTGAAGTACTGGGAGAGAAACATTATACAGCGTCTGTGGTAGATGGATGAATTAGTATGGAGCATTGGTGGAATGATACTGACAGGAGAAACTGTAGTACTGGGAGAGAAACATTATACAGCGTCGGTGGTAGATGGATGAATGAGTATGGAGCATTGGTGGAATGATACTGACAGGGGAAACTGAAGTACTGGGAGAGAAACATTATACAGCGTCGGTGGTAGATGAATGAATGAGTATGGAGCATTGGTGGACTGATACTGACAGGGGAAAACTGAAGTACTGGTAGAGAAACATTATACAGCGTTGGTGGTAGATGAATGAATGAGTATGGAGCAGTGGTGGATTGATACTGACAGGGGAAAACTGAAGTACTGGGAGAGAAACATTATACAGCGTTGGTGGTAGATGTATGAATGAGTATGGAGCATTGGTGGAATGATACTGACAGGGGAAAACTGAAGTACTGGGAGAGAAACATTATACAGCGTTTGTGTTAAATGGATGAATGAGTATGCAGCATTGGTGGAATGATACTGACAGGGGAAAACTGAAGTACTGGGAGATAAACATTATACAGCGTCGGTGGTAGATGAATGAATGAGTATGGAGCATTGGTGGAATGATACTGACAGGGATAACTGAAGTTCTGGTGATAGAACCTGTCACAGTGCCACTTTATTCACCAAACGTCCCTTTGTGGACTGGTCTGTGATCGAACCCGGTGTTTCCCGGTGACAGACCGGCCACTATTTGCCGGAAGCATGACTGGGCCTTGTGGCACAGTGTGGATGGCGAAGTGAATTCAAATGTCTCATGGTAAACGTAATTATCAAGTCACAACCTTACCGTAACCTGCCTGCTGCATACACGTGTGCAAGTACCAACAGCAAGACAGCAGTAATGTCGCAGTGCATGCAGACAGGACAGTTCCACCACGGCGATAGATATTTTGCTAATTCATTCACTTGCTGGGCCAAAACATGCGGCATTTATCTGGCCAAAAATATTTTAAAAATAAATTTCGACGCCTCGTTAAATGTAGAGATATTCGTAAATAATAGCAGGGCAAGAGATTTGTGTCTCTGCAAAACGTCCAGACCGGCTCTGGGGCCCATCCAGTCTTCTGTGGGTGCTGAGTCACTTTCTGGGGGTAAAGCGGCTTGGGGCTGAAGTTTTTCCACCCACCTCCATCTAGTGCCCAGGTTTAAGACTGAATGACGCTATATCTCTTCTCTCTGTATACGCCTTCACGGCGTGGACAGAGAAAACTTTACTTTTGTGGCCGATTAAAATAATTGGGCTTTGCACAAGTACATTATTATCATATGTTCGGTTTTGACTGTTGAAGAGCAACACGTGTTTCCATTTCGTGTTTGCTTAGACTACAGTGACTGTGGTACTGTGATGTGACTGTATGTGAGCACCGTGCCTTGAGCCATAGCTCAAAGAAGCCGGCTTGCTGAAGACCGCGACATTTAAAGAATTACGGAACTCCACATTTTGCAACATTTCGTGACATTGTCTTGACAAGTTATTATCCACTGGATTGGCGTTGAATATATATAGACGTTAGAGTCATCCTGTACAATCACTCTGTACAATCACCCTGTATATTTGGACACATTTTGAGTCAGTTACGTATGTCCCGAGAAACAAAACCTAATAATTAGGTGGAATACGTCATTAAAACTTTTATAATTTGTATTAACATAAGTACATAATTATGTTATAAGCCAGTAAGTAACAAATTAACTCCGTCGAGTAGCGTCCTTCTTTAGAAACAGAGAGTCGCCGAGGCAGTTAAGAAATTCCCCGCCCTGTATGTGTCATTACCAATTTATGTAGTGCAACACATACAGGGTGGGCAGATCTTCACAACTGCATGCAATTTTAATGTGTTGCCTGTTGCATAACCTGTGACCTCTGCTATATTCTTGTCTGTAATTTTTTTATTAATTTTTTACACGTGAGAAAGAGAGAGAGAGAGACTGTCAGTACACGTGCTGCTGGTAGGTTGCTGGCATCGCACAGTTCATTGTGTGTTTATCGCAGTTTAAACTTGCATGCACAAACTTGTGCCACAGTTACCGCTATAATGGCCACTGGTGGTATTTGAACTACCGGCTTTAACATGGGGAAATTTGCAGTTCTGCCCACACAGTGTATTTACTAGTCTGTGTTTTGTGTTGATTTCAGAACAAACAGCGATTATTTCACTGTACAGCATTAACTGACTGGTTTGTATAACTGAGACGGAGTGTGTTTACTGCGCGGTACGGACTGTATTTATGTGTTTTGTGTGGATCTCAGAACAAACAGCGATTATTTCACTGTACAGCATTAACTGACTGGTTTGTATAACTGAGACGGAGTGTGTTTACTGCGCGGTACGGACTGTATTTATGTGTTTTGTGTGGATCTCAGAACAAACAGCGATTATTTCACTGTACAGCATTAACTGACTGGTTTGTATAACTGAGACGGAGTGTGTTTACTGCGCGGTACGGACTGTATTTATGTGTTTTGTGTGGATCTCAGAACAAACAGCGATTATTTCACTCTACAGCATTAACTGACTGGTTTGTATAACTGAGACGGAGTGTGTTTACTGCGCGGTACGAACTGTATTTATGTGTTTTGTGTGGATCTCAGAACAAACAGCGATTATTTCAATGTACAACATTAACTGACTGGTTTGTATAACTGAGACGGAGTGTGTTTACTGCGCGGTACGAACTGAATAAGTGTAATTTAAATTAATTTCAGAGATATACAGAATAAAATCTTAGACGTCTTGTGTGTGTGTTTTCAGATAACAGAGGCGTTATCGTTTCTCCATTATTCTGGCCATGTCCTGCATAGGAATGTGTGTCCTAGCAGCATCCTAGTCACGAAGAAGGGGACGTGGAAGCTTGGTGGCCTGGAATTTACGGGTATGTAGTAAAAATATATTTTCTGAATAAGATTTCAAATAACTGAAATACTTGGCACATATTCTGTCACTATAAATGTCCTTATCTATGCTCACTCGGTTTGTACGTTGTATAGTAGGAATGGTATAACGTAATGGAGAGAAATATATCTGCATTAATTGCTTGGAGAATATAATATTAATATGTTACCGTGTTACCAATGTGCTTTAAATTTACCAGTGTAGTGCTTTACTAACTGTGTTATCATTTATCATCGTGATGACACAATGACATGTACGCAGTCATCAAAGAATAAGGCAGTACCTTAATGTACATTCGCGGGTTCGATTCCCAACGCTGTCATTACAATTTTTCATTGACATAATCCTTCCGGTCGCACTGTGGCCCTGGGGTCGACTCAGCCTCTAACAGAAATGAGTACCAGGAATATTTCCTGGGGGGTAAAGACGGCCGGTGTGTAAGGCTGACAACCTTACCACCTTCATGTGCCGATTGTCTATAAATCTGTTAGCCTCAACCTCCTGGAACCCTAAGGGCCTGTCCAGGACTGTAATGGGATTGCTTTACCTTTTACAAATTCCAGCAAAGTCAGTTTTGCTGCCATGTGACGCTGAGCTTTGCGTCAAACGATACAGTGTCGCGTCACAACAGGACTGCAATATTGTTGATCTGTGTTTCTGGGTCAAATTATGATGATGGTTCTGCTCGCTAGCGTCAAAATAACATCAAAATTAATTAATTACCTGGCAGTGAACGCACCGTGACGCACTTTCGAGCACCAAGCGGCTAACATTGTCTATAGAAGTGTGGACGTCACGTGACACGCAGCATTCTGCATGGTAAAGCAACTGGTATGTGCTTACCACAGAGCTTTAAAGCATAAAATGCATGCTTCTTGTACAAAACATTATTAACTAACTAACTAACTGACTAACTAACTAACTAACTCCATGTAGCAGAGTCCTTCTTGAGAAGCTAACAGTTCCTCAGCTAGTCAAGAAATTCCCCGCGTTTTACGGAACTCGAAGGTTCATTACCGCACTCACAACAGCCCGCCACCTGTCCCTATCCTGAGCCAGATCAATCCAGTCCATGCCCCCCCCATCCCACTTCTTGAAAATTCATTTTAACATTATCCTCCCATCTACGCCTGGGTCTTCCAAGTGGTCTCCTTCCCTCAGGTCTCCCCACCAAAATCCTGTAAGCACCTTTCCCTTCCCCCATACGTGCTACATGCCCCGCCCACCTCATTCTTCTTGATTTTATCACCCGAATAATATTTGGTGACTAACAAAATATTATCACCTTGCGGTAAGTGCCATATGAGCAACTGTGATATAAATTTAGCCGTTAATTTGTAATCTTGCATTCTGTATGCCCTACCTTAATCTGTCTTGTTTGTCTCTTGTGTGCATCAGACTTGATTAAAGTGGCTCAAGATCGCTGTTTGTCATTTCGCCGTGGCCTGTCACAGCTGTAGGCGCTCCTTCGCTTTGCTTTATGGATCTAAAATTGTATTTTGATTAAAAACGCGTTCTAAACTGCCGAGACTCGCAAAATGCAATAACATTCGGAAGTTACGTCGGTTTAAGTGTATGAAGCTCAAGACACGCCGGAAGGCACACGGATAATCACTTATTTGTATTTTGTTGAAGTAAAATTTAATCACATGATCCTCTTTATAAAATGACAGGCGCTTCTTAACTTTCCTGAGCTTCTGAGAAGACGATATATGAGTACAGGGTGTTCTAAACTTCGCCCACCGACATTATACTCACTTTCCAGGTCAACACTACTTACATTCAAGATGCAAATTGAGTATTCATTCATTCTGCAGTCTGTCTTACGACAGGTCCGTAGCCTCTTCATTCTGCAGTCTGTCTTACGACAGGTCCGTAGCCTCTTCATTCTGCAGTCTGTCTTACGACAGGTCCGTAGCCTCTTCATTCTGTAGTCTGTCTTACGACAGGTCCGTAGCCTCTTCATTCTGTACTCTGTATTACGACAGGTCCGTAGCCTCTTCATTCTGTACTCTGTCTTACGACAGGTCCGTAGCCTCTTCATTCTGTATTGTGTCTTACGACAGGTCCGTAGCCTCTTCATTCTGCAGTCTGTATTACGACAGGTCCGTAGCCTCTTCATTCTGTACTCTCTCTTACGACAGGTCCGTAGCCTCTTCATTCTGCAGTCTGTATTACGACAGGTCCGTAGCCTCTTCATTCTGTAATCTGTATTACGACAGGTCCGTAGCCTCTTCATTCTGCAGTCTGTCTTACGACAGGTCCGTAGCCTCTTCATTCTGTAGTCTGTCTTACGACAGGTCCGTAGCCTCTTCATTCTGCAGTCTGTCTTACGACAGGTCCGTAGCCTCTTCATTCTGCAGTCTGTATTACGACAGGTCCGTAGCCTCTTCATTCTGTAGTCTGTCTTACGACAGGTCCGTAGCCTCTTATTTCTGTAGTCTGTGTTACGACAGGTCCGTAGCCTCTTCATTCTGCAGTCTGTCTTACGACAGGTCCGTACCCTCTTCATTCTGTACTCTGTCTTACGACAGGTCCGTAGCATCTTCATTCTGCCGTCTGTCTTACGACAGGTCCGTAGCCTCTTCATTCTGTAGTCTGTCTTACAACAGGTCCGTAGCCTCTTCATTCTGCAGTCTCTCTTACGACAGGTCCGTAGCCTCTTCATTCTGTACTCTGTATTACGACAGGTCCGTAGCATCTTCATTCTGCCGTCTGTCTTACGACAGGTCCGTAGCCTCTTCATTCTGTAGTCTGTCTTACGACAGGTCCGTAGCCTCTTCATTCTGCAGTCTGTCTTACGACAGGTTCGTAGCCTCTTCATTCTGTACTCTGTCTTACGACAGGTCCGTAGCATCTTCATTCTGCCGTCTGTCTTACGACAGGTCCGTAGCCTCTTCATTCTGTAGTCTGTCTTACGACAGGTCCGTAGCCTCTTCATTCTGCAGTCTGTCTTACGACAGGTCCGTACCCTCTTCATTCTGTACTCTGTATTACGACAGGTCCGTAGCCTCTTCCAAAGCGAGTTCTCCACAGGGTGCGTTCTAGTGCTTCCTCTTTCAATTTCCAGTATTTTCTCTTTTCCTTAAGGTCATCCAGTAGCTGCTTACGCCCTCTCCCTCGTCTTCCCGTCATTTCTATCCTTCCCTCTAACTTTCCTTCAATCACAGTTTCAGAAGGCAGTTTCTACACAAGATATGACCAATCCAGTTAGCCTTTCTTCTTGTTATTGTATGTACGATATTTCTCTCCTCCTTCACTCTATGTAATACTTCTTCATTTCTCACACGATCGGTCCAACTGATCTTCTCCATTCTTCTCCAGCACCACATTTCACAACTTTCCAGATACTTCAGTATACACACCAATAAAACCGCAGCTGATATAAGGAATAAGCGTTGTCACCACAGTGTTGCCAACTGCTGCACACAAAACCCTGAGTGCAAGCAAAAATAATCTCTGAGAACTGATTGGTTTCTGGACTTTGTCCATCGTCCGGAAATCTAAAATAACTAGATAACACGACGTTTCGGAAACTGGTCCTGCTTTCGTCCTCAGGTGAAGGGGAGGGAAACATCTACTCTGTTGGGTCCCTTAGATAGAGCTAACCTCAATCACTGGACCAGTTCTAGTTTCCGAAACGTCGTGTTATCTAGCTATTTTAGATTTCTGGACTATGGACAAAGTTCGGAAACCCATTAGTTCTCAATGTTACATACCGTCGTCAGAACCTTTTAGAAAAATAACCACGGTTAACTGCTTCACTATATCGGTAAAACGACGTTTAGAACACCCTGTATTATTCAGAAGGTATGAAGCATTACAGACGCATCTACACGTATGTCAGACTGCTATATCTATGGAATGCACGCCTAAATGTGTACCACGGTTAGAACATCCTGTATTATTCAGAAAGTATGAAGCATTACAGACGCATCTACACGTATGTCAGACTGCTATATCTATGAAATGCACGCCTAAATGTGTACCACGGTTAGAACATCCTGTATTATTCAGAAAGTATGAAGCATTACAGAGGCATCTACACGTATTTCAGACTGCTATATCTATGAAATGCACGCCTAAATGTGTACCACGGTTAGAACATCCTGTATTATTCAGAAAGTATGAAGCATTTCAGAGGCATCTACACGTATGTCAGACTGCTATATCTATGGAATGCACGCCTAAATGTGTACCACGGTTAGAACACCCTGTATTATTCAGAAAGTATGAAGCATTACAGAGGCATCTACACGTATGTCAGACTGCTATATCTATGGAATGCACGCCTAAATGTGTACCACGGTTAGAACATCCTGTATTATTCAGAAAGTATGAAGCATTACAGAGGCATCTACACGTATGTCAGACTGCTATATCTATGGAATGCACGCCTAAATGTGTACCACGATTAGAACATCCTGTATTATTCAGAAAGTATGAAGCATTACAGAGGCATCTACACGTATGTCAGACTGCTATATCTATGGAATGCACGCCTAAATGTGTACCACGGTTAGAACACCCTGTATTATTCAGAAAGTATGAAGCATTACAGAGGCATCTACACGTATGTCAGACTGCTATATCTATGGAATGCACGCCTAAATGTGTACCACGGTTAGAACATCCTGTATTATTCAGAAAGTATGAAGCATTACAGAGGCATCTACACGTATGTCAGACTGCTATATCTATGGAATGCACGCCTAAATGTGTACCACGGTTAGAACATCCTGTATTATTCAGAAAGTATGAAGCATTACAGAGGCATCTACACGTATGTCAGACTGCTATATCTATGGAATGCACGCCTAAATGTGTACCACGGTTAGAACACCTGTATTATTCAGAAAGTATGAAGCATTACAGAGGCATCTACACGTATGTCAGACTGCTATATCTATGGAATGCACGCCTAAATGTGTACCACGGTTAGAACACCCTGTATTATTCAGAAAGTATGAAGCATTACAGAGGCATCTACACGTATGTCAGACTGCTATATCTATGGAATGCACGCCTAAATGTGTACCACGGTTAGAACACCCTGTATTATTCAGAAAGTATGAAGCATTACAGAGGCATCTACACGTATGTCAGACTGCTATATCTATGGAATGCACGCCTAAATGTGTACCACGGTTAGAACACCCTGTATTATTCAGAAAGTATGAAGCATTACAGAGGCATCTACACGTATGTCAGACTGCTATATCTATGGAATGCACGCCTAAATGTGTACCACGGTTAGAACACCCTGTATTATTCAGAAAGTATGAAGCATTACAGAGGCATCTACACGTATGTCAGACTGCTATATCTATGGAATGCACGCCTAAATGTGTACCACGGTTAGAACACCCTGTATTATTCAGAAAGTATGAAGCATTACAGAGGCATCTACACGTATGTCAGACTGCTATATCTATGAAATGCACGCCTAAATGTGTACCACGGTTAGAACATCCTGTATTATTCAGAAAGTATGAAGCATTACAGAGGCATCTACACGTATGTCAGACTGCTATATCTATGGAATGCACGCCTAAATGTGTACCACGGTTAGAACACCCTGTATTATTCAGAAAGTATGAAGCATTACAGAGGCATCTACACGTATGTCAGACTGCTATATCTATGGAATGCACGCCTAAATGTGTACCACGGTTAGAACATCCTGTATTATTCAGAAAGTATGAAGCATTACAGAGGCATCTACACGTATGTCAGACTGCTATATCTATGGAATGCACGCCTAAATGTGTACCACGGTTAGAACATCCTGTATTATTCAGAAAGTATGAAGCATTACAGAGGCATCTACACGTATGTCAGACTGCTATATCTATGGAATGCACGCCTAAATGTGTACCACGGTTAGAACACCCTGTATTATTCAGAAAGTATGAAGCATTACAGAGGCATCTACACGTATGTCAGACTGCTATATCTATGGAATGCACGCCTAAATGTGTACCACGGTTAGAACATCCTGTATTATTCAGAAAGTATGAAGCATTACAGAGGCATCTACACGTATGTCAGACTGCTATATCTATGGAATGCACGCCTAAATCTGTACCACGTTTAGGCTGTCTTACGTTACGGAATTTGGTAACGTTGCCTTCTACGCGCACCGGGTTGTACGTGCACCGAGCTGTTTTAAGCCTGCAGCGTCTGTGCACAATGCAGTCTCGGTGGTCGTGAATTTCAGTATTAGGAACTTCGACCATTTATCGTCATTCATTTTAATAATATAAATTCGATCTTTCGTGACTTTTTTCAGCGAATTGGGATAAGACCACGTGGCTGACGAGTCAGCTTCACCCAATCTCCTTCTATTGCGCAAATCACTGTCAGCTCAGTCAAGCTCTGACTTTCGGTAGGTGAAGCTGATTGCTTTTATGTTTCGTGAGATGAATGCGTCCGTCCATCGCTTAGTGCATCTTCGCTTCTAAATTGTTTTGCATCTTGTTAAGGGTATATTTTCTGGCCCTTTGTGCTTCTTAAGGATATTTTAGTATATATGTTAGTGCATTGAGTAATGCTGACATTGAATCAGATGGGCGTTTACATTGATCAATGGCGTGCATTGAATCAGATGGGCGTTTGACATTGAATCAGATGGGCGTTTGCATTGAATCAGATGGGCGTTTTACATTAATCAGATGGGCGTTTTACATTGAATCAGATGGGCGTTTTACATTGAATCAGATGGGCGTTTGGCATTGAATCAGATGGGCGTTTTACATTGAATCAGATGGGCGTTTGACATTGAATCAGATGGGCGTTTGACATTGAATCAGATGGGCGTTTTACATTGAATCAGATGGGCGTTTTGCATTGAATCAGATGGGCGTTTGACATTGAATCAGATGGGCGTTTTTTGACATTGAATCAGATGGGCGTTTGACATTGAATCAGATGGGCGTTTTACATTGAATCAGATGGGCGTTTTACATTGAATCAGATGGGCGTTTGGCATTGAATCAGATGGGCGTTTGACATTGAATCAGATGGGCGTTTTACATTGAATCAGATGGGCGTTTGACATTGAATCAGATGGGCGTTTGACATTGAATCAGATGGGCGTTTTACATTAATCAGATGGGCGTTTACATTGAATCAGATGGGCGTTTTACATTGAATCAGATGGGCGTTTTACATTGAATCAGATGGGCGTTTGACATTGAATCAGATGGGCGTTTTACATTGAATCAGATGGGCGTTTTACATTGAATCAGATGGGCGTTTGACATTGAATCAGATGGGCGTTTGACATTAATCAGATGGGCGTTTTACATTGAATCAGATGGGCGTTTGACATTGAATCAGATGGACGTTTGACATTGAATCAGATGGGCGTTTGACATTGAATCAGATGGGCGTTTACATTGAATCAGATGGGCGTTTTACATTGAATCAGATGGGCGTTTGACATTGAATCAGATGGGCGTTTGACATTGAATCAGATGGGCGTTTTACATTGAATCAGATGGGCGTTTGACATTGAATCAGATGGGCGTTTGACATTGAATGATGATGGGACGTTTTGACATTGAATCAGAATGGGCGTTTGACATTGAATCAGATGGGCGTTTACATTGAATCAGATGGGCGTTTGTACATTGAATCAGATGGGCGTTTTGACATTGAATCAGATGGGCGTTTGACATTGAATCAGATGGGCGTTTGACATTGAATCAGATGGGCGTTTGACATTGAATCAGATGGGCGTTTGACATTGAATCAGATGGGCGTTGACATTGATCAATGGGCGTTTGACATTGAATCAGATGGGCGTTTGACATTGAATCAGATGGGCGTTTGACATTGAATCAGATGGGCGTTTGACATTGAATCAGATGGGCGTTTGACATTGAATCAGATGGGCGTTTGACATTGAATCAGATGGGCGTTTGACATTGACAGATGGGCTACATGAATCAAGGCTTACATGAATCGATGCTAGCATTGAAGTCACCTATGTCATACCGTGTTAGTAAGTCACGCCAATGCACTTGTAATTCTGCATTCACGTCGAAGTGTCTTTGCGTTTTGTACAGCCCTGTCATTCGCTAGTGTGCTCTGTGCTTACTGTCGATTCCACCATTACTGTGGTTACAACCATTATCACTACACATATGGTTACTCTGATTACCGCATTTATATAGCGATGTTAGTGTTGCGCCCACCTCAGAATTTTGTACGTTCACAGTAAGGAAACACCCATTCCAATTTCAACGGCAAATGTCTGCAGTTGTAAAAACAAATATTGAAACTTGAACAAGAGAGTACAGTCTGTTAACAAAACAATTCCTCTTCATGTGTGACATCTGTTACGTAAACAAAACAAAGTCACCTACAGGCCGACTAAACACAATTCAAGTATTCGGACCTCTGTTGACCGTCGATACGAAACACCAACTGCCAATGGCATCAAAGGCTTCCAACTTGTCATCGTCACTGCTCAATATTCAGTGAACCTTTGTTACTGAAATAACGTCGTGAAAAAAGCATACGGAACACATTGCTATAAACTGTCTTGTTAGTTACACACGAGCGATATATGACGCCTTATATCGATACAGCCTAGTTGTAACATGGCTGTAACGTCACTCAGAGACCATGCTCTAACGCAGTGGTATTCAACCTGGGGGTACGCGAAGACGTCTTAGGGGGTACGTGAAATTAAAAAAAATAAATATATTATTTCATGATAAACACTGAATAATCAGGGCCAGATTTACGGTTAGCCACAAGAGACCGGACGTAAGGACATGCGATTTGGGAGCGCCATTTGTCTCTCTCTCTCTCTCTCTCTCTCTCTCTCTCTCTCTCTCTCTCTCTCTCTCTCTGTCTCTCCTTTATGCGATTCTTATCTGGGCGGCTAGTTTCATTTTATTCCACACAGTGCATATAATTGTGCTTTGCTAAAATACCTTTGTTCCTTTATTAATTTTTATACGATAGACAATAATATATTTGTTATTTAACAGCTTGACTCTCCTTTTTGTCATTTAAAACTTATTATTTAATACATTATTTTGGATGTAATTTATTTAACTTATTTTAGATGTAGATTATAGACTGTGTATAACTTGAATTGTGCACCAACAACTTTGGGGGTACAAAGTTGAAGAGAAATTATATGTGGGGGTACGCGAACAAAAAATGTTGAATACAACTAATCTAACGTAACCATGAAAAGCGGTGTGTGGCTTACACAGCAAGGGTATTATGTAAATTAGATAACAAATTTTGTCAAAATCTGTCCACCGATTCTCGTATTGAGTCATACGGAAAACACGTGACAGTCTCTTTACATGAATTTCGTTAAAGTAACACAAAATAAAAATCTACAGGATCGACAGGTGTGTGAGCCTACCTGCTGCGTCTCAAGCGTGCAATTTGCTGTGTGTAGTTAGCAGTCTATATAACACTTTATTTGACATGTAGGCAAACTAAAAAACTTTTAATAATGCTACAATCATAACATACTTTGCAGTTTTGACGTCACTTAATGGGCTGTTAAAGGCACTGAGCTATAAATAGAATGTACTGTCGTGTTTGTGAGTCCCGTGCGAACTGTGCGTCAGCAGAGCAGAGGGAGATGCAAGATGTGCTAATGGAACGCAGAACAGACGGGTTAACGGATTGCTTGTGCAGGCAGGTGACTGATCAATAAATGGGAAACCAAAACGATATAGGCATTCTGCAGATCGCATTGTCAAATCCTTTAAAGCCCAGTGGTTATTATATGTACCGCTACGTTTAACATTCAACAATTCTACGTTCTGCCCACACAGTGTATTTATGTGTTTTGTGTGGATCTCAGAACAAACAGCGATTATTTCACTGTACAACATTAACTGACTGGTTTGTATAACTGAGACGGAGTGTGTTTACTGCGCGGTACGGACTGTATTTATGTGTTTTGTGTGGATCTCAGAACAAACAGCGATTATTTCACTGTACAACATTAACTGACTGGTTTGTATAACTGAGACGGAGTGTGTTTACTGCGCGGTACGGACTGTATTTATGTGTTTTGTGTGGATCTCAGAACAAACAGCGATTATTTCACTGTACAACATTAACTGACTGGTTTGTATAACTGAGACGGAGTGTGTTTACTGCGCGGTACGGACTGTATTTATGTGTTTTGTGTGGATCTAAGAACAAACAGCGATTATTTCACTGTACAGCATTAACTGACTGGTTTGTATAACTGAGACGGAGTGTGTTTACTGCGCGGTACGGACTGTATTTATGTGTTTTGTGTGGATCTCAGAACAAACAGCGATTATTTCACTGTACAGCATTAACTGACTGGTTTGTATAACTGAGACGGAGTGTGTTTACTGCGCGGTACGGACTGTATTTATGTGTTTTGTGTGGATCTCAGAACAAACAGCGATTATTTCACTGTACAACATTAACTGACTGGTTTGTATAACTGAGACGGAGTGTGTTTACTGCGCGGTACGGACTGTATTTATGTGTTTGTGTGGATCTCAGAACAATCAGCGATTATTTCACTGTACAACATTAACTGACTGGTTTGTATAACTGAGACGGAGTGTGTTTACTGCGCGGTACGGACTGTATTTATGTGTTTTGTGTGGATCTCAGAACAAACAGCGATTATATTTCACTGTACAGCATTAACTGACTTTGTATAACTGAGACGGAGTGGTTTACTGCGCGGTACGGACTGTATTTATGTGTTTTGTGTGGATCTCAGAACAAACAGCGATTATTTCACTGTACAACATTAACTGACTGGTTTGTATAACTGAGACGGAGTGTGTTTACTGCGCGGTACGGACTGTATTTATGTGTTTTGTGCGGATCTCAGAACAAACAGCGATTATTTCACTGTACAACATTAACTGACTGGTTTGTATAACTGAGACGGAGTGTGTTTACTGGGCGGTACGGACTGTATTTATGTGTTTTGTGTGGATCTCAGAACAAACAGCGATTATTTCACTGTACAACATTAACTGACTGGTTTGTATAACTGAGACGGAGTGTGTTTACTGCGCGGTACGGACTGTATTATGTGTTTTGTGTGGATCTCAGAACAAACAGCGATTATTTCACTGTACAACATTAACTGACTCGCTTTAGGTGTCTTTATAAATTAAAAGAAGAAAGCTTAGTTATAGACTCCGTCCGTCTCTGCTTGACCTAATGTCAGTGTTGTCGTACCAGCGTCAGTTTTGTGAAATCAGCTCAGTGACATTCACACTTCATACACAGTTTTCCCCCGATTTTGTTGACATTGGCTGCAAGTTATCTGCACATAATGCTGTTGAATATTTGTGATTTTCGTGACAGTTGGTATGACTGTAAATAAAATTACATGTACGTGCTTACCGTGAATCCGTATGACAGAATGTAAAGAACGCCTTGCTAATGTCTGTGCACTGTGTCACAGACTACAAGGTTTTCGGCCTTGTAATAAATGAGACTGTGTTTACTGCGCGGTACGATCTGTGTCGTTACTTACAATTAAGGTTATTCTAAGTGGACTAATGCTCTGAAGTCATAGACAAAGTGGCTACACAAGAAGGAATGCAGAGAATTTAGGTTTCACGTTGTCATCATGCTAATCACTGGTTAAGAAGGACGTTTGGATGCTTGTACGTCATGTAGCTTGTACGTCATGTAGCTTGTACGTCATATAGCTTGTACGTCATGTAGCTTGTACGTCATTGCTTGTACGTCATGTAGCTTGTACGTCATGTAGCTTGTACGTCATGTAGCTTGTACGTCATGTAGCTTGCTGGACATTCGTCGACTCTTCGGAGTAAACTGCATCAGAGCGTTACACATTGCTGCTGTGTTGAGTGAGGACTTAGCGCTTGACTTTCGGCCTTCCTTCACGCATTATAATCCGAGATACTGACGGTCTGTAATTGAACCTTAAATAAATATAAACTAATAAAGTATTCATATACTATCCCAGTACCCGAGTGTCACTTAACGACATCTGTATAAACACCTGTATAAAACCTGTATAAACACCTGTATAAACACTATAAACACCTGTATAAACACACTGTATAAACATCCTGTATAAACACCCTGTATAAACACCTGTATAAAATCCTGTATAAACACTGTATAAACACTATAAACATCCTGTATAAACACTGTATAAACACCTGTATAAACACCCTGTATAAACACCTGTATAAACACTGTATAAACACCCTGTATAAACACCTTATAAACACACTGTATAAACATCCTCTATAAACACCTGTATAAACACTCTGTATAAACACCCTGTATAAACACCTGTATAACACAGTATAAACACTGTATAACACCTGTATAAACACCTGTATAAACACCTGTATAAACACCTGTATAAACACTATAAACACTGTATAAACACTATTTACAAACACCTGTATAAAACACTGTATAAACCCCTGTATAAACACCTGTATAAACACACTGTATAAACACGTATAAAATTCTGTATAAACACCTGTATAAACACACTTATAAACCCCTGTATAAACACACTGTATAAACACACTGTATAAACACCCTTGTATAAACACCTGTAATAAACACTGTATAAACCCTGTATAAACACTGTATAAACACATGTATAAACACCCTGTTTAAACACCTGTAAATACACCCTGTATAAACACCTATAAACACTGTATAAACACTGTTTAAACACCTGTATAAACACACTGTATAAACCCTGTATAAACACATGTATAAACACTGTATAAACACCCTGTATAAACACACTGTATAAACACCCTGTATAAACATTCTGTATAAACACCTGTATAAAACCTGTATAAACACACTGTATAAACCCCTGTATAAACTCTGTATAAACACCTGTATAAACACACTGCTGTATAAACATTCTGTATAAACACCTGTATAAACACGCTATAAACGCTAGTATAAACACCTGTATAAACACTGTATAAAACACCTGTATAAACATTCTGTATAAAAACTGTATAAACCCTTAACATCTGTATAAACACCCTGTATAAACACCTGTATAAACACCCTGTATAAACATTATGTATAAACATCCTGTATAAACACACTGTAAAAAACACCTGTATAAACAACCTGTATAAACACTGTATAAACACTCTGTATAAACACACTGTATAAACCCTGTATAAACTTCTGTATAAACACACTGTATAAAACCCGTAAACATTCTGTAAAACACCTGTATAAACACACTATATAAACACGTGTATAAACACCCTGTATAAACACGTATAAACACTCTGTATAAACAGCCTGTGTTATATTCGTGTTGCAGTTTTCTGTGCGCGGCATTTCCCATATACTCCTTGCTGCCTACCTTACATCAGGAAAGATGGAGGACACTTTGTTCCTCCGAAACATTGGTACCTACTCTATACACTACACGGCCCTTACTTTATCTGACATCTACCGTTTGTCGCTCGCTACAGCTACTGCGCCGCGCGTGTGGGCGCTAATGAGTAGGCTACCTTAACACGATAAACGAGCCGACAGGAAGTAGCAACCGATATTTGTGAAATAAAATAATCGAATCTTCTGCAAAGCTGCGTTAATGCAATGTCTCGTAAGTTAATCTAAATATTTACTGCATCTTTCAGTTGTCTCTATTGCCACTTTTGAAGCCACGTGAAGACGCTAAAGTCTCAGTAATGTGAATGATAAGATGACGTCTTCCGAGCGCCGAATTTCGCCACGACGGTGGAGAAAGCTTCTATATTCTTTACAGCGTCTGTCTTTCAGTAAAAATAAAATTATACCTTCATAAGCTTCTATAAATCTGCTCTGAACCGAATGACAAAAGGAAGTCGTACGTCGACGCGCCTGCTTTGTACGGCTTCGGTTTCTCCTTCCAAGAAAACGCCGAGGTAGATGGAAACCGTGACGGGTTGCATATCGCAGCCTGAGTTGATCATCAGAGCCTTGTAACGTGTCCCACGTGTAGTTGTGTTGCTGTGAGTTAAGACTGACGAACGGACTTGCTTTGGAACTTCTTGGAAAAGTAACTGATAGTTTTTTTTTTAGATACGTCGGAGAGAAGCAACAAGTCATTGCAGGGCTTTTGAGGTAATTGGCAGTACAGTAGAAGGCAGTGTAAGTCAAATAACTGTAGAAACAATTAACTCAACAGCACAGGGACATTTACAATACCGCCAGTTTTTTTTCCTAAGGAAATAAAGTAGATTTGTGCTAAAGACTGAACTGTTCTGGGATCTGACGCCGTGTCGTTGGATATTTACCGACGTTTCGAAAGATCGTATTGCTGTAGCTTGTATGTTACGAACTGGAAGGACCACAGTTTAAATCCCGGTCGGAGGTGACTTTCTCATCTCTCAACAGGTCCAAACCGGCTGTGGGGCCACAAGTCTTCAGTTGAATGTGTACTGGGGGTAAAGCGGCCGGAGCGTGACGACCTTCATTTACATTAATCACGCCAAGTTGAGATTGAGTGGAGCTACAGCTGAGTCGGTTTCCATTAATAATAATAATAAATAAGGATTAATAAGGTACAGTGGGATTAATATAGGTCACAATAGGGTACAGTGGGATTAATATAGGTCACAATAGGGTACAGTGGGATTAATATAGGTCACAATAGGGTACAGTGGGATTAATATAGGTCACAATAGGGTACAGTGGGATTAATATAGGTCACAATAGGGTACAGTGGGATTAATATAGGTCACAATAGGGTACAGTGGGATTAATATAGGTCACAATAGGGTACAGTGGGATTAATATAGGTCACAATAGGGTACAGTGGGATTAATATAGGTCACAATAGGGTACAGTGGGATTAATATAGGTCACAATAGGGTACAGTGGGATTAATATAGGTCACAATAGGGTACAGTGGGATTAATATAGGTCACAATAGGGTACAGTGGGATTAATATAGGTCACAGTAGGGTACAGTGGGATTAATATAGGTCACAATAGGTACAATGGGATTAATATAGGTCAAATAAGGTACAGTGGGATTAATATAGGTCACAATAGGGTACAGTGGGATTAATATAGGTCACAATAGGGTACAGTGGGATTAATATAGGTCACAATAGGGTACAGTGGGATTAATATAGGTCACAATAGGGTACAGTGGGATTAATATAGGTCACAATAGGGTACAGTGGGATTAATATAGGTCACAATCGGGTAGAGTGGGATTAATATAGGTCACAATAGGGTACAGTGGGATTAATATAGGTCACAATAGGGTTCAGTGGGATTAATATAGGTCACAATAGGGTACAGTGGGATTAATATAGGTCACAATAGGGTACAGTGGGATTAATATAGGTCACAATAGGGTACAGTGGGATTAATATAGGTCACAGTAGGGTACAGTGGGATTAATATAGGTCACAATAGGTACAATGGGATTAATATAGGTCAAATAAGGTACAGTGGGATTAATATAGATCAAATAAGGTACAGTGGGATTAATATAGGTCACAATAGGGTACAGTGGGATTAATATAGGTCACAATAGGGTACAGTGGGATTAATATAGGTCACAATAGGGTACAGTGGGATTAATATAGGTCACAATAGGGTACAGTGGGATTAATATAGGTCACAATAGGGTACAGTGGGATTAATATAGGTCACAATAGGGTACAGTGGGATTAATATAGGTCACAATAGGGTACAGTGGGATTAATATAGGTCACAATAGGGTACAGTGGGATTAATATAGGTCACAATAGGGTACAGTGGGATTAATATAGGTCACAATAGGGTACAGTGGGATTAATATAGGTCACAATAGGGTACAGTGGGATTAATATAGGTCACAATAGGGTACAGTGGGATTAATATAGGTCACAATAGGGTACAGTGGGATTAATATAGGTCACAATAGGGTACAGTGGGATTAATATAGGTCACAGTAGGGTACAGTGGGATTAATATAGGTCACAATAGGTACAATGGGATTAATATAGGTCAAATAAGGTACAGTGGGATTAATATAGGTCACAATAGGGTACAGTGGGATTAATATAGGTCACAATAGGGTACAGTGGGATTAATATAGGTCACAATAGGGTACAGTGGGATTAATATAGGTCACAATAGGGTACAGTGGGATTAATATAGGTCACAATAGGGTACAGTGGGATTAATATAGGTCACAATCGGGTAGAGTGGGATTAATATAGGTCACAATAGGGTACAGTGGGATTAATATAGGTCACAATAGGGTTCAGTGGGATTAATATAGGTCACAATAGGGTACAGTGGGATTAATATAGGTCACAATAGGGTACAGTGGGATTAATATAGGTCACAATAGGGTACAGTGGGATTAATATAGGTCACAGTAGGGTACAGTGGGATTAATATAGGTCACAATAGGTACAATGGGATTAATATAGGTCAAATAAGGTACAGTGGGATTAATATAGATCAAATAAGGTACAGTGGGATTAATATAGGTCACAATAGGGTACAGTGGGATTAATATAGGTCACAATAGGGTACAGTGGGATTAATATAGGTCACAATAGGGTACAGTGGGATTAATATAGGTCACAATAGGGTACAGTGGGATTAATATAGGTCACAATAGGGTACAGTGGGATTAATATAGGTCACAATAGGGTACAGTGGGATTAATATAGGTCACAATAGGGTACAGTGGGATTAATATAGGTCACAATAGGGTACAGTGGGATTAATATAGGTCACAATAGGGTACAGTGGGATTAATATAGGTCACAGTAGGGTACAGTGGGATTAATATAGGTCACAATAGGTACAATGGGATTAATATAGGTCAAATAAGGTACAGTGGGATTAATATAGATCAAATAAGGTACAGTGGGATTAATATAGGTCACAATAGGGTACAGTGGGATTAATATAGGTCACAATAAGGTACAGTGGGATTAATATAGATAAAATAATGTACAGTGGGATTAATATAGGTCACAATAGGGTACAGTGGGATTAATATAGGTCACAATAAGGTACAGTGGGATTAATATAGATCAAATAAGGTACAGTGGGATTAATATAGGTCACAGTAGGGTACAGTTAGATTAATATAGGTCAAATAAGGTACAGTGGGATTAATATAGATCAAATAAAGTACAGTGGGATTAATATAGGTCACAATAGGGTACAGTGGGATTAATATAGGTCACAATAGGGTACAGTGGGATTAATATAGGTCCTAATAGGGTACAGTGGGATTAATATAGGTCACAATAGGGTACAGTGGGATTAATATAGGTCAAAATAGGGTGCAGTGGGATTAATATAGGTCACAATAGGGTACAGTGGGATTAATATAGGTCAAAATAGGGTACAGTGGGATTAATATAGGTCACAATAGTGTACAGTGGGATTAATATAGGTCAAAATAGGGTACAGTGGGATTAATATAGGTCACAATAGGGTACAGTGGGATTAATATAGGTCAAAATGAGGTGCAGTGGGATTAATATTGGTCAAAATAGGGTACACTGGAATTAATATAGGTCAAAATAGGGTACAGTGGGATTAATATAGGTCAAAATAGGGAAGAGTGGAATTTAATATAGGTCAAAACATGGTAGGTGGAATTAATCTAGTTCAGAATAGGGTACAGTGGGTTTAATCTAGGTCAAAATAAGGTACCGTTAAATTGCTTACAAAAAGGAAGTGCCCAAACTGCCCTTACCTCCAAACAATCTCACAACGAACAGTTTTGCAAGCACCTGCACTACGGCCGACTGTTCAGCTGTAAAAGTCGCCGTCCAAATATTTGCTATTTTATTTATTTCTCTGAATAAGCAGAAACTTGCGGAAATGGTCTTGCCTGGTGCTGCCACCTGGTGCGCAGTTCGAGGTGCGGCTTACAAGCCCCGGGATAGCCCCGCCATACCTTATTCAATTACATGTAAATTGCTATCTGACTTCATTCGAACTGTAGCAGTATCCTAGCAACAGAACAACAAACGTTAAATGGTATATAAAGTGTTATAGACAATACTAGCTCGGTCTTTGTTTTAGCTTCTGACAGTTTAGCGAGCTTCTCATTTTTATTGTTCCACTCGCTAACTGTGCACTTAGGCAGGGCTTACCTCTCTTATGCTTACCTCTCTTATGCTTACCTCTCTTATGCTTACCTCTCTTATGTTTACCTCTCTTATGCTTACCTCTCTTATGTTTACCTCTCTTATGCTTACCTCTCTTATGCTTACCTCTCTTATGTTTACCTCTCTTATGCTTACCTCTCTTATGTTTACCTCTCTTATGCTTACCTCTCTTATGCTTACCTCTCTTATGCTTACCTCTCTTATGTTTACCTCTCTTATGCTTACCTCTCTTATGCTTACCTCTCTTATGCTTACCTCTCTTATGCTTACCTCTCTTATGCTTACCTCTCTTATGCTTACCTCTCTTATGCTTACCTCTCTTATGTTTACCTCTCTTATGCTTACCTCTCTTATGCTTACCTCTCTTATGCTTACCTCTCTTATGTTTACCTCTCTTATGCTTACCTCTCTTATGTTTACCTCTCTTATGCTTACCTCTCTTATGCTTACCTCTCTTATGCTTACCTCTCTTATGCTTACCTCTCTTATGCTTACCTCTCTTATGCTTACCTCTCTTATGCTTACCTCTCTTATGCTTACCTCTCTTATGCTTACCTCTCTTATGCTTACCTCTCTTATGCTTACCTCTCTTATGCTTACCTCTCTTATGTTTACCTCTCTTATGCTTACCTCTCTTATGCTTACCTCTCTTATGCTTACCTCTCTTATGCTTACCTCTCTTATGCTTACCTCTCTTATGCTTACCTCTCTTATGCTTACCTCTCTTATGCTTACCTCTCTTATGCTTACCTCTCTTATGCTTACCTCTCTTATGCTTACCTCTCTTATGCTTACCTCTCTTATGCTTACCTCTCTTATGCTTACCTCTCTTATGCTTACCTCTCTTATGCTTACCTCTCTTATGTTTACCTCTCTTATGCTTACCTCTCTTATGTTTACCTCTCTTATGCTTACCTCTCTTATGCTTAACTCTCTTATGCTTACCTCTCTTATGCTTACCTCTCATATGTTTACCTCTCTTATGTTTACCTCTCTTATGCTTACCTCTCTTATGCTTAACTCTCTTATGCTTACCTCTCTTATGCTTACCTCTCTTATGCTTACCTCTCTTATGCTTAACTCTCTTATGCTTACCTCTCTTATGCTTACCTCTCTTATGCTTACCTCTCTTATGCTTAACTCTCTTATGCTTACCTCTCTTATGCTTACCTCTCTTATGCTTACCTCTCTTATGCTTACCTCTCTTATGCTTACCTCTCTTATGCTTACCTCTCTTATGCTTACCTCTCTTATGCTTACCTCTCTTATGCTTACCTCTCTTATGCTTACCTCTCTTATGCTTACCTCTCTTATGCTTACCTCTCTTATGCTTACCTCTCTTATGCTTACCTCTCTTATGCTTACCTCTCTTATGCTTACCTCTCTTATGCTTACCTCTCTTATGCTTACCTCTCTTATGCTTACCTCTCTTATGCTTACCTCTCTTATGCTTACCTCTCTTATGCTTACCTCTCTTATGCTTACCTCTCTTATGCTTACCTCTCTTATGCTTACCTCTCTTATGCTTACCTCTCTTATGCTTACCTCTCTTATGCTTACCTCTCTTATGCTTACCTCTCTTATGCTTACCTCTCTTATGCTTACCTCTCTTATGTTTACCTCTCTTATGCTTACCTCTCTTATGTTTACCTCTCTTATGCTTACCTCTCTTATGCTTAACTCTCTTATGCTTACCTCTCTTATGCTTACCTCTCATATGTTTACCTCTCTTATGTTTACCTCTCTTATGCTTACCTCTCTTATGCTTAACTCTCTTATGCTTACCTCTCTTATGCTTACCTCTCTTATGCTTACCTCTCTTATGCTTAACTCTCTTATGCTTACCTCTCTTATGCTTACCTCTTCTCTATGCTTAACTCTCTTATGCTTACCTCTCTTATGCTTACCTCTCTTATGCTTACCTCTCTTATGCTTACCCTCTCTTATGCTTACCTCTCTTATGCTTACCTCTCTTATGCTTACCTCTCTTATGCTTACCTCTCTTATGCTTACCTCTCTTATGCTTACCTCTCTTATGCTTACCTCTCTTATGCTTACCTCTCTTATGCTTACCTCTCTTATGCTTACCTCTCTTATGCTTACCTCTCTTATGCTTACCTCTCTTATGCTTACCTCTCTTATGCTTACCTCTCTTATGCTTACCTCTCTTATGCTTACCTCTCTTATGCTTACCTCTCTTATGCTTACCTCTCTTATGCTTACCTCTCTTATGCTTACCTCTCTTATGCTTACCTCTCTTATGCTTACCTCTCTTATGCTTACCTCTCTTATGTTACCTCTTCTTATGCTTACCTCTCTTATGTTTACCTCTCTTATGCTTACCTCTCTTATGCTTAACTCTCTTATGCTTACCTCTCTTATGCTTACCTCTCATATGTTACCTCTCTTATGTTTACCTCTCTTATGCTTACCTCTCTTATGCTTAACTCTCTTATGCTTACCTCTCTTATGCTTACCTCTCTTATGCTTACCTCTCTTATGCTTAACTCTCTTATGCTTACCTCTCTTATGCTTACCTCTCTTATGCTTACCTCTCTTATGCTTACCTCTCTTATGCTTAACTCTCTTATGCTTACCTCTCTTATGCTTACCTCTCTTATGCTTACCTCTCTTATGCTTACCTCTCTTATGCTTACCTCTCTTATGTTTACCTCTCTTATGTTTACCTCTCTTATGCTTACCTCTCTTATGCTTAACTCTCTTATGCTTACCTCTCTTATGCTTAACTCTCTTATGCTTACCTCTCTTATGCTTAACTCTCTTATGCTTAACTCTCTTATGCTTACCTCTCTTATGCTTACCTCTCTTATGCTTACCTCTCTTATGCTTAACTCTCTTATGCTTACCTCTCTTATGCTTACCTCTCTTATGCTTACCTCTCTTATGCTTACCTCTCTTATGCTTACCTCTCTTATGTTTACCTCTCTTATGTTTACCTCTCTTATGCTTACCTCTCTTATGCTTAACTCTCTTATGCTTACCTCTCTTATGCTTAACTCTCTTATGCATACCTCTCATATGTTTACCTCTCTTATGTTTACCTCTCTTATGCTTACCTCTCTTATGCTTAACTCTCTTATGCTTACCTCTCTTATGCTTAACTCTCTTATGCTTAACTCTCTTATGCTTACCTCTCTTATGCTTACCTCTCTTATGCTTACCTCTCTTATGCTTACCTCTCTTATGCTTAACTTCGTCTTTTATGCTTACCTCTCTTGATGCTTACCTCTCTTATGCTTACCTCTCTTATGCTATTACCTCTCTTATGCTTACCTCTCTTATGCTTAACTCTCTTATGCTTACCTCTCTTGTGCTTACCTCTCTTATGCTTACTCTCTTATGCTTAACTCTCTTATGCTTAACTCTCTTATGCTTACCTCTCTTATGCTTACCTCTCTTATGCTTACCTCTCTTATGCTTACCTCTCTTATGCTTACCTCTCTTATGCTTAACTCTCTTATGCTTACCTCTCTTATGCTTAACTCTCTTATGCTTACCTCTCTTATGCTTACCTCTCTTATGCTTACCTCTCTTATGCTTAACTCTCTTATGCTTACCTCTCTTATGCTTAACTCTCTTATGCTTACCTCTCTTATGCTTAACTCTCTTATGCTTAACTCTCTTATGCTTAACTCTCTTATGCTTACCTCTCTTATGCTTAACTCTCTTATGCTTAACTCTCTTATGCTTACCTCTCTAATGCTTACCTCTCTTATGCTTACCTCTCTTATGCTTACCTCTCTTATGCTTACCTCTCTTATGCTTACCTCTCTTATGCTTACCTCTCTTATGCTTACCTCTCTTATGCTTACCTCTCTTATGCTTACCTCTCTTATGCTTACCTCTCTTATGCTTACCTCTCTTATGCTTAACTCTCTTATGCTTAACTCTCTTATGCTTAACTCTCTTATGCTTAACTCTCTTATGCTTATCTCTCTTATGCTTAACTCTCTTATGCTTAACTCTCTTATGCTTACCTCTCTTATGCTTACCTCTCTTATGCTTAACTCTCTTATGCTTAACTCTCTTATGCTTACCTCTCTTATGCTTACCTCTCTTATGCTTACCTCTCTTATGCTTACCTCTCTTATGCTTACCTCTCTTATGCTTAACTCTCTTATGCTTACCTCTCTTATGCTTAACTCTCTTATGCTTAACTCTCTTATGCTTACCTCTCTTATGCTTAACTCTCTTATGCTAAACTCTCTTATGCTTAACTCTCTTATGCTTAACTCTCTTATGCTTACCTCTCTTATGCTTAACTCTCTTATGCTTAACTCTCTTATGCTTACCTCTCTTATGCTTAACTCTCTTAGTTTAACTCTCTTATGCTTACCTCTCTTATGCTTAACTCTCGTATGCTTACCTCTCTTATGCTTACCTCTATATGCTTAACTCTCTTATGCTTAACTCTCTTATGCTTAACTCTCTTATGCTTAACTCTCTTATGCTTAACTCTCTTATGCTTACCTCTCTTATGCTTACCTCTCTTATGCTTATTTATCGTTGTCTTATTTATATTCTACATAATGCATTTTCACTACGTCATTGTCGAGGCATTATTATTGCAGACATGGCAACAAAGTAGCGAGACCGAAAAGCGGTCCCGTTATACGCTGGTTTTGCGAATTTATACCGATTTATGCTAAACAAATTAAGTGTTCGGTTTTTTGGTTCTTGGCCGGTGGAGGATTCAGCGGAGCTGGCGGGCGGACCTACTGTGTGTGGTGAAGTGGCGAGGATTTGGTGCTTATTGGCTTGGAACTTCAGTGTGACAAGTCAAATGTACTTACGGAGGCGGAGAGAAGACACTAGACCAATCATGACGCGATCGCTGTATTAGTGACTCGCTCCTAGCCTACCGTTTGAAAATCCCACCGGCCAAAATCCGTGCACTGCTTTATAAAAAGGTAAAGGTCAAGGTCAACCTACAACAGGCCATGAAGGGCCAGAGGGGGGAGTAGAGGTATAGCTGTACTCTTTCTTTAACCTCGGCACTAGATGAGGGTGGGTGGTCAACTCCACGCCCCGACCGCTTTATCCCCGGGAATGACCCGGTACCCATTGCAGCCGGGAGGACATCGGGAATTCTGGAATATAATCTTGTTTTGAGCGCGCTGCCTTGAACTATGCACGGATAAAGCGGTCGCCATTTGTGTGTCTGTTCAGACAGCCTCAGCACTGTGCATGTCCAGCCATTTGTGTGTCTGTTCAGAAAGCCTCAGCACTGTGCATGTCCAGCCATTTGTGTGTCTGTTCAGACAGCCTCAGCACTGTGCATGTCCAGCCATTTGTGTGTCTGTTCAGACAGCTTCAGCACTGTGCATGTCCAGCCATTTGTGTGTCTGTTCAGACAGCCTCAGCACTGAGCATGTCCAGCCATTTGTGTGTCTGTTCAGACAGCCTCAGCACTGTGCATGTCCAGCCATTTGTGTGTCTGTTCAGACAGCCTCAGCACTGTGCATGTCCAGCCATTTGTGTGTCTGTTCAGACAGCCTCAGCACTGTGCATGTCCAGCCATTTGTGTGTCTGTTCAGACAGCCTCAGCACTGTGCATGTCCAGCCATTTGTGTGTCTGTTCAGACAGCCTCAGCACTGTGCATGTCCAGCCATTTGTGTGTCTGTTCAGACAGCCTCAGCACTGTGCATGTCCAGCCATTTGTGTGTCTGTTTAGACAGCCTCACACTGTGCATGTCCAGTAATTTGTGTGTCTGTTCAGACAGCCTCAGCACTGTGCATGTCCAGCCATTTGTGTGTCTGTTCACACAGCCTCAGCACTGTGCATGTCCGGCCATTTGTGTGTCTGTTCAGACAGCCTCAGCACTGTGCATGTCCAGCCATTTGTGTGTCTGTTCAGACAGCCTCAGCACTGTGCATGTCGAGCCATTTGTGTGTCTGTTCAGACAGCCTCAGCACTGAGCATGTCCAGCCATTTGTGTGTCTGTTCAGACAGCCTCAGCACTGTGCATGTCCAGCCATTTGTGTGTCTGTTCAGACAGCTTCAGCACTGTGCATGTCCAGCCATTTGTGTGTCTGTTCAGACAGCCTCAGCACTGTGCATGTCGAGCCATTTGTGTGTCTGTTCAGACAGCCTCAGCACTGTGCATGTCCAGCCATTTGTGTGTCTGTTCAGACAGCCTCAGCACTGTGCATGTCCAGCCATTTGTGTGTCTGTTCAGACAGCCTCAGCACTGTGCATGTCCAGCCATTTGTGTGTCTGTTCAGACAGCCTCAGCACTGAGCATGTCCAGCCATTTGTGTGTCTGTTCAGACAGCCTCAGCACTGTGCATGTCCAGCCATTTGTGTGTCTGTTCAGACAGCCTCAGCACTGTGCATGTCCAGCCATTTGTGTGTCTGTTCAGACAGCCTCAGCACTGTGCATGTCCAGCCATTTGTGTGTCTATTCACACAGCCTCACACTGTGCATGTCCAGCCATTAAAATAATTCCGCCCAGCAACATCTCCTGGCTACATTGCTACATCAGACCTACGGTGTTTGTGGCTGCGTGCAATGTGCCCCCCGCTCCCCACTTCTAATCGCATTCAGAACGATATACAGTGTTTGCATGTAATTAGTGCTGTATGCCACTTTATTTCGCACACGCCATAAACCTATTCAATCAACACGCATTGCGTTCTATGTGTGATTCCAAAATAGGTATTAAACACAGTGGAACTGTGTGCAAAGGTATGGAAGGTAACCACATCAAAGACTCTGCGAATTCATTAAAATGAATTTAGCATTTAAATGAACACGTTTGAAGGTCCTCGCCATAGATAACATAACAGACTGGCTTCGAAATTCGGAGCAAAGCCACGTACTGCTCTTTGCAGTCACAATTCGAAGTGAATGTGACAGTTACAGCAGTATAAGATAAGCATTAAAACCAATTTACTGGCGTTTTAACTTAATGCCAAGTTAACGTCATACCTGACACTGTGATAGTCGTTTTAACTTAATGCCAAGTTAACGTCATACCTGACACTGTGATAGTCGTTTTAACTTAATGCCAAGTTAACGTCATACCTGACACTGTGATAGTCGTTTTAACTTAATGCCAAGTTAACGTCATACCTGAAACTGTGATAGTCGTTTTAACTTAATGCCAAGTTAACGTCATACCTGACACTGTGATAGTCGTTTTAACTTAATGCCAAGTTAACGTCATACCTGACACTGTGATAGTCGTTTTAACTTAATGCCAAGTTAACGTCATACCTGACACTGTGATAGTCGTTTTAACTTAATGCCAAGTTAACGTCATACCTGACACTGTGATAGTCGTTTTAACTTAATGCCAAGTTAACGTCATACCTGACACTGTGATAGTCGTTTTAACTTAATGCCAAGTTAACGTCATACCTGAAACTGTGATAGTCGTTTTAACTTAATGCCAAGTTAACGTCATACCTGAAACTGTGATAGTCGTTTTAACTTAATGCCAAGTTAACGTCATACCTGAAACTGTGATAGTCGTTTTAACTTAATGCCAAGTTAACGTCATACCTGAAACTGTGATAGTCGTTTTAACTTAATGCCAAGTTAACGTCATACCTGACACTGTGATAGTCGTTTTAACTTAATGCCAAGTTAACGTCATACCTGACACTGTGATAGTCGTTTTAACTTAATGCCAAGTTAACGTCATACCTGACACTGTGATAGTCGTTTTAACTTAATGCCAAGTTAACGTCATACCTGACACTGTGATAGTCGTTTTAACTTAATGCCAAGTTAACGTCATACCTGACACTGTGATAGTCGTTTTAACTTAATGCCAAGTTAACGTCATACCTGACACTGTGATAGTGGTTTTAACTTAATGCCAAGTTAACGTCATACCTGACACTGTGATAGTCGTTTTAACTTAATGCCAAGTTAACGTCATACCTGACACTGTGATAGTCGTTTTAACTTAATGCCAAGTTAACGTCATACCTGACACTGTGATAGTCGTTTTAACTTAATGCCAAGTTAACGTCATACCTGAAACTGTGATAGTCGTTTTAACTTAATGCCAAGTTAACGTCATACCTGAAACTGTGATAGTCGTTTTAACTTAATGCCAAGTTAACGTCATACCTGACACTGTGTGGTTAACTAATGCAGTTACGCATACTGTATCGTTTTAACTTAATGCCAAGTTAACGTCATACCTGAAACTGTGATAGTCGTTTTAACTTAATGCCAAGTTAACGTCATACCTGACACTGTGATAGTCGTTTTAACTTAATGCCAAGTTAACGTCATACCTGACACTGTGATAGTCGTTTTAACTTAATGCCAAGTTAACGTCGTACCTGACACTGTGATAGTCGTTTTAACTTAATGCCAAGTTAACGTCATACCTGACACTGTGATAGTCGTTTTAACTTAATGCCAAGTTAACGTCATACCTGACACTGTGATAGTCGTTTTAACTTAATGCCAAGTTAACGTCATACCTGACACTGTGATAGTCGTTTTAACTTAATGCCAAGTTAACGTCATACCTGACACTGTGATAGTCGTTTTAACTTAATGCCAAGTTAACGTCATACCTGACACTGTGATAGTCGTTTGAAGCCTGAAAATCAAGAGAGGGAATAAACAAGGTGGGAACGCGAAAGAAATGCTGAATTTGTTGCAAGGATATAAAAAATTATTTTAAGGCCGTGACGGTTCCCACGCCGATCCCGCTCGTCCTTGTGTTAAATTAACCCTAGATCAATATTTTGTAACATACCTAGCGTAGATCAAGATTTTGTAGCGTACTTAACCCTAGATCAATATTTTGTAATATACTTAGCGTAGATAAAGATTTTGTAGCGTACTTAACCCTAGATCAATATTTTGTAACATACTTAGCGTAGATCAAGATTTTGTAGCGTACTTAACCCTAGATCAATATTTTGTAACATACTTAGCGTAGATCAAGATCTGGTAGCATACTTATACCTAGATCAATATTTTGTAACATACTTAGCGTAGATCGATATTTTGTAGCGTATTAAACCCTAGATCAATATTTTGTAACAGCGTAGATCAAGATTTTGTAGCGTACTTAACCCCATATCAATATTTTGTAACATACTTAGCGTAGATCAAGATCTGGTAGCATACTTAAACCTAGTTCAAGTTTGCAAGCCCTCTTATCCCCACAGTTCAGTACAAGTCGCAGGACTCTCGGCCACGCTGCTAGTTGCCAACTGCAGCATCACAAGACAGCCCGATCCAGTAACCGCAAACCTCACAACGAACTGCGATACTTTGGTGACAGTTTTGAGAACTGCTTTGCGGTGACTCTGAGAACACTGAGAGCAGAGCGCTAAGAAGGTGCAGTGCTGTGAGTGCTGCATAACAGCAGGGCAACAGCTGAACAGTACTGACCGTTGCTGTTGCTACGTCTGTTTGATAACAACACAGTTGTTGGAACGAAACTTGTGACGGATTTAACGTAGCGATCGGACACTGGGCAGTGCTAACGTGGGGCGTTAACTGTCTGAGGTGAAGTGACGCGCTTCTTAATAGTAATTGTGTATTGTGCGAAACACATTGGGCTAATTACGTGATGCGAAGAGTAATGGGGCACTGCAGATGAATCGTGTGTAGGGTCATGTGTGAGGTCACTGTTTTGTGATAGTGGCAGATAATTACTAGAGACGTAAGTCGCTGGGTTAAATGTGTGGATTGGAAAGCATTTATATCCATAAACTAACATAAATAAATACGTAAAGATTCAGTCCGTACCGCGCAGTAAACACACTCCGTCTCAGTTATACAAACCAGTCAGTTAATGTTGTACAGTGAAATAATCGCTGTTTGTTCTGAGATCCACACAAAACACATAAATACAGTCCGTACCGCGCAGTAAACACACTCCGTCTCAGTTATACAAACCAGTCAGTTAATGTTGTACAGTGAAATAATCGCTGTTTGTTCTGAGATCCACACAAAACACATAATACAGTCCGTACCGCGCAGTAAACACACTCCGTCTCAGTTATACAAACCAGTCAGTTAATGTTGTACAGTGAAATAATCGCTGTTTGTTCTGAGATCCACACAAAACACATAAATACAGTCCGTACCGCGCAGTAAAACGCACTCCGTCTCAGTTATACAAACCAGTCAGTTAATGTTGTACAGTGAAATAATCGCTGTTTGTTCTGAGATCCACACAAAACACATAAATACAGTCCGTACCGCGCAGTAAACACACTCCGTCTCAGTTATACAAACCAGTCAGTTAATGCTGTACAGTGAAATAATCGCTGTTTGTTCTGAGATCCACACAAAACACATAAATACAGTCCGTACCGCGCAGTAAACACACTCCGTCTCAGTTATACAAACCAGTCAGTTAATGTTGTACAGTGAAATAATCGCTGTTTGTTCTGAGATCCACACAAACACATAAATACAGTCCGTACCGCGCAGTAAACACACTCCGTCTCAGTTATACAAACCAGTCAGTTAATGTTGTACAGTGAAATAATCGCTGTTTGTTCTGAGATCCCCACAGAACACATAATAAAGTCCGTACCGCGCAGTAAACACACTCCGTCTCAGTTATACAAACCAGTCAGTTAATGTTGTACAGTGAAATAATCGCTGTTTGTTCTGAGATCCACACAAAACACATAAATACAGTCCGTACCGCGCAGTAAACACACTCCGTCTCAGTTATACAAACCAGTCAGTTAATGTTGTACAGTGAAATAATCGCTGTTTGTTCTGAGATCCCCACAGAACACATATAAAGTCCGTACCGCGCAGTAAACACACTCCGTCTCAGTTATACAAACCAGTCAGTTAATGTTGTACAGTGAAATAATCGCTGTTTGTTCTGAGATCCACACAAAACACATAAATACAGTCCGTACCGCGCAGTAAACACACTCCGTCTCAGTTATACAAACCAGTCAGTTAATGTTGTACAGTGAAATAATCGCTGTTTGTTCTGAGATCCACACAAAACACATAAATACAGTCCGTACCGCGCAGTAAACACACTCCGTCTCAGTTATACAAACCAGTCAGTTAATGTTGTACAGTGAAATAATCGCTGTTTGTTCTGAGATCCACACAAAACACATAAACTACAGTCCGTACCGCGCAGTAAACACACTCCGTCTCAGTTATACAAACCAGTCAGTTAATGTTGTACAGTGAAATAATAGCTGTTTGTTCTGAGATCCACACAAAACACATAAATACACTGTGTGGGCAGAACGTACAATTGTTGTAATATTACAGCACGCGGTACACAGTTACATCTGTGACATCTAATAGCAACAGGTTTATCGTAATTATTTATTTGCGGCTTATCCCGCTACGCTGTCACTGACTGACATTACACACTTTAAATATTCCAACGACAGTATATTGTAACGGACAGACAGGAAGCTGACGTAAACGAAAATCTGTCCGCACTTCTCTCTCTAATTTTCCGATTTTGGTGAAATTTGATAAAACCGATTTCGAGGTAATAGTGTTGCGCATTTTAAGTTTCGGGAAAATTGGCGTAGGGGTGGCCGTACTTTGTTATGTGCGTAAATGAATTCACCGTTAGGTCTGTACCGTTTGACATTCTGACAGTAAAGAAAGCCTTGCTAAGGTCTGCACTGCGGCACGGAGAGCACCTTTTGCCGTCTTATATACATCTACATCTAAAGCTTTCACGGCGAAGGAACTCGCTACAACTTCCTCGGGCTAGCAGCTGCGTCAGACGGTTGAACGGCGATAAACCAACATTTTGAGATCGATCTGTGTTCACGTCACTGATAACAAGCAAGTTTTATTGATGTACAGTCTTCTTTAGCTGACTGGTTTGTATAACTGAGACGGAGTGTGTTTACTGCGCGGTACGGACTGTATTTATGTGTTTTTGTGTGGATCTCAGAACAAACAGCGATTATTTCACTGTACAACATTAACTGACTGGTTTGTATAACTGAGACGGAGTGTGTTTACTGCGCGGTACGGACTGTATTTATGTGTTTTGTGTGGATCTCAGAACAAACAGCGATTATTTCACTGTACAACATTAACTGACTGGTTTGTATAACTGAGACGGAGTGTGTTTACTGCGCGGTACGGACTTTATTTATGTGTTTTATGTGGATCTCAGAACAAACAGCGATTATTTCACTGTACATTAACTGACTGGTTTGTATAACTGAGACGGAGTGTGTTTACTGCGCGGTACGGACTGTATTTATGTGTTTTGTGTGGATCTCAGAATAAACAGCGATTATTTCACTGTACAACATTAACTGACTGGTTTGTATAACTGAGACGGAGTGTGTTTACTGCGCGGTACGGACTGTATTTATGTGTTTTGTGTGGATCTCAGAACAAACAGCGATTATTTCACTGTACAACATTAAGTGACTGGTTTGTATAACTGAGACGGAGTGTGTTTACTGCGCGGTACGGACTGTATTTATGTGTTTTGTGTGGATCTGAGAACAAACAGCGATTATTTCACTGTACAACATTAACTGACTGGTTTGTATAACTGAGACGGAGTGTGTTTACTGCGCGGTACGGACTGTATTTATGTGTTTTGTGTGGATCTCAGAACAAACAGCGATTATTTCACTGTACAACATTAACTGACTGGTTTGTATAACTGAGACGGAGTGTGTTTACTGCGCGGTACGGACTGTATTTATGTGTTTTGTGTGGATCTGAGAACAAACAGCGATTATTTCACTGTACAACATTAACTGACTGGTTTGTATAACTGAGACGGAGTGTGTTTACTGCGCGGTACGGACTGATTCTTTGTATAGTAACCCTCTAAAGCTCAGTGGTTACTATATGTACCACCACGTTTAACATTCAACAATTCTACGTTCTGCCCACGACAGTGTATTTATGTGTTTTGTGTGGATCTCAGAACAAACAGCGATTATTTCACTGTACAACATTAACTGACTGGTTTGTATAACTGAGACGGAGTGTGTTTACTGCGCGGTACGGACTGATTCTTTGTATAGTAACCCTCTAAAGCTCAGTGGTTACTATATGTACCACCACGTTTAACATTCAACAATTCTACGTTCTGCCCACACAGTGTATTTATGTGTTTTGTGTGAATCTCAGAACAATCAGCCATTATTTCACTGTACAAAATTAACTGACTGTTTCCCTGTTAGTGTCTCATTTAACGACACCGTGAACAGCTGCGGTGATACAGCGTCTGTAATGGATGTATGAATGAGTAGGAGCATTGATGGAATGACACTGACAGGGGAAAACTGAAGTGCTGGGAGAAAACGTACCTCAGTGCCACTTTGTGCACCACAAATCCCTCACGGACAGGAATATCTACGGGCAGTCAGTCACATATAAATCTGTTGTTCTGTGTCATCATATATTGTCTGTGTTTCTGATTCTAAGTATAAATCCCGTTACGGCCGCACAGAATGAAAATACGAAATGCCTCAAATCGTATTCTCTTTATGGATGCTTTTAAAACCACGGATGTTCCGTCATCACATCCGCTGCCGAGCAGGAGACCGCACCGGAATTCTGCCTACCCCCCTCTCCAAACATGTGACGTAATTAAACCACTAGCGTCGTGAATTATTAAACACCTGCACTTCGACTTTACCCCTGCGGTGATCTACAGGCTTTTGGGCCCGCTTAGCATTAAAGAATTCATTGTGTATTTAGTGCGGCTCTGACGGCGAACGGCGCGCGTTTTGCTGCATAACGCAGTGGAGAGATTGACAGATGGTTTGGTTGAGAGCACAGTGTGGAAATGTTGGTGTAATGAGGGTGTAACGTGTAAGGCACAAATTACACACCAACAAAACGCACTATATTTTCACTTTTTATTCTTTAACCCCTACATATGTTTCAGCCCTTACAAGGCCATCTTCAGGGGGATCGTAGTCTACATTTACTTTACATCCATTGTTTATGTCTGCTATTATGTTATATATACACATATAGTCAAGTTACATAATAATAATAATAATAACCATGGCTCAACAGCCCTATATGGGCCCGGGCCTCCTCTTGCCTCCTCTTTTCGAGGTTACTAAGTCGTGCGCATTCGTGGCAGTTGGTGACTGGTCAACTGGCCGCGCTACTGTTCTATCGATCCTGATGTGCCGCCAGAGCCATCTGGCAGGCAGTCAGGAGACTTGGGTGAGAAATGGAGGCAATTTGGCTTACGCAACATTTTTATTCATGGCCGTAAGGTTCTTTTAGCATGCCGTAAATCTACGACATCGGACCGACGGCTTTACTTCCCCTCCGGATTTAATTTTATCACCCTTAAAAATCCATCGACCTCGGTCGGGATCGAACCCGCGAACCTTGGGTCCAGTGGCGAGCACGCTAACCACTAGTCCACCGAGGTCGACAGTCAAGTTACATATTACAGTAATTTACAATTTTGTATTTAAATATTTAAAACACAGACTATAAAATCCTTAAATAAAGTTCGTCAATATTTTCGTAGTAACAAAGATAAACGAAGCTAATTGGTTTTAAAGATGCAACTTCTACCATTAGAACTCATAACTAACAAAATTTGCACACACACTATGTTAAATAATAGTACAATATAGCTACTATGCTGATATCTGATCGTTATTTACAGGAAATGTTTAATTGACTGTTTACCTATATATATATATATATATATATATACATATATATATATATATATACTTAACCAACTGCCAATAACAAGCTAATGGTAGAAGTTTCATCTTTAAAACCAATTTGTTTTTTACTACGAAAATATTGACGAACTTTATTTAAGGATTTTTATTGTGTATTTTATATATTTAAACACAAAATTTAAATAACTGTAATATGTAACTTGACTACATGTGATATATAACACAATAGCAGATATAAACAATGGATGTAAAGTAAATGTACATTACGAGCCCCCTGAAGATGGCCTTGTAAAGGTTGAAACATGTGATAGGGGTTAAAGAATAAAAAGTGAAAATATGGTGCATTTTGTTGGGGTGTAATTTGTGATTTGTTAAACAATCACGGTGAAAATAATATATATATATATATATATATAATATATAGTTCTAATGTGCTTGAAAACACGAAAAATGTAGAATGGAAATTTTTTAAATGTAAGACGCCATCTTTGCAATATCGATCATAAGCATACATTTTATTTAACTCTACAATCAGAACCAACTACTCGTTCAACACACGTTTTATTGGCAACACGTTTCGGCTCATAACAGAGCCATCATCAGGCCGTAACAGAAACTGTAAGCTGGAAACCCCATATATAGAAATTTTGTCTTTTAAGGCTGAAAGACAGGAAATGCTTAGGAAACAAAATCTTTGCTGACAATTCTAATAAAGACAGATGGAATACAAACTGCCTTACATGAGTACAATAAAGGAAATGTACGTGACACCAGACAGACTTACCACATTCACAACAAACAATATACGTGACACCAGACAGACTTACCACATTCACAACAAACAATATACGTGACACCAGACAGACTTACCACATTCACAACAAACAATATACGTGACACCAGACAGACTTACCACATTCACAACAAACAATATACGTGACACCAGACAGACTTACCACATTCACAACAAACAATATACGTGACACCAGACAGACTTACCACATTCACAACAAACAATATACGTGACACCAGACAGACTTACCACATTCACAACAAACAATATACGTGACACCAGACAGACTTACCACATTCACAAAAAACAATATACTTGACAACAGACAGACTTACCACATTCACAACAAACAATATACGTGACACCAGACAGACTTACATTCACAACAAACAATATACGTGACACCAGACAGACTTACCACATTCACAACAAACAATATACGTGACACCAGACAGACTTACCACATTCACAACAAACAATATACGTGACACCAGACAGACTTACCACATTCACAACAAACAATATACGTGACACCAGACAGACTTACCACATTCACAACAAACAATATACGTGACACCAGACAGACTTACCACATTCACAACAAACAATATACGTGACACCAGACAGACTTACCACATTCACAACAAACAATATACGTGACACCAGACAGACTTACCACATTCACAAAAATCAATATACTTGACAACAGACAGACTTACCACATTCACAACAAACAATATACGTGACACCAGACAGACTTACATTCACAACAAACAATATACGTGACACCAGACAGACTTACCACATTCACAAAAAACAATATACTTGACAACAGACAGACTTACCACATTCACAACAAACAATATACGTGACACCAGACAGACTTACATTCACAACAAACAATATACGTGACACCAGACAGACTTACCACATTCACAACAAACAATATACGTGACACCAGACAGACTTACCACATTCACAACAAACAATATACGTTACACCAGACAGACTTACCACATTCACAACAAACAATATACGTGACACCAGACAGACTTACCACATTCTCAACAAACAATATACGTGACACCAGACAGACTTACCACATTCACAACAAACAATATACGTGACACCAGACAGGCTTACCACATTCACAACAAACAATATACGTGACACCAGACAGACTTACCACATTCACAACAAACAATATACGTTACACCAGACAGGCTTACCACATTCACAACAAACAATATACGTGACACCAGACAGACTTACCACATTCACAACAAACAATATACGTGACACCAGACAGACTTACCACATTCACAACAAACAATATACGTGACAACAGACAGACTTACCACATTCACAACAAACAATATACGTGACACCAGACAGACTTACCACATTCACAACAAACAATATACTTGACACCAGACAGACTTACATTCACAACAAACAACATACGTGACACCAGACAGACTTACCACATTCACAACAAACAATATACGTGACACCAGACAGACTTACCACATTCACAACAAACAATATACGTGACACCAGACAGACTTACCACATTCACAACAAACAATATACTTGACAACAGACAGACTTACCACATTCACAACAAACAATATACGTGACACCAGACAGACTTACCACATTCACAACAAACAATATACTTGACAACAGACAGACTTACCACATTCACAACAAACAATATACGTGACAACAGACAGACTTACCACATTCACAACAAACAATATACGTGACACCAGACAGACTTACCACATTCACAACAAACAATATACTTGACAACAGACAGACTTACCACATTCACAACAAACAATATACGTGACACCAGACAGACTTACCACATTCACAACAAACAATATACTTGACAACAGACAGACTTACCACATTCACAACAAACAATATACGTGACACCAGACAGACTTACCACATTCACAACAAACAATATACGTGACACCAGACAGACTTACATTCACAACAAACAATATACGTGACACCAGACAGACTTACATTCACAACAAACAATATACGTGACACCAGACAGACTTACCACATTCACAACAAACAATATACTTGACAACAGACAGACTTACCACATTCACAACAAACAATATACGTGACACCAGACAGACTTACATTCACAACAAACAACATACGTGACACCAGACAGACTTACCACATTCACAACAAACAATATACGTGACACCAGACAGACTTACCACATTCACAACAAACAATATACGTGACAACAGACAGACTTACCACATTCACAACAAACAATCAGTTCATTAATTAATTTCAATTCCTTTTTATTTAGTTTTGGATCATAATCAATAATTTAATAAACAATTTCAAAGTCCTAACGAGTACAAATAAAAACAAACAAAGCCAAATAAGAACAAAGCCGAAGACAAACCAAAACTAATGTTAGACAATAAAATTCAATTAAAATCAAAGTAAAAACTAAGCAAAAAAGGGTAATTATTACAAATGCACTGTAAATGGTGAGCTCTGTTATCTACAACGTGTGGGGTTTCCAGCTTACAGTTTTTGTTACGGCCTGATGATGGCTCTGTTACGAGCCGAAACGTGTTGCCAATAAAACGTGTGTTGAACGACTTGTGGGATCTGCTTGTAGAATTAAATAAAATGTATACCTATAAATGGATTTTTTGTGTAAATATGTTTAGATATGAACATGGAATTATAATACAGAAATGATACAAACCGTATAAAGGTAAAGGTCACCCTACAACAGGCCATGAAGGCCCAGAGGGGCAGTAGAGGTATAGCTCTACTCTTTCTTTAACGTCAGCGCTAGAAAGGGGTAGGTGGTCAACTCCACGCCCCGGCCGCTTTACCCCCGGGAATGACCCGGTACCCATTGTACACGAGGCTGGGTAGGCCTCAAGGCCGGTCTGGACAGTTGCTGAAAATCTCGCCCACACCGGGATTCGATCCCTGGACCGTCCAGCTTGTAGCGACTCACTATACTGACTGAGCTAAATAAATTAGTGAGGTGTTTGAAGTGAAGTCTGAATAGCAGAATAGAGCAAAATAAATGTGTAGCAGTTCGGCTGTGTTCTCTGTGCGGTACGGACTGTGCTGATGACGTCACGTGCTCTCTGTTACAGAACGAGTGAACGAAATGGACGGCTTGGAGTCGGTGGCTTGCCAGCCCTGGACGTCGCGCCTGCCCAAAATGGCGCAGCCGGACCTGGACTACATAGGTAAGGCGTGTCTGCAGTCATTGAGAAGCTGACAGTCGCTTAGTCATTCATTTGTGAGACCCAAAGTTTCATTACCGCTCACAAGAGCCTCCAGCTTCATGTAACCTTTAAACGTCTGAAGCACAGATGAAGGAAGAGGAGGAGGGGGAGCAAGGTAAAGTGTAGTGGTGGAGGAGGGGGAGCAAGGTAAAGTGCAATATAGAACTGGCTACGAGGGCCCAGAGGGGGAGTAGATTATAGCTGTACTCTTTCTTTAACCTCGGCGCTAGATGGGGGTGGGTGGTCAACGCCACGCCCCGGCCGCTTTACCCCCGGGAATGACCCGATACCCATTGTACAGGAGGCTGGGTGGGCCCCAGGGCCGGTCTGGACGCGTGCGGAAAATCTCGCCCCCGCCGGGATTCGATCCCCGGACCGTCGAGCTCGTAGCGAGTCGCTATACCGACTGAGCTATACCGAAACACGAGGGGGTTAGCAAACGAGTGTGAACTGTGGAGGAGAGGGAAGAAATGCATAAGTGGAGCTGAAATTGATGTTAGCGTTTGGAGTGTTTCGTAGTGTGTCAGGGCGATGTGTGGCCACATGTGGCCGAGCGTCGATACAATGCCGGAATGTCAGCATGAATTTTCTCGATATTTTGACGGGCGTCTTACGGCGAATTATCTCCGTATCTTTCCCGACGTTTTTCCCCGTGCGTATTCTGCATCTTTTCCGGATGTCTTATGGTTATTTATCTCGACATTTTTTTCTGACACTTTCCCGCTAATATTCTAGACATTTCTTCCGGCGTCTTTCGCTCAATCGTCTCATTTCCTGCGTCGTTTGTCGCTCAATCCTCTCATATTTTCACACGTGTCACCTTAAATGTTCTTCACGTAATGTCGTCGCAATTTTACGTTCCATTAACTCTATACTTTGTCTCACTCCTTACGGCCAACACTCTCCGTCTTATCAGGACCTCTCAACTGTTTTATCTCCATACTTTCCGGTGTCTCGCGGTGTTTCACCTCATTATTTTGTTGTTCGTCTCTCGCTAATTCAAATCCACGTTCAGTCGGACGCCTCTGTTTATTGTGTGGATATTTTTTGTAGCCTCGCACTATGAATGATCTCCATATTGTGTCGGATTTCTTACTGGGAATTATTTCAACATTTCTTTGGGTGTCTCACGGTGGTTCATCCTGATACTTTGTCAGCTCTATATCAGCGAGTTTTCCTACATATTTTGTCTGTTTTCCCACGATGAATTTACTCAATATCCTTCCGCGCATCTCGCATATATATATATGTTGTGTTTACAAAGAACGCGCCCCGCTCAATTTTCAAAGCCAGTTTATGAACCATAAATTGTTTTAATAGGCAATACAAGTAAGTTATGTCACTTGTCTCTCTCTCTCTCTCTCTCTCAAGACACTTCACTTCTTGTGGCTGCCACATCTTCCTCGTCCTTATATCATCACTTACGTAACAAACTATATCGACAGAAGTCTCTATTGAAACATTTCTTCTAGGACGTACTAAACCTCGAAGATGAAGTCACTACATTTCGTCGAAAGTTTAGGATATGTTAAATTATACCCGTTACCCACCACAATGTCCCAAAAGAAAAGAATTCTAAAGCTGATGATTCCTCATCTCGTCAGAGAATTTCCAGCATGTTATGGAGCCAGCATGTTCATTGCCGTCTTCACAACAGCCCGATATACTGAACTACATGAATCCATTCTTAAGCTTCCCATCCTATAGCTTTATGCTCAGATTCAATACCCTCCATCGACTCCTAGTTCTTGCAGTTGGACTCTTTCTTGCAACACCCTTTATGTGTTTATGTTCCACGTGTGTGCAGGTCGCACCAGATTGTTGTAATTTATTTCGTACGGTAGTGTATCCGAAAAAGTATTGGGTTCGAATCCCAATCAGACCACCCCTGAGCGTGAGAAACGGGAAAAAAAAATTTTTATTATTCGCCATGCTGAGAGCGCAGGTACTCATTTGTGCAGCGAGTTGCGCACTCTCCTTGAGGAAGGAACCTCTGGCGTTCTCGCATTTAACCTTTTCTTCCCCCAGTCAGAGGTACAGCATTTGCCACAAGAATCAGACAATTCAGAAATTTGGATTGCCAAACCCACGGTTTAACCTTTGAACCCAAGCTGTTTGTTACTTCTACAGGTTTACTCTGTGGGCGTTTTGTTCCTACGCAAAACTCAATTGAAATTTAACGTATGAAATTTACGTAATGTCGCCTAAACATTGGTCAATCAACAACAGAAATCCGACCAATCAGAGCAGTTGAAGGCACTTGGGCGAGTGACGTCACAGTGAGGCAGAGACGTGTGATAAGACGTCACAGTAATGAGGGCAGTCTGTCAACACTCATTAACGGCGTCTGAAGTTGTCACAGACAGCGGACAGACAGTGCAAGATTCTGTGAACACAGTACAACCTCGATTATCCGAAATAAAACGGGCGGACCCGATTTCGCATAAGAAAAATTTCGGATAATTCGGAAATTCGGCTTGACGTGATAAGGTGCAATACAAATAACATTTATTCATAAACATGTCTTATGTTAATAAAATTTATGGCACAACAAAGTGTACGATATTTACAGGTACAATACAACACTACAAATTTATGGTACAATAAACTGTACGATATTTACAGGTACAATACAACACTACAAATTTATGGTACAATAAACTGTACGATATTTACAGGTACATTACAACACTACAAATTTATGGTACAATAAACTGTACGATATTTACAGGTACAATACAACACTACAAATTTATGATACAATAAACTGTACGATATTTACAGATACAATACAACGCTACAAATTTATGGTACAATAAACTGTACGATATTTACAGGTACAATACAACACTACAAATTTATGGTACAATAAACTATACGATATTTACAGATACAATACAACACTACAAATTTATGGTACAATAAACTGTACGATATTTACAGATATTAATACAACACTACAAATTTATGGTACAATAAACTGTACGATATTTACAGGTACAATACAACACTACAAATTTATGGTACAATAAACTGTACGATATTTACAGATACAATACAACACTACAAATTTATGGTACAATAAACTGTACGATATTTATAGGTACAATACAACACTACAAATTTATGGTACAATAAACTACGATATTTACAGATACTAATACAACACTACAAATTTATGGTACAATAAACTGTACGATATTTACAGGTACAATACAACATTACAAATTTATGGTACAATAAACTGTACGATATTTACAGATACAATACAACACTACAAATTTATGGTACAATAAACTGTACGATATTTACAGGTACAATACAACACTACAAATTTATGGTACAATAAACTGTACGATATTTACAGGTACAATACAGCACTACAAATTTATGGTACAATAAATTGTACGATATTTACAGATACAATACAGCACTACAAATTTAAGGTACAATAAACTGTACGATATTTACAGATACAATACAGCACTACAAATTTATGGTACAATAAACTGTACAATATTTACAGATACAATACAGCACTACAAATTTATGGTACAATAAACTGTACGATATTTACAGATACAATACAGCACTACAAATTTATGGTACAATAAACTGTACGATATTTACAGATACAATACAGCACTACAAATTTATGGTACAATAAACTGTACGATATTTACAGATACAATACAGCACTACAAATTTATGGTACAATAAACTGTACGATATTTACAGATACAATACAGCACTACAAATTTATGGACAATAAACTGTACGATATTTACAGATACAATACAACGCTACAAATTTATGGCACAATAAACTGTACGATATTTACAGGTACAATACAACACTACAAATTTATGGTACAATAAACTGTACGATATTTACAGGTACAATACAACACTACAAATTTATGGTACAATAAACTTACGATATTTATAGATACTAATACAACACTAAAAATTTATGGTACAATAAACTGTACGATATTTACAGATACTAATACAACATTACAAATTTATGGTACAATAAACTGTACGATATTTACAGGTACAATACAACCTACAAATTTATGGTACAATAAACTGTACGATATTTACAGAATAATACAACGCTACAAATTTATGGCACAATAAACTGTACGATATTTACAAGTACAATACAACACTACAAATTTATGGTACAATAAACTGTACGATATTTACAGATACAATACAACACTACAAATTTATGGTACAATAAACTGTACGATATTTACAGATACAATACAACACTACAAATTTATGGTACAATAAAACTGTACGATATTTACAGACAAATACAACACTACAAATTTATGGTACAATAAACTGTACGTATTTACAGATACAATACAACACTACAAATTTATGGTACAATAAACTGTACGATATTTACAGGTACAATACAACACTACAAATTTATGGTACAATAAACTGTACGATATTTACAGAATTATCAAACAACACTACAAATTTATGGTACAATAAACTGTACGATATTTACAGGTACAATACAACACTACAAATTTATGGTACAATAAACTGTACGATATTTACAGATACAATACAACACTACAAATTTATGGTACAATAAACTGTACGATATTTACAGATACAATAACAACACTACAAATTTATGGTACAATAAACTGTACGATATTTACAGATACAATACAACACTACAAATTTATGGTACAATAAACTGTACGATATTTACAGTACAATACAACACCTTACAAAATGTATATAGTACAACAATAATAACTGTACGATATTTACAGGTACAATACAACACTACAAATTTATGGTACAATAAACTGTACGATATTTACAGTATACACTAAAATTTATGACAATAACTATCATACATACAACATAATTTATGGTACAATAAACTGTACGATATTTACAGATACAATACAACACTACAAATTTATGGTACAATAAACTGTACGATATTTACAGTACAATACAACACTACAAATTTATGGTACAATAAACTGTACGATATTTACAGATACAATACAACACTACAAATTTATGGTACAATAAACTGTACGATATTTACAGATACAATACAACACTACAAATTTATGGTACAATAAACTGTACGATATTTACAGATACAATACAACACTACAAATTTATGGTACAATAAACTGTACGATATTTACAGATACAATACAACACTACAAATTTATGTACAATAAACTGTACGATATTTACAGTAACAATACAACACTACAAATTTATGGTACAATAAACTGTACGATATTTACAGTACAATACAACACTACAAATTTATGGTACAATAAACTGTACGATATTTACAGTACAATACAACACTACAAATTTATGGTACAATAAACTGTACGATATTTACAGATACAATACAACAGCTACAAATTTATGGTACAATAAACTGTACGATATTTACAGGTACAATACAACACTACAAATTTATGGTACAATAAACTGTACGATATTTACAGATACAATACAACACTACAAATTTATGGTACAATAAACTGTACGATATTTACAGATACAATACAACACTACAAATTTATTGGTACAATAAACTGTACGATATTTACAGTACAATACAACACTACAAATTTATGGTACAATAAACTGTACGTATTACAGATACAATACAACACTACAAATTTATGGTACAATAAACTGTACGATATTTACAGGACATACAACACTACAAATTATGGTACAATAAACTGTACGATATTTACAGATACAATACAACACTACAAATTTATGGTACAATAAACTGTACGATATTTACAGATACAATACAACACTACAAATTTATGTACAATAAACTGTACGATATTTACAGATACAATACAACACTACAAATTTATGGTACAATAAACTGTACGATATTTACAGATACAATACAACACTACAAATTTATGGTACAATAAACTGTACGATATTTACAGATACAATACAACACTACAAATTTATGGTACAATAAACTGTACGATATTTACAGATACAATTCAACACTACAAATTTATGGTACAATAAACTGTACGATATTTACAGATACAATACAACACTACAAATTTATGGTACAATAAACTGTACGATATTTACAGATACAATACAACACTACAAATTTATGGTACAATAAACTGTACGATATTTACAGATACAATACAACACTACAAATTTATGGTACAATAAACTGTACGATATTTACAGATACAATACAACACTACAAATTTATGGTACAATAAACTGTACGATATTTACAGTATACAATACAACACTACAAATTTATGGTACAATAAACTGTACGATATTTACAGATACAATACAACACTACAAATTTATGGTACAATAAACTGTACGATATTTACAGATACAATACAACACTACAAATTTATGGTACAATAAACTGTACGATATTTACAGATACAATACAACACTACAAATTTATGGTACAATAAACTGTACGATATTTACAGTACAATACAACACTACAAATTTATGGTACAATAAACTGTACGATATTTACAGATACAATACAACTACAATTTATGACAATAAACTGTACGTATTTACAGGTACAATACACATACAAATTTATGGTACAATAAATGTACGATATTTACAGATACAATACAACACTACAAATTTATGGTACAATAAACTGTACGATATTTACAGATACAATACAACACTACAAATTTATGGTACAATAAACTGTACGATATTTACAGATACAATACAACACTACAAATTTATGGTACAATAAACTGTACGATATTTACAGATACAATACAACACTACAAATTTATGGTACAATAAACTGTACGATATTTACAGATACAATACAACACTACAAATTTATGGTACAATAAACTGTACGATATTTACAGATACAATACAACTACTAAAATTTATGGTACAATAAACTGTACGATTATTTACAGATACAATACAACACTACAAATTTATGGTACAATAAACTGTACGATATTTACAGATACAATACACACTACAAATTTATGGTACAATAAACTGTACGATATTTACAGATACAATACAACACTACAAATTTATGGTACAATAAACTGTACGATATTTACAGATACAATACAACACTACAAATTTATGATGACAATAAACTGTACGATATTTACAGGTACAATACAACACTACAAATTTATGGTACAATAAACTGTACGATATTTACAGATACAATACAACACTACAAATTTATGGTACAATAAACTGTACGATATTTACAGATACAATACAACACTACAAATTTATGGTACAATAAACTGTACGATATTTACAGTACAATACAACACTACAAATTTATGGTACAATAAACTGTACGATATTTACAGATACAATACAACACTACAAATTTATGGTACAATAAACTGTACGATATTTACAGATACATATACAACACTACAAATTTATGGTACAATAAACTGTACGATATTTACAGATACAATACAACACTACAAATTTATGGTACAATAAACTGTACGATATTTACAGATACAATACAACACTACAAATTTATGGTACAATAAACTGTACGATATTTACACAATAACATACATGACAACTACAATTTATGGTACAATAAAACTGTACGATATTTACAGATTTTCAATACAACACTACAAATTTATGGTACAATAAACTGTACGATATTTACAGTACATATACACACTACAAATTTATGGTACAATAAACTGTACGATATTTACAGATACATACAACACTACAAATTTATGGTACAATAAACTGTACGATATTTACAGATACAATACAACACTACAAAATTTATGGTACAATAAACTGTACGATATTTACAGATACAATACAACACTACAAATTTATGGACAAATTTATGGTACAATAAACTGTACGATATTTACAGGTACAATACAACACTACAAATTTATGGTACAATAAACTGTACGATATTTACAGATACAATACAACACTACAAATTTATGGTACAATAAACTGTACGATATTTACAGTACAATACAAACATATCAAATTTATGGTACAATAAACTGTACGATATTTACAGATACAATACAACACTACAAATTTATGGTACAATAAACTGTACGATATTTACAGATACAATACAACACTACAAATTTATGGTACAATAAACTGTACGATATTTACAGTACAATACAACACTACAAATTTATGGTACAATAAACTGTACGATATTTACAGATACTAATACAACACTACAAATTTATGGTACAATAAACTGTACGATATTTACAGATACAATACAACACTACAAATTTATGGTACAATAAACTGTACGATATTTACAGTACAATACAACACTACAAATTTATGTAATAAACTGTACGATATTTACAGATATACACGCTACAAATTTTACAATAACTGTACGATATTTACAGTACAATACACACTACAAATTTATGGTACAATAAACTGTACGATATTTACAGATACAATACAACACTACAAATTTATGGTACAATAAACTGTACGATATTTACAGTACAATACAACACTACAAATTTATGGTACAATAAACTGTACGATATTTACAGATACAATACAACACTACAAATTTATGGTACATATAAACTGTACGATATTTACAGGTACAATACAACACTACAAATTTATGGTACAATAAACTGTACGATATTTACAGATACAATACAACACTACAAATTTATGGTACAATAAACTGTACGATATTTACAGTACAATACAACACTACAAATTTATGGTACAATAAACTGTACGATATTTACAGATACAATACAACACTACAAATTTATGGTACAATAAACTGTACGATATTTACAGTACAATACAACACTACAAATTTATGGTACAATAAACTGTACGATATTTACAGATACAATACACACTACAAATTTATGGTACAATAAACTGTACGATATTTACAGATACAATACAACACTACAAATTTATGGTACAATAAACTGTACGATATTTACAGATACAATACACATTACAAATTTATGGTACAATAAACTGTACGATATTTACAGGTACAATACAACACTACAAATTTATGATACAATAAACTGTACGATATTTACAGATATAATACAACGCTACAAATTTATAGCACAATAAACTGTACGATATTTACAGGTACAATACAGCACTACAAATTTATGGTACAATAAACTGTACGATATTTACAGATATTAATGCAACACTACAAATTTATGGTAAAATAAACTGTACGATATTTACAGGTACAATACAACACTACAAATTTATGGTACAATAAACTGTACGATATTTACAGATACAATACAACGCTACAAATTTATGGTACAATAAACTGTACGATATTTACAGGTACAATACAACACTACAAATTTATGGTACAATAAACTGTACGATATTTACAGATACAATACAACACTACAAATTTATGGTACAATAAACTGTACGATATTTACAGATATTAATACAACACTACAAATTTATGGTACAATAAACTGTACGATATTTACAGGTACAATACAACACTACAAATTTATGGTACAATAAACTGTACGATATTTACAGGTACAATACAACACTACAAATTTGTGGCACAATAAACTGTACCATATTTACAGGTACAATACAACACTACAAATTTATGGTACAATAAACTGTACGATATTTACAGATATTAATGCAACACTACAAATTTATGGTACAATAAACTGTACGATATTTACAGATACAATACAACACTACAAATTTATGGTACAATAAACTGTACGATATTTACAGATACAATACAACGCTACAAATTTATGGTACAATAAACTGTACGATATTTACAGGTACAATACAACACTACAAATTTATGGTACAATAAACTGTACGATATTTACAGATACAATACAACACTACAAATTTATGGTACAATAAACTGTACGATATTTACAGGTACAATACAACACTACAAATGTATGGTAGAATAAACTGTACGATATTTACAGATACAATACAACACTACAAATTTATGATACAATAAACTGTACGATATTTACAGGTACAATACAACACTACAAATTTATGGTACAATAAACTGTACGATATTTACAGATACAATACAACACTACAAATTTATGGTACAATAAACTGTACGATATTTACAGATACAATACAACACTACAAATTTATGATAGAATAAACTGTACGATATTTACAGGTACAATACAACACTACAAATTTATGGTACAATAAACTGTACGATATTTACAGATACAATACAACACTACAAATTTATGGTACAATAAACTGTACGATATTTACAGATACAATACAACACTACAAATTTATGGTACAATGAACTGTACGATATTTACAGATACAATACAACACTACAAATTTATGGTACAATAAACTGTACGATATTTACAGATACAATACAACACTACAAATTTATGGTACAATAAACTGTACGATATTTACAGATACAATACAACACTACAAATTTATGGTACAATAAACTGTACGATATTTACAGATACAATACAACACTAAAAATTTATGTGAAAAAAATCTGATATTTTGGTTTGAACTTTTTTTCACAACGTTTTTTGGCTGCAATGTCCCTCCACCGCTTTATCAATAACACGTCGGCCGTTTCTGTTAACCCGAATTTCGGATTAGCGAAGTTCGGATAACAGAGGTTGTACTGTAGTTACATGGCACAGTGGCACGATAGTGAGCGATTGGGTAAGCAAGGACAGATGTGAAGGGTAGGCAGACTGCGCGACAGTGGGTGGTCACGACACACTGTAATGAGTAGACACGTGACTGTATCAGCCACGTGTGCTCTTTATGTGTGTGCACACAAAAACGCCAGTGTGTACATAAACAACACAACAAATCCCTACAGTAAATCGTTAGTGCTGCTAAGTGCAGTAACACCGATCGACGCCTGCCGAAGTAATGCCGTTAAGGCCCCGACAGCACTCTCGTGCTCCCCAAAATCAGAGCACGGGAATTATCACGTGTCCACGTGTGGATGTTTAAGTTGTGAGGTCAGGTAAAGTCTGTCGCTGAAGCCGCGGGTCGTAATGAGGACAAGTTGAGAGTCTGATTAAACATAACAAATTATTGATATGTTTGTGACTGCAGTGAGCAGAGATTCAAACAGAAGTCTATCGCCTATTTATGTATTTATTTATATATCGAGTATTCCAGCCAAACATTCTCCGAAATCGAAACTTGTCAGATCGCCATCAAATGGAATCTCCCGGAGTTTTATTTGGATCAGTTGTCGTACATTGATTGAAATGAGGTTTGTTTGCTGTGACAGACGAGTCTTACAGCAACTGCGCTGTGGTTCTGAGATGGCCTGAGGAGACACGACAAGCGTGACAGCAGCTGTGGACTTTACAAACAGAGCGAACACGGTGTGGGGTGAAGGAATGGGCTTGCGGACAACTTCTGTTCTGACGAGAGTGCGGATTACGAAATTGCATTTCGGGCAGTGGACTGAGCAGTTAGACACGTTTGTTAATTGTATAAAGCCCAGTGGTTACTTTATGTACCGCCAGGTTTAATAATGAGATATTCTACGTTCTGCCCACACAGTGTATTTATGTGTTTTGTGTGGATCTCAGAACAAACAGCGATTATTTCACTGTACAGCATTAACTGACTGGTTTGTATAACTGAGACGGAGTGTGTTTACTGCGCGGTACGGACTGTATTTATGTGTTTTGTGTGGATCTCAGAACAAACAGCGATTATTTCACTGTACAGTATTAACTGACTGGTTTGTATAACTGAGACCGAGTGTGTTTACTGCGCGGTACGGACTGTATTTATGTGTTTTGTGTGGATCTCAGAACAAACAGCGATTATTTCACTGTACAACATTAACTGACTGGTTTGTATAACTGAGACGGAGTGTGTTTACTGCGCGGTACGGACTGTATTTATGTGTTTTGTGTGGATCTCAGAACAAACAGCGATTATTTCACTGTACAGCATTAACTGACTGGTTTGTATAACTGAGACGGAGTGTGTTTACTGCGCGGTACGGACTGTATTTATGTGTTTTGTGTGGATCTCAGAACAAACAGCGATTATTTCACTGTACAACATTAACTGACTGGTTTGTATAACTGAGACGGAGTGTGTTTACTGCGCGGTACGGACTGTATTTATGTGTTTTGTGTGGATCTCAGAACAAACAGCGATTATTTCACTGTACAGCATTAACTGACTGGTTTGTATAACTGAGACGGAGTGTGTTTACTGCGCGGTACGGACTGTATTTATGTGTTTTGTGTGGATCTCAGAACAAACAGCGATTATTTCACTGTACAACATTAACTGACTGGTTTGTATAACTGAGACGGAGTGTGTTTACTGCGCGGTACGGACTGTATTTATGTGTTTTGTGTGGATCTCAGAACAAACAGCGATTATTTCACTGTACAACATTAACTGACTGGTTTGTATAACTGAGACGGAGTGTGTTTACTGCGCGGTACGGACTGTATTTATGTGTTTTGTGTGGATCTCAGAACAAACAGCGATTATTTCACTGTACAACATTAACTGACTGGTTTGTATAACTGAGACGGAGTGTGTTTACTGCGCGGTACGGACTGTATTTATGTGTTTTGTGTGGATCTCAGAACAAACAGCGATTATTTCACTGTACAACATTAACTGACTGGTTTGTATAACTGAGACGGAGTGTGTTTACTGCGCGGTACGGACTGTATTTATGTGTTTTGTGTGGATCTCAGAACAAACAGCGATTATTTCACTGTACAACATTAACTGACTGGTTTGTATAACTGAGACGGTGTGTGTTTACTGCGCGGTACGGGATGAATGTTTATATATAATTTAAGATAATAAATCATGTGTTCATACAACGTGGTATAACGAAACGGCACCGAGCGGCCGTAACTGAACGTAACAAAACTTGTTCCGTATGTTTAACAGTATGTACGGTAGCAACACTTTCAAAGCGATGTGTCAGTATTGCGGTTTGCGATTCGAATCTTCATATTTAATATTCGTTTTTTTGTTACAAGAATCCATTTGAATTGATTGATCTGACTGTTATTCATTATTTAAAGTTTTGCCTGCCTCTATTGTACTGTTATGTTTATACAATACTAATATCTTAGCGTGTATTAAATCAGACACTGAGATCAGAATGTAGTTAGTCAAGGGAGCGGGCATGACAGAACACGAAGAGAATGTGAAATAAATAATGAAGAAACGAAAAAACAGAAGGTGTAAGGAATAATAAACAAACACAAAACAAGAAACACGGTTGTCTGCATGTCTGTTGTGTGACACAGGCAACAAACAGCTCGCAGTCAGCCTGTATTTCCACTTTTACCTTACGAAGTGCGTAATTTAAACTTCAGCACCAATTGCATTAATTACTGCGCCACGCAGGTCACATAATTAGTTTTCCCCATTAACAAGCCTCATGCAGCTTTCACATGGAATGCATATTTGTCGCTGCTGGGCTTATTAATCTAATTCTCCAAAACAATCAGCTGTTCGCCATTTCAAACCAGCTGCCGTGCTCATTTCTGAGGACACGCTGGTTCATGGCGTAATGCTTTACACGTGGGTGAGCTGCTAGACATCACCTTGTACACACGTGTTCAACCTTAAGGTTGATATGACGCTACCCATCTTACTGCATCAGATGGAACACGTTCAATTATTTGACACAAAGTTGGTTCTCAAACTTTGGTGTGTCCACCTCCCTCCAGTTATCTCAAACTTTGGTGTGTCCACCTCCCTCCAGTTATCTCAAACTTTGGTGTATCCACCTCCCTCCAGTTATCTCAAACTTTGGTGTGTCCACCTCCCTCCAGTTATCTCAAACTTTGGTGTGTCCACCTCCCTCCAGTTATCTCAAACTTTGGTGTGTCCACCTCCCTCCAGTTATCTCAAACTTTGGTGTGTCCACCTTCCTCCAGTTATCTCAAACTTTGGTGTGTCCACCTCCCTCCAGTTATCTCAAACTTTGGTGTATCCACATCCCTCCAGTTATCTCAAACTTTGGTGTATCCACCTCCCTCCAGTTATCTCAAACTTTGGTGTGTCCACCTCCCTCCAGTTATCTCAAACTTTGGTGTGTCCACCTCCCTCCAGTTATCTCAAACTTTGGTGTATCCACCTCCCTCCAGTTATCTCAAACTTTGGTGTATCCACCTCCCTCCAGTTATCTCAAACTTTGGTGTGTCCACCTCCCTCCATTTATCTCAAACTTTGGTGTATCCACCTCCCTCCAGTTATCTCAAACTTTGGTGTGTCCACCTCCCTCCAGTTATCTCAAACTTTGGTGTGTCCACCTCCCTCCATTTATCTCAAGCTTTGGTGTATCCACCTCCCTCCAGTTATCTCAAACTTTGGTGTATCCACCTCCCTCCAGTTATCTCAAACTTTGGTGTATCCACCTCCCTCCAGTTATCTCAAACTTTGGTCTATCCACCTCCCTCCAGTTATCTCAAACTTTGGTGTATCCACCTCCCTCCAGTTATCTCAAACTTTGGTGTATCCACCTCCCTCCAGTTATCTCAAACTTTGGTGTATCCACCTCCCTCCAGTTATCTCAAACTTTGGTGTATCCACCTCCCTCCAGTTATCTCAAACTTTGGTGTATCCACCTCCCTCCAGTTATCTCAAACTTTGGTGTATCCACCTCCTCCAGTTATCTCAAACTTTGGTGTATCCACCTCCCTCCAGTTATCTCAAACTTTGGTGTATCCACCTCCCTCCAGTTATCTCAAACTTTGGTGTATCCACCTCCCTCCAGTTATCTCAAACTTTGGTGTATCCACCTCCCTCCAGTTATCTCAAACTTTGGTGTATCCACCTCCCTCCAGTTATCTCAAACTTTGGTGTATCCACCTCCCACCAGTTATCTCAAACTTTGGTGTATCCACCTCCCTCCAGTTATCTCAAACTTTGGTGTATCCACCTCCCTCCAGTTATCTCAAACTTTGGTGTATCCACATCCCTCCAGTTATCTCAAACTTTGGTGTATCCACCTCCCTCCAGTTATCTCAAACTTTGGTGTATCCACCTCCCTCCAGTTATCTCAAACTTTGGTGTATCCACCTCCCTCCAGTTATCTCAAACTTTGGTGTATCCACCTCCCTCCAGTTATCTCAAACTTTGGTGTATCCACCTGCCTACATTTATCTCAAACTTTGGTTTATCCACGTCCCTCCAGTTATCTCAAACTTTGGTGTATCCACCTCCCTCCAGTTATCTCAAATCTCAGACCCCCTTAGCCACACGTGATTTCAGGCGTCCGCCGGGACGTTGATGAGATCTGAGCTCTTCTGGGATATAACGCAACGTCGAGTGGTTATCCTTTACCGACGTTTCGGGACAACTTATTCGTCCCATCTTTAAGGGTCAAGAAGTCCTTGACCCTTAAAGATGGGACCGATACGTTGTCCCGAAACGTCTGTAAAGGCTAACCACACGACGCTGCGTAATATCCCATAAGAGCTCAGACTCCCTTAGCCACAATTAACTCTAACTTTTAAAAATAGAGGAAGTACAAACCAGAATCATACTTAAATCCAAGGCTCTCTGTTAAGTTCATGTAAACATTCGTTCCAAAAGCTGTGACTGTCGTTAGCAACTGTGGCAATAAAAGTAACATTACGAAAATCCTGAGGGAACAACTTTATATTGTTCTGAGGAATCGAGAACGATTTAGGCATACCTTGTGACTTCCTGATTGTAAAACTGTGTTATGCTGTTAACTACCTACCTACCTGTCTATCTACCTATGTATCTATCTACCTACCTATCTACTTATCTACCTACCTGTCTATCTACCTATGTATCTATCTACCTACCTATCTACCTACCTGTCTATCTACCTATGTATATATCTATCTACCTACCTATCTACTTATCTACCTACCTATCAACCTACCTGTCTATCTGCCTATGTATGTATCTATCTACCTACCTATCTACTTATCTACCTGTCTATCAACCTACCTGTCTGTCTGCCTATGTATCTATCTATCTACCTACCTATCTACTTATCTACCTGTCTATTTGCCTATGTATGTATCTATCTACCTACCTATCTACTTATCTACCTGTCTATCAACCTACCTGTCTATCTGCCTATGTATCTATCTACCTACCTACCTGTCTATCTGCCTATGTATCTATCTACCTACCTACCTGTCTATCTGCCTATGTATCTATCTATCTACCTACCTATCTACTTATCTACCTGTCTATCAACCTACCTGTCTATCTGCCTATGTATCTATCTACCTACCTGTCTATCCTATGTCTCTATCTATTACTACCTATGCTATCTAACATTTCTACCTACCTATCTACCTACCTACCTGTCTATCTGCCTATGATTATCTATCTATACTACCTACTACCGTTATCTGACACTACCTACCTATTACTATTCTAGCCTATGTATCTCTTTTCAAACCATCTGCTATGCTATCTATTACCTACCTATCTACCTACCTACCTGTCTATCTGCCTATGTATCTATCTATCTATCTCTAATAATCTCTTTGCCGGTTCAGGGATGAATTAATGTGTGTTATTGAGATTGTTGTGGTGCGTTAGAGGAAAGTCTTACAGACATTTTATTGCAGTCTGTCTTTGTGCTTCGTGCGTCGGTCGATTGGAGGGACAAGTCGAGATTTGTGCAGGCTTTTCTTAACTCTGTGTGTTCAGTGTGTCAGGGGGAGCAGCTGTTAGAGGCTCGGAAATGGGAGGAGAAAATGTACTGATTTGCTTTAGAATTTGTCTCAGGTATGTTCTGTCTTATATGTCCTCAAAAAGAAGGCAGCAAATTGCTTGACAGCACGGTACTGCTGCACGAAACACTTGACAGCACGGTACTGCTGCACCAAACACTTGACAGTACGGTACTGCTGCACGAAACACTTGACAGTACGGTACTGCTGCACCAAACACTTGACAGTACGGTACTGCTGCACGAAACACTTGACAGTACGGTACTGCTGCACCAAACACTTGACAGTACAGTACTGCTGCACCAAACACTTGACAGTACAGTACTGCTGCACCAAACACTTGACAGTACGGTACTGCTGCACGAAACACTTGACAGTACGGTACTTCTGCACCAAACACTTGACAGTACGGTACTGCTGCACGAAACACTTGACAGTACGGTACTGCTGCACCAAACACTTGACAGTACGGTACTGCTGCACCAAACACTTGACAGTACGGTACTGCTGCACCAAACACTTGACAGTACGGTACTGCTGCACCAAACACTTGACAGTACGGTACTGCTGCACCAAACACTTGACAGTACGGTACTGCTGCACCAAACACTTGACAGTACGGTACTGCTGCACAACACTGACATACAGTACTGCTGCACCAAACACTTGACAGTACGGTACTGCTGCACCAAACACTTGACAGTACGTACTGCTGCACCAAACACTTGACAGTACGGTACTGCTGCACCAAACACTTGACAGTACGGTACTGCTGCACCAAACACTTGACAGTACGGTACTGCTGCACCAAACACTTGACAGTACGGTACTGCTGCACCAAACACTTGACGTACGGTACTGCTGCACCAAACACTTGACAGTACGGTACTGCTGCACCAAACACTTGACAGTACGGTACTGCTGCACACAAACACTTGACAGTACGGTACTGCTGCACCAAACACTTGACAGTACGGTACTGCTGCACCAAACACTTGACAGTACAGTACTGCTGCATCCAAACACTTGACAGTACGGTACTGCTGACCAACCTGCAACACCTCACAAACACTTGACAGTACAGTACTGCTGCACCAAACACTTGACAGTACAGTACTGCTGCCAACACTGACGACTACTGCCACCAAACACTTGACAGTACAGTACTGCTGCACCAAACACTTGACAGTACAGTACTGCTGCACCAAACACTTGACAGTACAGTACTGCTGCACCAAACACTTGACAGTACGGTACTGCTGCACCAACACTTGACAGTACTACTGCTGCACCAACACTGTACAGTACGTACTGCTGCACCAAACACTTGACAGTACGGTACTGCTGCACCAAACACTTGACAGTACGTTACTGCTGCACCAAACACTTGACAGTACTGTACTGCTGCACCAAACACTTGACAGTACAGTACTGCTGCACCAAACACTTGACAGTACAGTACTGCTGCACCAAACACTTGACAGTACGTACTGCTGCACCAAACACTTGACAGTACTGTACTGCTGCACCAAACACTTGACAGTACTGTACTGCTGCACCAAACACTTGACAGTACAGTACTGCTGCACCAAACACTTGACAGTACAGTACTGCTGCACCAAACACTTGACAGTACAGTACTGCTGCACCAAACACTTGACAGTACAGTACTGCTGCACCAAACACTTGACAGTACAGTACTGCTGCACCAAACACTTGACAGTACAGTACTGCTGCACCAAACACTTGACAGTACGTACTGCTGCACCAAACACTTGACAGTACGGTACTGCTGCACCAAACACTTGACAGTACTGTACTGCTGCACCAAACACTTGACAGTACTGTACTGCTGCACCAAACACTTGACAGTACTGTACTGCTGCACCAAACACTTGACAGTACGGTACAGCTGCACCAAACACTTGACAGTACGGTACTGCTGCACCAAACACTTGACAGTACGGTACAGCTGCACCAAACACTTGACAGTACAGTACTGCTGCACCAAACACTTGACAGTACGGTACAGCTGCACCAAACACTTGACAGTACAGTACTGCTGCACCAAACACTTGACAGTACGGTACTGCTGCACCAAACACTTGACAGTACGGTACTGCTGCACCAAACACTTGACAGTACGGTACTGCTGCACCAAACACTTGACAGTACGGTACAGCTGCACCAAACACTTGACAGTACAGTACTGCTGCACCAAACACTTGACAGTACGTTACTGCTGCACCAAACACTTGACAGTACGGTACAGCTGCACCAAACACTTGACAGTACAGTACTGCTGCACCAAACACTTGACAGTACGGTACTGCTGCACCAAACACTTGACAGTACGGTACAGCTGCACCAAACACTTGACAGTACGGTACAGCTGCACCAAACACTTGACAGTACGGTACTGCTGCACCAAACACTTGACAGTACAGTACTGCTGCACCAAACAGTATCACATCCCAGAAGATCATAATGATAAGTGTTGGACTTAACGGCGCTGTCAATACGTCAGTGTATGTAGCGCATAATGGTGACATCAAAAGCGAATAATGAGAATGGAAGCGGTCGTGGCCTAATTTAAGGCACTGTTCCAGCATTTGTCTGGACGTACTAAGGAATACAGCACCTGTAGAGATATTACTGTCTCACCAGAAAGAGATCTGAACCCGATACTCCGCGAAAAAGGAACAAGAGTGTTATCTATCCTTTAGTTCTTTGGTCCTGTCAATAAATAATTTACACCTTTGCACAGATGAGCCTTTTCAGTTAACTTTCCCTTGTAAAACGTTTATAAGTTCGCTCTGTAATGAATACAATTTTCTCAAAGCGACTTCCAAGCAGGGAAAGTCAATTAGCTATTGAACAACCTTTCTGGTAGCAGATCCTCTTTAGAGCATAAAGTCTACCTTGCGGCAGTAAAGAACGGCAGTGACTGTGCTAATTAGCTGCCTCATCGTGTTTGCAGACCGCCGAACTGCCAGACAGCGCCTTGTACCAGAAGCTGCCCGTGAGATTAGCTGCATAAAGTTGGTACACTTCGGTACGTGCAGTCAGAGAGCAGTGTACCGGGTGCGATCATACTTGTCGGACTTTAGGCGAGTGGTCAGCACCACGCCTCGACCGCTTTAGCCCCTGGGTATTGATGTGCCGTTACGCTTTAAATAGGAGATAGCGTGGGCCGGTCTGGACGTTGCGGAGTAGACGCAATTCACTGCCGCCGTCGATAACTGCAGCCAGGTTGTCAATCAAGTCCGTAGACTAAGTTAAACACTTTGAAGACGAAACGTATCTGTTTTATATAAGGACTCAGTTCGTACCGCGCAGTAAACACACTCCGTCTCAGTTATACAAACCAGTCAGTTAATGTTGTACAGTGAAATAATCGCTGTTTGTTCTGAGATCCACACAAAACACATAAATACAGTCCGTACCGCGCAGTAAACACACTACGTCTCAGTTATACAAACCAGTCAGTTAATGTTGTACAGTGAAATAATCGCTGTTTGTTCTGAGATCCACACAAAACACATAAATACACTGTGTGGGCAGAACGTAGAATTGTTGAATGTTAAACGTGGTGGTACATATAGTAACCACTGAGCTTTAGAGGGTTAATATACAAAGAATCAGTCCGTACCGCGCAGTAAACACACTCCGTCTCAGTTATACAAACCAGTCAGTTAATGCTGTACAGTGAAATAATCGCTGTTTGTTCTGAGATCCACACAAAACACATAAATACAGTCCGTACCGCGCAGTAAACACACTACGTCTCAGTTATACAAACCAGTCAGTTAATGCTGTACAGTGAAATAATCGCTGTTTGTTCTGAGATCCACACAAAACACATAAATACAGTTCGTACCGCGCAGTAAACACACTACGTCTCAGTTATACAAACCAGTCAGTTAATGTTGTACAGTGAAATAATCGCTGTTTGTTCTAGATCCACACAAAACACATAAATACAGTTCCGTACCGCGCAGTAAACACACCCGTCTCAGTTATACAAACCAGTCAGTTAATGTTGTACAGTGAAATAATCGCTGTTTGTTCTGAGATCCACACAAAACACATAAATACAGTCCGTACCACGCAGTAAACACACTCCGTCTCAGTTAGACAAACCAGTCAGTTAATGCTGTACAGTGAAATAATCGCTGTTTGTTCTGAGATCCACACAAAACACATAAATACACTGTGTGGGCAGAACGTAGAATTGTTGAATGTTAAACATGTTGGTACATATAGTAACCAGTGGGATTTAAACGGTTAATACAGACGTCAACTTGGCTGTCTCCACAGATCTCTGTTTCTATAACCGCAGACTGCAATCCGTTAGCCCAAATCTTCCTATGTAAGACAGTCTACAAGGTGACTAGGTCAGAGGCTTCACTGCTAGGAACAGTTGTTCGAATCCCGACAAGGCATCCTTTCACAATGTTCACTCAGACTCTGGTGCTCACCCAGCCTCCTGTTCAGTTTGAGGGATGGAGTGTGCAGGGATAAAGCGGCTGGGGCCTGAAGCTGATTTCCCACCTCTATTTAGTTCGAATATTGAGAATGTATGCAGACAAGCCCATCCCCATACTTCACTGCATTGCGCGGTGCTTCATCAGGCGTGGGAGAAGGTGATATTAAGTTTGCACGCAAGAGTGACTCTAGTGAAACCTGATAATTGAGGAACAATAAAGATCCTATTGTCTGCAGCTGTAGGCACAGCAAGTTATCGGCATTGGTTGCGAGCGTGTGCTGTGTGTGGTAGATTGAACAAGCAGGCAGTGTACGTATAACGTAACGTTGAGGCGCGTTCGCGTAACCATTGTTGCCGTCGAAAAGTGATAAGTATTACATATTCTGAGTGTGTGTCTGTAGCCTTAGTTATCCAGCATGCAAAGCGCATGCGCCGTATTATATTGTCATGTGGCCTGTCTGGCTGTACCATATTTTTCCACATTATCTCATAAACGGCACGATTTTCGGGAAAAAGTTATTGAACATAAAATGTGTGTTTTGGTTTTCTGTACAACTTTTGTCTGAAACATTTCTCATTATAAGAAGAATTGAGCGAGATATTATCATAAATGTACATAGGTCTTCATGTAAAGTACCGTTATTGTTGTCAGATGTTAATAAACATGGAACTATCACGACAGATTTTAGAAAAATACTCAAATACCAAATTTCATGAAAATTCTTCCAGTGGTAGCCGTGTTGTTTCATGCGTATGGACAGACAGACGGATGGACAGATATGGTGAAGCTAATAGTCGCTTTCCGAAATTTTGCGAACGCGCCTAAAAATGGCAGAGCCATGCCGGAACTATCCGCACTAAATCAGATCGTAATTTTCTTTGTTTTAACTTTTTATTTACCTCATTTATGACACAAGACGGTTGATAGCGCCTGTCAGTTGCGACTCACATGACTCACATGACTCACAGACTCACACGACTCACATGACTCCAACTCACACGACTCACAGGACTCACACGACTCACAGGACTCACACGACTCACACGACTCACATAACTTACACGACTCCACACGACTCACATGACTCACACGACTCACAGGACTCACACGACTCACAGGACTCACACGACTCACATGACTCACACGACTCACAGGACTCACACGACTCACACGACTCACACGACTCACACGACTCACATAACTTACACGACTCACACGACTCACATGACTCACACGACTCACAGGACTCACACGACTCACAGGACTCACACGACTCACATGACTCACACGACTCACAGGACTCACACGACTCACACGACTCACACGACTCACACGACTCACATAACTTACACGACTCACACGACTCACATGACTCACACGACTCACAGGACTCACACGACTCACACGACTCACACGACTCACAGACTCACACGACTCACAGACTCACACGACTCACACGACTCACACGACTCACATAACTTTCACGACTCACACGACTCACATGACTCACACGACTCACACGACTCACATAACTTACACGACTCACACGACTCACAGACTCACACGATCACGACTCACATGACTCACACGACTCACAGGACTCACACGACTCACACGACTCACATGACTCACAGACTACACGACTCACACGACTCACAGACTCACACGACTCACAGACTCACACGACTCACAGACTCACACGACTCACATAACTTACACGACTCACACGACTCACATGACTCACACGACTCACAACTAAGACTCACACGACTCACAGACTCACAGACTCACACGACTCACAGACTCACACGACTCACATAACTTACACGACTCACACGACTCACACGACTCACAGACTCACACGACTCACAGACTCACACGACTCACACGACTCACATAACTTACACGACTCACACGACTCACATGACTCACACGACTCACAGGACTCACACGACTCACAGGACTCACACGACTCACATAACTTACACGACTCACACGACTCACACGACTCACATAACTTACACGACTCACACGACTCACATGACTCACACGACTCACATAACTTACACGACTCACACGACTCACAGTTCTCACACGACTCACATGACTCACACGACTCACAGGACTCACATAACTTACACGACTCACACGAACTCACATGACTCACACGACTCACAGGACTCACACGACTCACAGACTCACACGACTCACACGACTCACATAACTTACACGACTCACACGACTCACATGACTCACACGACTCACAGGACTCACACGACTCACAGGACTCACACGACTCACATGACTCACACGACTCACAGGACTCACACGACTCACACGACTCACACACTCACATAACTTACACGACTCACACGACTCACATGACTCACACGACTCACATAACTTACACGACTCACACGACTCACAGGACTCACACGACTCACATGACTCACACGACTCACAGGACTCACACGACTCACACGACTCACATGACTCACATAACTTACACGACTCACACGACTCACATGACTCACACGACTCACAGGACTCACAGGACTCACACGACTCACATAACTTACACGACTCACACGACTCACATGACTCACACGACTCACAGGACTCACACGACTCTCACATGACTCACACGACTCACATGACTCACATGACTCACACGACTCACATAACTTACACGACTCACACGACTCACATGACTCACACGACTCACAGGACTCACATGACTCATACGACTCACACGACTCACATAACTTACACTACTCACACGACTCACATGACTCACACGACTCACAGGACTCACACGACTCACAGGACTCACACGACTCACATAACTTACACGACTCACGACTCACACGACTCACATAACTTACACGACTCACACGACTCACATGACTCACACGACTCACATAACTTACACGACTCACACGACTCACAGGACTCACACGACTCACATGACTCACACGACTCACAGGACTCACATGACTCACACGACTCCACACGACTCACATAACTTACACGACTCACACGACTCACATGACTCACACGACTCACAGGACTCACACGACTCACAGGACTCACACGACTCACATAACTTACACGACTCACACGACTCACACGACTCACATAACTTACACGACTCACACGACTCACATGACTCACACGACTCACATAACTTACACGACTCACACGACTCACAGGACTCACACGACTCACATGACTCACACGACTCACAGGACTCACACGACTCACACGACTCACATGACTCACATAACTTACACGACTCACAGACTCACACGACTCACATGACTCACACGACTCACAGGACTCACAGGACTCACACGACTCACATAACTTACACGACTCACACGACTCACATGACTCACACGACTCACAGGACTCACATGACCTCACACGACTCACAGGACTCACACGACTCACATGACTCACACGACTCACATGACTCACACGACTCACACGACTCACATGACTCACACGACTCACAGGACTCACACGACTCACATGACTCACACGACTCACAGGACTCACACGACTCACATGACTCACACGACTCACATGACTCACACGACTCACACGACTCACACTCCCATAGCAAGTTGAAACCCCGAAAGTCCGAGCAACACGTTCGTACACCTCTGCTCTCTATTCTGTGCTAATTATTCTCAACCGGGCCGCAGTGTGTATTGGTATTCTGTAGCCTGAGAGTCACTAACTGTCACTCCGGTCCCGTGCAGTGTTGACGCCAGACGTCGCTCAGCCCTAGAGTGACTCCAACAGGTAGCCGTCTGTTGTATCGCCAAAGCTGCTTCAACAGGTAGCTTCTGCGTCCGCGCGTTCTTACCTTTGCAGTGCTCTCACTGCGTCTTATGTCAGCTGTTACTATGACCCCTGCTGAGGTCAGTGACCAGGATGGGGATCAAACTCGGGACCTTGTGCGTACAACGCTTAGTGAATCAGTGTGACAGGTTCTTTCTTGAGAATCTGACAGTTGCTCGGCTTGTCGAGAAATTTTCCGTCGTTTGTGGAAATCGAAGCTTCGTTAACAATAGTTTACAGTAAAATAAAGATGACGCCAGTAGAGGCGTCGAAACGCGTATGACGGAAATGAAGTTAAGATATGTGAAGAATGCTGGCTGTTGCAGTAAATTTGCAGGCCTGTGCACATTACCGTATGAACAGGAATCAGAAGTATATTCCTACCCTAAGACAGATAAATCCAGTGCAAATCTATCCCATTTCTTGAAGATGTATTTTAGTATTATCCCACCATCCACGTGGGCCGCGATAGCTCAGTCGGTACAGCGAATCGCTACGGGCTTAGAACTTAGAACTTATTTATCTCATCCGTGCAATTCGCTTTCACCCCTCAATCAACAAGTACGCATTCATTATTCAATACCTGTATATTTTATTCTGCTACATGTTTCGGCTTAGTTATAAGCCATCATCATCAGGACACACGGTTACATACATAAATATTTATAATTCCGTAACTGCAAAGTTACGTATCTGTGATGATGGTTTACAACTAAGCCGAAACACGTAGCAGAATAAAATATACAGGTATTATTGTACACTGAATGTTCTGAAGACGATGGCCTATTTATTTCCCTCTGGTACCAAATAGGCCGCGATAGCTCAGTCGGTATAGTGACTGGCTACGGGCTGGACGGTCCGGGGATCGAATCCCGGTGGAGGCGAGATTTTCAGCACCCGACCAGACCGACCCTGGGGTCCACCCAGCCTCCTGTACAATGGGTACCGGGTTTCTTTCACGGGGGTAAAGCGGCCGGGACGTGGAGTTGACCACCCACCACATCTAGTGCCAGGGTTAAAGAAAGAGTAGAGCTATACCTCTACTCCCCCTCTGGGCCTTCGTGACCTGTTATAGGGAGAAATTTACCTTTACCTTTACTTTCCATCCACTCCCAGGTCTTCCAAGTGACCTCTTTCATTCAGGTTTACCCACCATAATGCTGTGTACATTTCCAGGATATTAGCTTTCGAAATAACTTTAAAACAATAGCCACTAGAAGTTTGGCATTAGAATTTGACTTTAGTGTGATGAACTCAGATGGGGCAATCATTGCTACATGCGTGGTTTTTTTTTTTTCAAATTTTATTCCAAAAAATTTTGCTTCCATGTTTAGCCGGTTTCACTCGATAAGCTTACGGAAAATCATGTAAGTCTTAATATAGAGCGTTTCATACTTTAGTCGGATATTTGGCGCCATTATCGCAGAAGTTTTATAGAAATCTCATTAAAAAGTTTTGGAGTTACGTACGGATATACTGACAAATATAATCTGTTGTTTCGGACGCGCTAAGAAAGGAGAACTTTTAAGTGCCCGTAATTAAAGTTTGTGTGCTTCGCTTTTCAGGAATTGCGCTATCACAATCCTTTCCTTTTCACTGTCGCCATTTTAATGACTTTGTAAGTGGTTTAAAGAGCTTTCCGTGTTGCGACTTTAAACGTGATTTGCTGAACGAGCAACAGTTAGCAGCAGCTGCACAGTTTGCTAACTTTATTGGGTTCCCATCCCCACAACAACAACAGCAGTAGCACTCATATTACGTCACTAAATGTACATAACAAACTATGTCTCCGCCCCCCCGCCCCCCCCCCCGGCCCCCCTATAAGAGCGACTGTAGCCTCCGTCAGTCACCAACTTCGCATTTTGCCTCGACAGAGGCGCTGCGCTGCACTCCGTGTGTTTCATCAGCAACTGAAAGTTACAATTATCGACTGCGAGTTACTGACTGACGAAATAACTCCATGGAGCAGAGACCGTTGTGAGTTACTGACTGACGAACTAACTCCATGGGGCAGAGACCGTTGTGAGTACTGACTGAGAACTACTCTGCAGACCGGAGTTAGACGAACTAACTCCATGGAGCAGAGACCGTCGTGAGTTACTGACTGACGAACTAACTCCATGGAGCAGAGACCGTTGTGAGTTACTGACTGACGAACTAACTCCATGGAGCAGAGACCGTCGTGAGTTACTGACTGACGAACTAACTCCATGGAGCAGAGACCGTCGTGAGTTACTGACTGACGAACTAACTCCATGGAGCAGAGACCGTTGTGAGTTACTGACTGACGAACTAACTCCATGGAGCAGAGACCGTCGTGAGTTACTGACTGACGAACTAACTCCTTGCAGCAGAGACCGTCGTGAGTTACTGACTGACGAACTAACTCCATGCAGTAGACACCGTCGTGAGTTACTGACTGACGAACTAACTCCATGTAGCAGAGACCGTTGTGAGTTACAGACTGACGAACTAACTCCATGGAGCAGAGACCGTTGTGAGTTACTGACTGACGAAATAACTCCATGGAGCAGAGACCGTTGTGAGTTACTGACTGACTAAATAACTCCATGGAGCAGAGACCGTCGTGAGTTACTGACTGACGAGCTAACTCCATGGAGCAGAGACCGTCGTGAGTTACTGACTGACGAACTAACTCCTTGGAGCAGAGACCGTCGTGAGTTACTGACTGACGAACTAACTCCATGCAGTAGACACCGTCGTGAGTTACTGACTAACGAACTAACTCCATGTAGCAGAGACCGTCGTGAGTTACTGACTGAAGAACTAACTCCATGTAGCAGAGACCGTCGTGAGTTACTGACTGACGAACTAACTCCATGTAGTAGAGACCGTCGTGAGTTACTGACTGACGAACTAACTCCATGCAGCACAGTCCTTCCTGACAAGCTAACAGTTCCTCAGCTAGTCAAGAAATTCCCCGCGTTTTATGGAACATATATGTTCAGTGCCGTGTTCACAACAGCCCGGTACGTTTCCTCCATCCTCAACTTTTTTATTTTATTTTAGAAGGGCCCCGCAGCAGATGCTACAGACGCACCGCAGCCTTAAGGCTTATTTTGCAACCCTGTGACGAAGATGATTAGGTTTTTTCTTCTTTTCCAATTAATGTAGCATTGGTGGAATTAAATTGACAGGGGAAAACCTGTCCCAGTGCCACTTTGTCCACCACAAATCCCACATGGGCTGACCCGGGATCGAACCCGGGCCTCCGCGGTGAGAGGCCGACGACTAACCGCCTGAGCCATGGCACGGCCCATTCCTCAGCTTGCTTGACGAATCCAGTCCAAGTCCTCCCTTCCTACTTCTTGAAAATCCATTTTAATATTATCCTCCCATCTACGCCTGGGTCTTCCAAGTGGTCTCCTTCCCTCAAGTCTCCCCACCAAAATCCTGTATGCACCTCTCCCCTCACCCATACGTGCTATATGCTCTGCCCACCTCATTATTCGTAATTTGATCACCCAAATAATATTTGGTGATCAGTACAGATCATTAAGTTCCTCGTTATGTAGTCTTCTCCACTCCCCCGTTTCCCCGTCCCTCTTAGACCCAAATATCCCCCTCAGCACCCTATTCTCGAACACCCTCAGCCTATGTTCCTCCCTCAGTGTGACAGACCAAGTTTCACACCCACATAAATCGACTTCCGTCTGCTGCAGATACAGAGTGATACAGCTCTAGACACACACCTAGTTCACTCTGCTTAACAGGTTACATCGGGGTTTTTAACCTGTGGTGCGAGAAACCCTTTTTGTACTGCAAGGCACACCAAAATGCCTTGATGTTCATGTACGAGTGTAATTGAAATAAGTATGTAATAGTGTCTTTCCACTTTATACCTGTGCTATATGTTGTGTTATCTAAACTAACTAACTAACTAACTAACTCCATGTAGCAGAGTCCTTCTTGAGAAGCTAACAGGTCGTCAGCTAGTCAAGAAATTCCCCGCTTTTTGTGGAACCCGAAGGTTCATTACCGCACTCACAACAGCCCGCCACCTGTCCCCATCCTGAGCCATATCAATCCAGTCAAAGCCCCGCCATCCCACTTCTTGAAGATCCATTTTAATATTATCCTCCCATCTGCGCCTGGGTCTTCTAAGTGGTCTCCTTCCCTCAGCTCTTCCCACCAAAATCCTGTATGCACCTCTCCCCTCACCCGTACATGCTACATGGCCCTCCCAACTCATTTTTCTTGATTTGATCACCCGAATAATATTTGGTGATGAGTATATGTTGAGTTATAAAAATTAAATGATAACGTATCCACGCTCTCAAGGTCATGGTTGTTCCCGTCAGTCCATGACATTAATGAGTTTTCAACTTCTGTTAGAGTGGAGCAGTTATTGTGTAGTTCAGCGACTGTCAGCTTGCGAAGCAGCGCTCTGCACCGTGTTATCCAGTGCACAGTCAGTGCCTGTAGCGCAGTGTGTCTGTGTTGTCTCCGCAGCTCCCGAGGTGCAGACGACGTCCATGTGTAGCATCGTTAGCGACATGTTCTCGCTGGGCCTCGTGGTGTGCGCCATATTTAACAAAGGACGACCGCTCATCCAGGCGAATCACAGCAGTTCCACGTACACGAAGCAGCTGGACGTGGTGAGTGGAGCACAGTGTAACTAGTTCACAATTTGGTAAGTGGAGCACAGTGTAACTAGTTTACAATTTGGTGAGTGGAGCACATTGTAACTAGTTCACAATTTGGTAAGTGGAGCACATTGTAACTAGTTCACAATTTGGTGAGTGGAGCACATTGTAACTAGTTCACAATTTGGTGAGTGGAGCACAGTGTAACTAGTTCACAATTTGGTGAGTGGAGCACATTGTAACTAGTTCACAATTTGGTGAGTGGAGCACATTGTAACTAGTTCACAATTTGGTGAGTGGAGCACAGTGTAAGTAGTTCACAATTTGGTAAGTGGAGCACATTGTAACTAGTTCACAATTTGGTAAGTGGAGCACATTGTAACTAGTTCACAATTTGGTGAGTGGAGCACAGTATAACTAGTTCACAATTTGGTGAGTGGAGCACAGTGTAACTAGTTCACAATTTGGTGAGTGGAGCACATTGTAACTATTTCACAATTTGGTGAGTGGAGCACATTGTAACTAGTTCACAATTTGGTGAGTGGAGCACATTGTAACTAGTTCACAATTTGGTGAGTGGAGCACAGTGTAACTAGTTCACAATTTGGTGAGTGGAGCACAGTGTAACTAGTTTACAATTTGGTGAGTGGAGCACATTGTAACTAGTTCACAATTTGGTGAGTGGAGCACAGTGTAACTAGTTCACAATTTGGTGAGTGGAGCACATTGTAACTAGTTCACAATTTGGTGAGTGGAGCACATTGTAACTAGTTCACAATTTGGTGAGTGGAGCACATTGTAACTAGTTCACAATTTGGTGAGTGGAGCACAGTGTAACTAGTTCACAATTTGGTGAGTGGAGCACAGTGTAACTAGTTTACAATTTGGTGAGTGGAGCACATTGTAACTAGTTCACAATTTGGTGAGTGGAGCACAGTGTAACTAGTTCACAATTTGGTGAGTGGAGCACATTGTAACTAGTTTACAATTTGGTGAGTGGAGCACATTGTAACTAGTTCACAATTTGGTGAGTGGAGCACATTGTAACTAGTTCACAATTTGGTGAGTGGAGCACAGTGTAACTAGTTCACAATTTGGTGAGTGGAGCACAGTGTAACTAGTTCACAATTTGGTGAGTGGAGCACAGTGTAACTAGTTCACAATTTGGTGAGTGGAGCACATTGTAACTAGTTCACAATTTGGTGAGTGGAGCACAGTGTAACTAGTTCACAATTTGGTGAGTGGAGCACAGTGTAACTAGTTCACAATTTGGTGAGTGGAGCACAGTGTAACTAGTTCACAATTTGGTGAGTGGAGCACAGTGTAACTAGTTCACAATTTGGTGAGTGGAGCACAGCATAACCTCGACATGCCCGCTGTAACTCCCATAACCTCGACATGTCCGCTGTAACTCCCATAACCTCGACATGCCCGCTGTAACTCCCATAACCTCGACATGCCCGCTGTAACTCCCATAACCTCGACATGCCTGCTGTAACTCCCATAACCTCGACATGCCCGCTGTAACTCCCATAACCTCGACATGCCCGCTGTAACTCCCATAACCTCGACATGCCCGCTGTAACTCCCATAACCTCGACATGCCCGCTGTAACTCCCATAACCTCGACATGCCCGCTGTAACTCCCATAACCTCGACATGCCCGCTGTAACTCCCATAACCTCGACATGCCCGCTGTAACTCCCATAACCTCGACATGCCCCGCCAAAGTGTATTTATGCACTCGTTATACTATCGCAGCAAACATCGATTATTTTCCTAAACAACATAAAGAGGTTGGTAACTGTAATGGACACTGTTTACTGTGAGGTACGAGCTGAAACGTTAAGTATTACTTACATGGATTTCAGGTAGAAAACGGCTAAATACAGGAACAAGGAGATTCGAACTAACTAACTAACTAACTCCATGTAGCACAGTCCTTGACAAGCTAGCAGGTCGTCAGCTAGTCAAGAAATTCCCCGCGTTTTATGGAACCCGAAGGTTCATTACCGCATTCACAACAGCCCGCCAACTGTCCCTATCCTGAGCCATATCAATCCAGTCCATGCCTCCATCCCACTTCGTGAAGATCCATTTTAATATTATCCTCCCATCTACGCCTAGGTCTTCCAAGTGGTCTCCTTTCCTCAGGTCTCCCCACCAAGATCCTGCATGCACCTCTCCCCTCCCCCATACGTGCTACATGCCCCGCCCACCTCATTCTTCTTGATTTGATCACCCAAATAATATTTGGTGATCAGTACAGATCATTAAGTTCCTCGTTATGTAGTCTTCTCCACTCCCCTGTTACCCCGTCCCTCTTAGACCCAAATACCCCCCTCAGCACCCTACTCTCGAACGCCCTCAGCAGAAGATGCGAACAGAAGCATTAAAATATTGCGTAGACTTATGGTTATATAAGAGACAAAGTTGTGTAGCTGTAATTAGTTGTTTGTTGTTATTCCACCACATATTTCTGAGCAAAGTGTTATGTAAGCACTTAATTCACTGACGCACTAAAGACGTGTAGCTTCTTATGCGACCATGTAGCTATACCTGTCTGTTAGTTGTAGCTAACAAACAAACAGCTAAACGATACTGTCGATAGTGTCGCTCATGTAGCTATAACTGTCTGTTAGTTGTCGCTAACAAACAAACAGCTAAACGATACTGTCGATAGTGTCGCTCATGTAGCTATAACTGTCTGTTAGTTGTCGCTAACAAACAAACAGCTAAACGATACTGTCGATAGTGTCGCTCATGTAGCTATAACTGTCTGTTAGTTGTCGCTAACAAACAAACAGCTAAACGATACTGTCGATAGTGTCGCTCATGTAGCTATAACTGTCTGTTAGTTGTCGCTAACAAACAAACAGCTAAACGATACTGTCGATAGTGTCGCTCATGTAGCTATAACTGTCTGTTAGTTGTCGCTAACAAACAAACAGCTAAACGATACTGTTGATAGTGTCGCTCATGTAGCTATAACTGTCTGTTAGTTGTCGCTAACAAACAAACAGCTAAACGATACTGTCGATAGTGTCGCTCATGTAGCTATAACTGTCTGTTAGTTGTCGCTAACAAACAAACAGCTAAACGATACTGTTGATAGTGTCGCTCATGTAGCTATAACTGTCTGTTAGTTGTCGCTAACAAACAAACAGCTAAACGATACTGTTGATAGTGTCGCCCATGTAGCTGTAACTGTCTGTTAGTTGTCGCTAACAAACAAACAGCTAAACGATACTGTTGATAGTGTCGCTCATATAGCTATAACTGTCTGTTAGTTGTCGCTAATAAACAGCTAAACGATACTGTCGATAGTGTCGCTCATGTAGCTATAACTGTCTGTTAGTTGTCGCTAACAAACAAACAGCTAAACGATACTGTTGATAGTGTCGCTCATGTAGCTATAACTGTCTGTTAGTTGTCGCTAACAAACAAACAGCTAAACGATACTGTCGATAGTGTCGCTCATGTAGCTATAACTGTCTGTTAGTTGTCGCTAACAAACAAACAGCTAAACGATACTGTCGATAATGTCGCTCATGTAGCTATAACTGTCTGGTAGTTGTCGCTAACAAACAAACAGCTAAACGATACTGTCGATAGTGTCGCTCATGTAGCTATAACTGTCTGTTAGTTGTCGCTAACAAACAAACAGCTAAACGATACTGTCGATAATGTCGCTCATATAGCTATAACTGTCTGTTAGTTGTAGCTAACAAACAAACAGCTAAACGATACTGTCGATAATGTCGCTCATGTAGCTATAACTGTCTGTTAGTTGTCGCTAACAAAGAAACAAACAGCTAAATGATAAGTCAATTCGTCCTAACTGTACATTCAGCAGATAACAAAGTTTTGTCAGCAGTCGTTTCCACACATTTCACCAGAATCACACGGCATTTGGCGCTAGTGTCGCGCTCACCGCGCTTGTCTGCCCTTCCTGCAGCTGTTAGCAGTGATTATAGGAAATTGAACTGCAGGGCGTTTAGATGAGGTGCAGTGGCAGGAAGTTCATACAGAGCTTTATTGAACTTGGTCAGCTGGTTCAAAAATTGAAAGGGGACACACACACACACACACAGAGATATTATGGCTCTTTGCTTTCGTAAATGAAATGAAGTTGGACAAAAAAATTCGTCATTGAACTCACTCGGAATACACAGCCTATCCACGCAATGAAGATAGTGGTACAAAGGCTGTACCAATATTTACCAATTGTGTTTGTGATTACTGCATTTTGGTCTGGCCTCCAGCTACCCGAAAGTTTATAGTACACGGTGTCCAAATAGAGGTTAGGTTTGGTATTTTGTTACAACATCTTAATAAATTCTCATTAAAACTTGTGTCGTAATTTGACTGGCATACGGAAAGAAAATGTTTAGATCAATTACAGTCCTGTCAATAGAAGACATTTTAATTAAACTGCCATAAAATTACTCGTAACTTAATACATTATTTAGACGTTTAGACAGCTCCATAAACTGTATAGTTTCTAAAAAATAAAATGTCAGTGTTTGAAAGGAAATTATATTCGCAGGTGTTGCCTACCCTGCTGCTAAACAACTGAACATCACATTTTTGTGTTGGAGTTTATTGTTATAACGCCATTATTAATTTGACGTTAATGCAATTTTAATTTAACTAATCGATAAGCTTTGAGGGTAGAGTTGGAGAAACATGATTAGGAAAGGGAAATTTGGTGGGAAATGTTGCGTCATTATGGCTATAGTAGGATATATTGTGACAGAAATGCAGCACAAGTTGCTTACCTGTTTTAAAGCAGGAAAATATTGATATGTATTTACGGTAGCAACTACAAGCCGGAAGGTCGCGGGTTCGATTCCCGATGGTGTCATTACAATTTTTCATTGACATAATCCTTTCCGGCCGCACTATGGCCCTGGGGTCGACTCAGCCTCTAACAGAAATGAGTACCAGGAATATTTCCTGGGAGGTAAAGGCGGCCGGTGCGTAGGACTGACAACCTTACCACCTTCATGTGCTGATTGTCTATAAATCTGGGAGCCTCAACCTCCTGGAACCCTAAGGGCCTGTCCAGGCCTGTAATGGGATTGCTTTACATTTTTCACGTACGGTAGCAACACTTTACAGCGCGTGCCATATTGCGGTATAGTGTCACGACGTAAATACCGTAGATATGATCAGTCTAAACACAACTTTATTGTGACGAATTAGAATTTAAAAACATTTACATGTTTCGTCTAGCTAAGTGGCCATCATCAGGCTGAATACAAAGAACATAGAAAGGAAAGTATTTACAGCTGCAATTACTGATTTGAGGTCTCAGATTCACAACAGTAAGGTTATATAATATATGTATATATGCATATATTATATATACCGTGCAATTCAGTAATTAATTAATTATATTTCATTCCAACAAATGCACTACACTGTTTTAGTGTTTTCTTGTCCCTACTAATGTTTCGACACTTCCTGTGCCATCATCAGGGGTGCCGTCGAGAGTTCACAATCCTCAATGCGTTGAGTGTAGCTGTGTGTCTCAAATAAATTAAAGACTGAATGTATTTGTTTTTGAGGTCCTGTATATTCTGGCTCGACGGTAGCCCGTTGGGGCTTCCGCTCAATTTGCTCGAATTGTATCGTATCAATTGATAAATTGTTGTTAGTCACGTATTTGAGTCGTGAAGTTGAGATTTATCAAGCTTCGTTTTATGTCTGCATTAATGTATAAGGATTCACTTGCATTTAATGTCCTGGTCTTGGGCACATATTTATTATACGTTCTTAGTAAAACTATATAAGACTTCCTCCACGCGAGTTTCTTAAAGTCATTTTTGAGCACGTCTCATTGGTATCAAGTTTGAAGACCCTCAAACTCGGTACCAAGGTTCCAGGTTTCTAAAGTCTCCACCAACACCGATGTGAGGACCTATTTACAAATCCAATACAACTCATTTGGAACTATTTCTTTGAAAAACATTCAGAATATAAGGAAAGATTACATCACATCCAAAGTCGACACGATATTAGCTTTAACCTTGTGAGAACGCAGTAGCTGTGTTTTGTACCAAACTTCAATATCTAGAAATCTCTAGATATTTCCTACGCTTTGCGTTTGTGTGTTTTGTGTGGATCTAGAACAAACAGCGATTATTTCACTGTACAACATTAACTGACTGGTTTGTATAACTGAGACGGAGTGTGTTTACTGCGCGGTACGGACTGTATTTATGTGTTTTGTGTGGATCTCAGAACAAACAGCGATTATTTCACTGTACAACATTAACTGACTGGTTTGTATAACTGAGACGGAGTGTGTTTACTGCGCGGTACGGACTGTATTTATGTGTTTTGTGTGGATCTCAGAACAAACAGCGATTATTTCTCTGTACAGCATTAACTGACTGGTTTGTATAACTGAGACGGAGTGTGTTTACTGCGCGGTACGGACTGTATTTATGTGTTTTGTGTGGATCTCAGAACAAACAGCGATTATTTCACTGTACAACATTAACTGACTGGTTTGTATAACTGAGACGGAGTGTGTTTACTGCGCGGTACGGACTGTATTTATGTGTTTTGTGTGGATCTCAGAACAAACAGCGATTATTTCACTGTACAACATTAACTGACTGGTTTGTATAACTGAGACGGAGTGTGTTTACTGCGCGGTACGGACTGTATTTATGTGTTTTTGTGTGATCTCAGAACAAACAGCGATTATTTCTCTGTACAGCATTAACTGACTGGTTTGTATAACTGAGACGGAGTGTGTTTACTGCGCGGTACGGACTGTATTTATGTGTTTTGTGTGGATCTCAGAACAAACAGCGATTATTTCACTGTACAACATTAACTGACTGGTTTGTATAACTGAGACGGAGTGTGTTTACTGCGCGGTACGGACTGTATTTATGTGTTTTGTGTGGATCTCAGAACAAACAGCGATTATTTCACTGTACTGCATTAACTGACTGGTTTGTATAACTGAGACGGAGTGTGTTTACTGCGCGGTACGGACTGTATTTATGTGTTTTGTGTGGATCTCAGAACAAACAGCGATTATTTCACTGTACAACATTAACTGACTGGTTTGTATAACTGAGACGGAGTGTGTTTACTGCGCGGTACGGACTGTATTTATGTGTTTTGTGTGGATCTCAGAACAAACAGCGATTATTTCACTGTACAACATTAACTGACTGGTTTGTATAACTGAGACGGAGTGTGTTTACTGCGCGGTACGGACTGTATTTATGTGTGTTTGTGTGGATCTCAGAACAAACAGCGATTATTTCTCTGTACAGCATTAACTGACTGGTTTGTATAACTGAGACGGAGTGTGTTTACTGCGCGTACGGACTGTATTTATGTGTTTTGTGGGGATCTCAGAACAAACAGCGATTATTTCACTGTACAACATTAACTGACTGGTTTGTATAACTGAGACGGAGTGTGTTTACTGCGCGGTACGGACTGTATTTATGTGTTTTGTGTGGATCTCAGAACAAACAGCGATTATTTCTCTGTACAGCATTAACTGACTGGTTTGTATAACTGAGACGGAGTGTGTTTACTGCGCGGTACGGACTGTATTTATGTGTTTTGTGTGGATCTCAGAACAAACAGCGATTATTTCACAGTACAACATTAACTGACTGGTTTGTATAACTGAGACGGAGTGTGTTTACTGCGCGGTACGGACTGTATTTATGTGTTTTGTGTGGATCTCAGAACAAACAGCGATTATTTCACAGTACAACATTAACTGACTGGTTTGTATAACTGAGACGGAGTGTGTTTACTGCGCGGTACGGACTGTATTTATGTGTTTTGTGTGGATCTCAGAACAAACAGCGATTATTTCACTGTACAACATTAACTGACTGTTTGTATAAATGAGACGGAGTGTGTTTACTGCGCGGTACGGTCTAAACGTTTATGCATGGCTTACAAGTATTAACATTGTTCTCACACAGAGTGTCCCGGGTTGGATTCGAGCCAGTTTTTGTAAGATTTGTTAACCCAAGGGTGGCAATGGTTTCCTGCCAGTACTTCAGTTTTCCCCTGTCAGTATCATTCCACCAATGCTCCATACTCGTCTTCATCATAATACTGCTCCTATCAGAAGGACAAGCGGGTGAATTCTAGGAACACTCCAACAAAGCAACGCTCTTTATGCTGTAACATTTTACATAAAATTAGTTCCACATCCTCTGACACAGAGCTGTGTGTCATTTAGATTAATCCAGAGGGCAGATAGCAAGCAGGTGTGTTAGTTAGCACGCGATGGAGGGTGTGGCAAGTCGAAAGGTAACTGCCGAGGTCACTGGGCACAGTCAGTGTGTGTCAGTTTACTGCTAGGTCACTGGGCACAGTCAGTTTTGTGTCAGTTTACTGCTAGGTCACTGGCACAGTCAGTGTGTGTCAGTTTACTGCTAGGTCACTGGACACAGTCAGTGTGTGTCAGTTTACTGCTAGGTCACTGGACACAGTCAGTGTGTGTCAGTTTACTGCTAGGTCACTGGACACAGTCAGTGTGTATCAGTTTACTGCTAGGTTACTGGACACAGTCAGTGTGTGTCAGTTTACTGCTAGGTCACTGGACACAGTCAGTGTGTGTCAGTTTACTGCTAGGTCACTGGACACAGTCAGTGTGTATCAGTTTACTGCTAGGTCACTGGACACAGTCAGTGTGTGTCAGTTTACTGCTAGGTCACTGGACACAGTCAGTGTGTGTCAGTTTACTGCTAGGTCACTGGACACAGTCAGTGTGTATCAGTTTACTGCTAGGTCACTGGACACAGTCAGTGTGTGTCAGTTTACTGCTAGGTCACTGGACACAGTCAGTGTGTATCAGTTTACTGCTAGGTTACTGGACACAGTCAGTGTGTGTCAGTTTACTGCTAGGTCACTGGACACAGTCAGTGTGTGTCAGTTTACTGCTAGGTCACGGGACACAGTCAGTGTGTGTCAGTTTACTGCTAGGTCACTGGGCACAGTCAGTGTGTGTCAGTTTACTGCTAGGTCACTGGGCACAGTCAGTGTGTGTCAGTTTACTGCTAGGTCACTGGCACAGTCAGTGTGTGTCAGTTTACTGCTAGGTCACTGGCACAGTCAGTGTGTGTCAGTTTACTGCTAGGTCACTGGACACAGTCAGTGTGTGTCAGTTTACTGCTAGGTCACTGGACACAGTCAGTGTGTGTCAGTTTACTGCTAGGTCACTGGACACAGTCAGTGTGTGTCAGTTTCCTGCTAGGTCACTGGGCACAGTCAGTGTGTGTCAGTTTACTGCTAGGTCACTGGACACAGTCAGTGTGTGTCAGTTTTACTGCTAGGTCACTGGACACAGTCAGTGTGTGTCAGTTTTCTGCTAGGTCACTGGACACAGTCAGTGTGTGTCAGTTTACTGCTAGGTCACTGGACACAGTCAGTGTGTGTCAGTTTTCTGCTAGGTCACTGGACACAGTCAGTGTGTGTCAGTTTACTGCTAGGTCACTGGACACAGTCAGTATGTGTCAGTTTCCTGCTAGGTCACTGGACACAGTCAGTGTGTGTCAGTTTACTGCTAGGTCACTGGACACAGTCAGTGTGTATCAGTTTACTGCTAGGTCACTGGACACAGTCAGTGTGTGTCAGTTTACTGCTAGGTCACTGGACACAGTCAGTGTGTGTCAGTTTACTGCTAGGTCACTGGACACAGTCAGTGTGTATCAGTTTACTGCTAGGTCACTGGACACAGTCAGTGTGTGTCAGTTTACTGCTAGGTCACTGGACACAGTCAGTGTGTATCAGTTTACTGCTAGGTTACTGGACACAGTCAGTGTGTGTCAGTTTACTGCTAGGTCACTGGACACAGTCAGTGTGTGTCAGTTTACTGCTAGGTCACGGGACACAGTCAGTGTGTGTCAGTTTACTGCTAGGTCACTGGGCACAGTCAGTGTGTGTCAGTTTACTGCTAGGTCACTGGGCACAGTCAGTGTGTGTCAGTTTACTGCTAGGTCACTGGGCACAGTCAGTGTGTGTCAGTTTACTGCTAGGTCACTGGGCACAGTCAGTGTGTGTCAGTTTACTGCTAGGTCACTGGACACAGTCAGTGTGTGTCAGTTTACTGCTAGGTCACTGGACACAGTCAGTGTGTGTCAGTTTACTGCTAGGTCACTGGACACAGTCAGTGTGTGTCAGTTTCCTGCTAGGTTCACTGGGCACAGTCAGTGTGTGTCAGTTTACTGCTAGGTCACTGGACACAGTCAGTGTGTGTCAGTTTACTGCTAGGTCACTGGACACAGTCAGTGTGTGTCAGTTTTCTGCTAGGTCACTGGACACAGTCAGTGTGTGTCAGTTTACTGCTAGGTCACTGGACACAGTCAGTGTTGTGTCAGTTTTCTGCTAGGTCACTGGACACAGTCAGTGTGTGTCAGTTTACTGCTAGGTCACTGGACACAGTCAGTATGTTGTCAGTTTCCTGCTAGGTCACTGGACACAGTCAGTGTGTGTCAGTTTCCTGCTAGGTCACTGGACACAGTCAGTGTGTTTCAGTTTACTGCTAGGTCACTGGACACAGTCTGTGTGTGTCAGTTTCCTGCTAGGTCACTGGACACAGTCAGGTGTGTCAGTTTACTGCTAGGTCACTGGACACAGTCAGTGTGTGTCAGTTTCCTGCTAGGTCACTGGACACAGTCAGTGTGTGTCAGTTTTTTGCTAGGTCACTGGACACAGTCAGTGTGTGTCAGTTTCCTGCTAGGTCACTGGACACAGTCAGTGTGTGTCAGTTTCCTGCTAGGTCACTGGACACAGTCAGTGTGTTGTCAGTTTCCTGCTAGGTCACTGGACACAGTCAGTGTGTGTCAGTTTACTGCTAGGTCACTGGACACAGTCAGTGTGTGTCAGTTCCTGCTAGGTCACTGGACAAGTCTGTGTGCAGTTCCTGCTAGGTCACTGGCACAGTCAGTGTGTGTCAGTTTCTGCTAGGTCACTGGCACAGTCAGTGTGTGTCAGTTTCCTGCTAGGTCACTGGACACAGTCAGTGTGTGTCAGTTTCTGCTAGGTCACTGGACACAGTCAGTGTGTGTCAGTTTACTGCTAGGTCACTGGACACAGTCAGTGTGTGTCAGTTTACTGCTAGGTCACTGGACACAGTCAGTGTGTGTCAGTTTACTGCTAGGTCACTGGACACAGTCAGTGTGTGTCAGTTTACTGCTAGGTCACTGGACACAGTCAGTGTGTGTCAGTTTACTGCTAGGTCACTGGACACAGTCAGTGTGTGTCAGTTTACTGCTAGGTCACTGGACACAGTCAGTGTGTGTCAGTTTACTGCTAGGTCACTGGACACAGTCAGTGTGTGTCAGTTTACTGCTAGGTCACTGGACACAGTCAGTGTGTGTCAGTTTCCTGCTAGGTCACTGGACACAGTCAGTGTGTGTCAGTTTACTGCTAGGTCACTGGACACAGTCAGTGTGTGTCAGTTTCCTGCTAGGTCACTGGACACAGTCAGTGTGTGTCAGTTTACTGCTAGGTCACTGGACACAGTCAGTGTGTGTCAGTTTACTGCTAGGTCACTGGACACAGTCAGTGTGTGTCAGTTTACTGCTAGGTCACTGGACACAGTCAGTGTGTGTCAGTTTACTGCTAGGTCACTGGACACAGTCAGTGTGTGTCAGTTTACTGCTAGGTCACTGGACACAGTCAGTGTGTGTCAGTTTACTGCTAGGTCACTGGACACAGTCAGTGTGTGTCAGTTTACTGCTAGGTCACTGGACACAGTCAGTGTGTGTCAGTTTACTGCTAGGTCACTGGACACAGTCAGTGTGTTCAGTTTACTGCTAGGTCACTGGACACAGTCATGTGTGTCAGTTTACTGCTAGGTCACTGGACACAGTCAGTAGTGTGTCAGTTTACTGCTAGGTCACTGGACAGCACAGTCAGTGTGTCAGTTTACTGCTAGGTCCTGGACTACAGTCACAGTCAGTGTGTCAGTTTACCGTTTGTCGTAATTACGCTCCAGAAACTAAGCGTCTAGCGAAAGTGCATTGGGTTTTTGTAAATACTTATGTGTAGTTATGAAAGTTAATGGGATTTTATAAGAATCGAATGGCCGAAAATATTCGCATGGCCGCCATGTTGTTATTTTAATTCTACAGAAGTGTACCTTTATCAGTTTATTGTGCCTTTGAACACGATAGCTTTCACTGGAAGTCCCACGGGATGCAGCATTCTGTTCAATAACAGTCATGATAAATGGTAAAAAGGTAAAGCAATCCCATTACAGGCCTGGACAGGCCCTTTAGGGATCCAGGAGGTCGAGGCTCCCAGGTTTTTAGACAATCGGCACATGAAAGTAGTAAGGTTGTTAGCCCTACTCACCGGCCGCCTTTAACCCACAGGAAAGATTCCTGGTACTCATTTCTTTATAGGCTCAGTCGCCCCCAGGGTCATAGTGCGACCGAAACGATTATATCAAGAAAAATTCCAGTGACACCATCGGGAATCGAACCCGTGACGTTCCGGTTTGTAGCGCAGTGCCTCAACCAACTGCGCCACCGCGTGCCCCATGATAAATGGTACACCCTGTATATCTGTACCTTAAAAGAAGTTACGTATTATTCGAAGATCTATGAACATCTTGAATTAAAGCCCTTACACTAGGCAGCACTTGTACTGCTTAACGTCACAAAACTTACATCCACTGTGCTGTTACTGTTCGTCTGTATTATGTTGGGTGAAAGTTACTTTGGTTAAGTTACTGTAAAGTAGGCACATGGCTTAGCACTGTATCGTCTGTATTATGTTGGTGAAAGTTACTTTGGTTAAGTTACTGTAAAGTAGGCACATGGACTTAGCACTGTATCGTCTGTATTATGTTGGGTGAAAGTTACTTGTTAAGTACTGTAAAGAGGCACATGGACTTAGCACTGTATCGTCTGTATTATGTTGGGTGAAAGTTACTTTGGTTAAGTTACTGTAAAGTAGGCACATGGACTTAGCACTGTGTCGTCTGTATTATGTTGGGTGAAAGTTAAATTTGGTTAAGATTACTGTAAAGTAGGCACATGGACTTAGCACTGTATCGTCTGTATTATGTTGGTGAAAGTACTTGGTATAAGTTACTGTAAAGTAGGCACATGGACTTAGCACTGTATCGTCTGTATTATGTTGGGTGAAAGTTACTTGTTAATACTGTAAAGTAGGCACATGGACTTAGCACTGTATCGTCTGTATTATGTTGGGTGAAATACTTGTTAAGTACTGTAAAGTAGGCACATGGACTTAGCACTGTATCGTCTGTATTATGTTGGGTGAAAGTTACTTGGTTAGTACTGAAGTAGGCACATGGACTTAGCACTGTATCGTCTGTATTATGTTGGAGATGGTAAAGTTACTGTAAAGTAGGCACATGGACTTAGCACTGTATCGTCTGTATTATGTTGGGTGAAAGTTACTTGTTAATACTGTAAGTAGGCACATGGACTTAGCACTGTATCGTCTGTATTATGTTGGGTGAAGTCTTTGGTAAGTTACTGTAAAGTAGGCACATGGACTTAGCACTGTATCGTCTGTATTATGTTGGGTGAAAGTACTTGGTAAGTACTGTAAAGTAGGCACATGGACTTAGCACTGTATCGTCTGTATTATGTTGGGTGAAAGTTACTTGTTAAGTACTGTAAAGTAGGCACATGGACTTAGCACTGTATCGTCTGTATTATGTTGGGTGAAAGTTACTTTGTTAAGTACTGTAAAGTAGGCACATGGACTTAGCACTGTATCGTCTGTATTATGTTGGTGAAAGTTACTTTGGTTAAGTTACTGTAAAGTAGGCACATGGACTTAGCACTGTATCGTCTGTATTATGTTGGGTGAAAGTTACTTGTTAAGTAGTAGTAGGCACATGGACTTAGCACTGTATCGTCTGTATTATGTTGGGTGAAAGTAACTTTGGTTAAGGTACTGTAAAGTAGGCACATGGACTTAGCACTGTATCGTCTGTATTATGTTGGGTGAAAGTACTGTTAAGTTACTGTAAAGTAGGCACATGGACTTAGCACTGTATCGTCTGTATTATGTTGGGTGAAAGTTACTTTGTTAAGTACTGTAAAGTAGGCACATGGACTTAGCACTGTATCGTCTGTATTATGTTGGGTGAAAGTTACTTTGTTAAGTTACTGTAAGTAGGCACATGGACTTAGCACTGTATCGTCTGTATTATGTTGGGTGAAAGTTACTGTAATAGTAGGCACATGGACTTAGCACTGTATCGTCTGATATTTAGTTGGGTGAAAGTTACTTTGGTTAAGTTACTGTAAAGTAGGCACATGGACTTAGCACTGTATCGTCTGTATTATGTTGGTTGAAAGTTACTGTAAAGTAGGCACATGGACTTAGCACTGTATCGTCTGTATTATGTTGGGTGAAAGTTACTTCTGTAAAGTAGGCACATGGACTTAGCACTGTATCGTCTGTATTATTGTATGGGTTAAGTTACTGTAAAGTAGGCACATGGACTTAGCACTGTATCGTCTGTATTATGTTGGGTGAAATGTTACTGTAAAGTAGGCACATGGACTTAGCACTGTATCGTCTGTATTATGTTGGGTGAAAGTTACTGTAAAGTAGGCACATGGACTTAGCACTGTATCGTCTGTATTATGTTGGGTGAAAGTTACTGTAAAGTAGGCACATGGACTTAGCACTGTATCGTCTGTATTATGTTGGGTGAAAGTTACTGTAAAGTAGGCACATGGACTTAGCACTGTATCGTCTGTATTATGTTGGGTGTGAAAGTACTTTGGTTAAGTTACTGTAAAGTAGGCACATGGACTTAGCTCTGTATTGTCTGTATTATGTTGGTGAAAGTTACTGTAAAGTAGGCACATGGACTTAGCACTGTATTTGTCTGTATTATGTTGGGTGAAAGTTACTGTAAAGTAGGCACATGGACTTAGCACTGTATCGTCTGTATTATGTTGGGTGAAAGTTACTGTAAAGTAGGCACATGGACTTAGCACTGTATCGTCTGTATTATGTTGGGTGAAAGTTACTGTAAAGTAGGCACATGGACTTAGCACTGTATCGTCTGTATTATGTTGGGTGAAAGTTACTGTAAAGTAGGCACATGGACTTAGCACTGTATCGTCTGTATTATGTTGGGTGAAAGTTACTGTAAAGTAGGCACATGGACTTAGCACTGTATCGTCTGTATTATGTTGGGTGAAAGTTACTGTAAAGTAGGCACATGGACTTAGCACTGTATCGTCTGTATTATGTTGGGTGAAAGTTACTGTAAAGTAGGCACATGGACTTAGCTCTGTATCGTCTGTATTATGTTGGGTGAAAGTTACTGTAAAGTAGGCACATGGACTTAGCACTGTATCGTCTGTATTATGTTGGGTGAAAGTTACTGTAAAGTAGGCACATGGACTTAGCACTGTATCGTCTGTATTATGTTGGGTGAAAGTTACTGTAAAGTAGGCACATGGACTTAGCACTGTATCGTCTGTATTATGTTTGTAGTGTTTGTGGTGAAGACTGTAATGCACGATGCCGTGTTATTGTGGTGAGTACTGAAGTAGAGGCTAGCGTGTGTTTGTTGTGAAAGTTCGTAATGACGTAGCATGTGGTTTGTTGTGAAGTTACTGTAAGTGCAAGGATCCGTGTCTGTATTAGTGGGTGAAGTTTAGTGGCAGGACTTCGATTTGTTGTGGTGATTGTAAGGCAGATGCGTTGTGTTAGTGTGAAGTTACTGAAGTAGGACAGGCTGCCTTATCGTTGATTTGTTGGGTAAGTTATGTAAAGTAGGCACAGATTAGCACGTATGTCTGTTAGTGGTGAGTTAGTAGTAGGATGGACTGCCGTCGTCGTATTATGTTGGAAAGTACTGTAAGTGCACAGGTTGCTGTATGTGTATAGTGGTGAATTGTATGCCTGGTGCCTGTAGTTGTTTATGTGGGTAGTAGTAAGTAGGTACTGGATTAGCACTGATCGTCTGATTATGTTGGTGAAAGTTATGTAAAGTATGGCAATGGACTTAGCGTATCTTGTATTATGTTGGGTGAATTACTTGGTAAAGTAGTACAAGATTAGCCTGTATGCTGTATATGTTGGGTGAAATGGTTACTGTAAAGTAGGCACATGGACTTAGCACTGTATCGTCTGTATTATGTTGGGTGAAAGTTACTGTAAAGTAGGCACATGGACTTAGCACTGTATCGTCTGTATTATGTTGGGTGAAAGTACTGTAAAGTTGCACATTGGATTGTAGTTCGTTGTATTATGTGGGTGAAAGTTACTGTAAAGTAGGCACAGGATTAGCTGTATCGTTGTATTATGTTGGGTGAAGTTAACTTTGGTTAAGATACTGTAAGTAGGCACAGGACTTAGCCTGTATCGTCTGTATTATGTTGGGTGAAAGTTACTGTAAAGTAGGCACATGGACTTAGCACTGTATCGTCTGTATTATGTTGGGTGAAAGTTACTGTAAAGTAGGCACATGGACTTAGCACTGTATCGTCTGTATTATGTTGGGTGAAAGTTACTGTAAAGTAGGCACATGGACTTAGCACTGTATCGTCTGTATTATGTTGGGTGAAAGTTACTGTAAAGTAGGCACATGGACTTAGCACTGTATCGTCTGTATTATGTTGGGTGAAAGTTACTGTAAAGTAGGCACATGGACTTAGCACTGTATCGTCTGTATTATGTTGGGTGAAAGTTACTGTAAAGTAGCACATGACTTAGCACTGTAATCGTCTGTATTATGTTGGGTGAAAGTTACTGTAAAGTAGGCACATGGACTTAGCACTGTATCGTCTGTATTATGTTGGGTGAAAGTTACTGTAAAGTAGGCACATGGACTTAGCACTGTATCGTCTGTATTATGTTGGGTGAAAGTTACTGTAAAGTAGGCACAGGACTTAGCACTGTATCGTCTGTATTATGTTGGGTGAAAGTTACTGTAAAGTAGGCACATGGACTTAGCACTGTATCGTCTGTATTATGTTGGTGAAAGTTACTGTAAAGTAGGCACATGGACTTAGCACTGTATCGTCTGTATTATGTTGGGTGAAAGTTACTGTAAAGTAGGCACATGGACTTAGCACTGTATCGTCTGTATTATGTTGGGTGAAAGTTACTGTAAAGTAGGCACATGGACTTAGCACTGTATCGTCTGTATTATGTTGGGTGAAAGTTACTGTAAAGTAGGCACATGGACTTAGCACTGTATCGTCTGTATTATGTTGGGTGAATTACTGTAATAGACATGGACTACACTGTACGTTAATGTGGTGAAAGTACGTAATAGGCACATGACTTAGCACTGTATCGTCTGTATTATGTTGGGTGAAAGTTACTGTAAAGTAGGCACATGGACTTAGCACTGTATCGTCTGTATTATGTTGGGTGAAGAATTGTAGTACTGTAAAGTAGGCACAAGGACTTAGCCTGTATCGTCTGTATTATGTTGGGTGAAAGTTACTGTAAAGTAGGCACATGGACTTAGCACTGTATCGTCTGTATTATGTTGGGTGAAAGTTACTGTAAAGTAGGCACATGGACTTAGCACTGTATCGTCTGTATTATGTTGGGTGAAAGTATACTGTAAGTAGAAGTACTAAGCACTGTATCGTCTGTATTATGTTGGGTGAAAGTTACTGTAAAGTAGGCACATGGACTTAGCACTGTATCGTCTGTATTATGTTGGGTGAAAGTTACTGTAAAGTAGGCACATGGACTTAGCACTGTATCGTCTGTATTATGTTGGGTGAAAGTTACTGTAAAGTAGGCACATGGACTTAGCACTGTATCGTCTGTATTATGTTGGGTGAAAGTTACTGTAAAGTAGGCACATGGACTTAGCACTGTATCGTCTGTATTATGTTGGGTGAAAGTTACTGTAAAGTAGGCACATGGACTTAGCACTGTATCGTCTGTATTATGTTGGGTGAAAGTTACTGTAAAGTAGGCACATGGACTTAGCACTGTATCGTCTGTATTATGTTGGGTGAAAGTTACTGTAAAGTAGGCACATGGACTTAGCACTGTATCGTCTGTATTATGTTGTGGTTGTGACAAGACTTACTGTATGTCTGTTTGTGGGTAAAGTTACTGTAAAGTAGGCACATGGACTTAGCACTGTATCGTCTGTATTATGTTGGGTGAAAGTTACTGTAAAGTAGGCACATGGACTTAGCACTGTATCGTCTGTATTATGTTGGGTGAAAGTTACTGTAAAGTAGGCACATGGACTTAGCACTGTATCGTCTGTATTATGTTGGGTGAAAGTTACTGTAAAGTAGGCACATGGACTTAGCACTGTATCGTCTGTATTATGTTGGTGAAAGTTACTGTATACACATGACTTAGCATGTGTCCTATATGTGATACTATAGGCACTGCTTATCTCTGTACTTATGTTGGGTGAAAGTTACTGTAAAGTAGGCACATGGACTTAGCACTGTATCGTCTGTATTATGTTGGGTGAAAGTTACTGTAAAGTAGGCACATGGACTTAGCACTGTATCGTCTGTATTATGTTGGGTGAAAGTTACTGTAAGTAGGCACATGGACTTAGCACTGTATCGTCTGTATTATGTTGGGTGAAAGTTACTTGTTAAAGTAAGGCACATGGACTTAGCCTGTATCGTCTGTATTATGTTGGGTGAAAGTTACTGTAAAGTAGGCACATGGACTTAGCACTGTATCGTCTGTATTATGTTGGGTGAAAGTTACTGTAAAGTAGGCACATGGACTTAGCACTGTATCGTCTGTATTATGTTGGGTGAAAGTTACTGTAAAGTAGGCACATGGACTTAGCACTGTATCGTCTGTATTATGTTGGGTGAAAGTTACTGTAAAGTAGGCACATGGACTTAGCACTGTATCGTCTGTATTATGTTGGGTGAAAGTTACTGTAAAGTAGGCACATGGACTTAGCACTGTATCGTCTGTATTATGTTGGGTGAAAGTTACTGTAAAGTAGGCACATGGACTTAGCACTGTATCGTCTGTATTATGTTGGGTGAAAGTTACTGTAAAGTAGGCACATGGACTTAGCACTGTATCGTCTGTATTATGTTGGGTGAAATTTACTGTAAAGTAGGCACATGGACTTAGCACTGTTCGTCTGTATTATGTTGGGTGAAAGTTACTGTAAAGTAGGCACATGGACTTAGCTCTGTATCGCTTGTATTATGTTGGTGAAGTAACTTTGGTTAAGATACTGTAAAGTAGGCACAAGGACTTAGCTCTGTATCGTCTGTATTATGTTGGGTGAAAGTTACTGTAAAGTAGGCACATGGACTTAGCACTGTATCGTCTGTTTATGTTGGGTGAAAGTTACTGTAAAGTAGACACATGGACTTAGCACTGTGTCGTCTGTATTATGTTGGGTGAAAGTAACTTTGGTTAGTACTGTAAAGTAGGCACAAGGACTTAGCTCTGTATCGTCTGTATTATGTTGGGTGAAAGTTACTGTAAAGTAGGCACATGGACTTAGCACTGTATCGTCTGTATTATGTTGGGTGAAAGTTACTGTAAAGTAGGCACATGGACTTAGCACTGTATCGTCTGTATTATGTTGGGTGAAAGTTACTGTAAAGTAGGCACATGGACTTAGCACTGTATCGTCTGTATTATGTTGGGTGAAAGTTACTGTAAAGTAGGCACATGGACTTAGCACTGTATCATCTGTATTATGTTGGGTGAAAGTTACTGTAAAGTAGGCACATGGACTTAGCACTGTATCGTCTGTATTATGTTGGGTGAAAGTTACTGTAAAGTAGGCACATGGACTTAGCACTGTATCGTCTGTATTATGTTGGGTGAAAGTTACTGTAAAGTAGGCACATGGACTTAGCACTGTATCGTCTGTATTATGTTGGGTGAAAGTTACTGTAAAGTAGGCACATGGACTTAGCACTGTATCGTCTGTATTATGTTGGGTGAAAGTTACTGTAAAGTAGGCACATGGACTTAGCACTGTATCGTCTGTATTATGTTGGGTGAAAGTTACTGTAAAGTAGGCACATGGACTTAGCACAGTATCGTCTGTATTATGTTGGGTGAAAGTTACTGTAAAGTAGGCACATGGACTTAGCACTGTATCGTCTGTATTATGTTGGGTGAAAGTTACTGTAAAGTAGGCACATGGACTTAGCACTGTGTCGTCTGTATTATGTTGGGTGAAATTTACTGTAAAGTAGGCACATGGACTTAGCTCTGTATCGGTTGTATTATGTTGGGTGAAAGTAACTTTGGTTAAGATACTGTAAAGTAGGCACAAGGACTTAGCTCTGTATCGTCTGTATTATGTTGGGTGAAAGTTACTGTAAAGTAGGCACATGGACTTAGCACTGTATCGTCTGTATTATGTTGGGTGAAAGTTACTGTAAAGTAGGCACATGGACTTAGCACTGTGTCGTCTGTATTATGTTGGGTGAAAGTAACTTTGGTTAAGATACTGTAAAGTAGGCACAAGGACTTAGCTCTGTATCGTCTGTATTATGTTGGGTGAAAGTTACTGTAAAGTAGGCACATGGACTTAGCACTGTATCGTCTGTATTATGTTGGGTGAAAGTTACTGTAAAGTAGGCACATGGACTTAGCACTGTATCGTCTGTATTATGTTGGGTGAAAGTTACTGTAAAGTAGGCACATGGACTTAGCACTGTATCGTCTGTATTATGTTGGGTGAAAGTTACTGTAAAGTAGGCACATGGACTTAGCTCTGTATCGTCTGTATTATGTTGGGTGAAAGTAACTTTGGTTAAGATACTGTAAAGTAGGCACAAGGACTTAGCTCTGTATCGTCTGTATTATGTTGGGTGAAAGTTACTGTAAAGTAGGCACATGGACTTAGCACTGTATCGTCTGTATTATGTTGGGTGAAAGTTACTGTAAAGTAGGCACATGGACTTAGCACTGTATCGTCTGTATTATGTTGGGTGAAAGTTACTGTAAAGTAGGCACATGGACTTAGCACTGTATCGTCTGTATTATGTTGGGTGAAAGTTACTGTAAAGTAGGCACATGGACTTAGCACTGTATCGTCTGTATTATGTTGGGTGAAAGTTACTGTAAAGTAGGCACATGGACTTAGCACTGTATCGTCTGTATTATGTTGGGTGAAAGTTACTGTACAGTAGGCACATGGACTTAGCTCTGTATCGTCTGTATTATGTTGGGTGAAAGTAACTTTGGTTAAGATACTGTAAAGTAGGCACAAGGACTTAGCTCTGTATCGTCTGTATTATGTTGGGTGAAAGTTACTGTAAAGTAGGCACATGGACTTAGCACTGTATCGTCTGTATTATGTTGGGTGAAAGTTACTGTAAATTAGACACATGGACTTAGCACTGTATCGTCTGTATTATGTTGGGTGAAAGTTACTGTAAAGTAGGCACATGGACTTAGCACTGTATCGTCTGTATTATGTTGGGTGAAAGTTACTGTAAAGTAGGCACAAGGACTTAGCTCTGTGTCGTCGTGGTGATATCGTAAGGCTATCTTCTGATGCTTTAACTCTGTAGTATACGTCGGCTAGACCAGTGGTATTCAACCTGGGGTACGCGTACCGCCGGGGGTACGCGAAGACATCTTAGGGGGTACGTAAAATTAAAAAAAAAATAAATATATTATTTCATGATAAACACTGAATAATCAGGGCCAGATTTAGGGTTAGCCACAACAGACCGGACGTAAGGACATGCGATTTGGGAGCGCCATTTGTGTCTCTCTCTCTCTCTCTCTCTCTCTCTCTTTATGCGATTCTTATCTGGGCGGCTAGTTTCATTTTATTCCACACAGTGCATATAATTTTGCTTTGCTAAAATACCTTTGTTCCTTTATTAATTTTTATACGATAGACAATAATATATTTGTTATTTAATAGCTTGACTCTCCTTTTTGTCATTTAAAACTTATTATTTAATTATGTGTGCGTTTGGAAGGTAAAGGGGGGAGAGCAATGAAAATGTATGAATAATGATAATAATAATAATAATAAATCTGAGCCCCTTAAAATCGAGATGTTAACAGTGTGCGGATCAGTAAGTTATTATATTATTATTATTTTCCTCATCTTTATGCTTTACTTATTTTATAACACTCTTGTATCTACAATTACCAGCACAATGTATTATTAGTTTCATTTAAAATAAGAGACAAACCAAAGACACTTTACATTAAGACCCACCTGCATTGCTGAGGTCATGTCGGACGTAACTGGTTGTGTGTTTATCGGGAGAAAATGTTAAAAACAGACGTTGTAGACAACAACCATAAGCAGACGTAGACAATAACCATAAACGGACGTTGTAGACAACAACCATAAACAGACGTTGAAGACAATGACCATAAACGGACGTTGTAGACAACAACCATAAACAGACGTTGAAGACAATGACCATAAACGGACGTTGTAGACAACGACCATAAACAGACGTTGTATACAACAACCATAAACAGACGTTGTAGACAACAACTATAAACGGACGTTGTAGACAATAACCATAAACAGACGTAGACAATAACCATAAACGGACGTTGTAGACAACAACCATAAACAGACGTTGTAGACAACAACCATAAACAGACGTTGTAGACAATAACCATAAACGGACGTTTTAGACAACAACCATAAACAGACGTTGTAGACAACAACCATAAACGGACGTTGTAGACAACAACCATAAACGGACGTTGTAGACAACAACCATAAACGGACGTTGTAGACAACAACCATAAACGGACGTTGTAGACAACAACCATAAACAGACGTTGTAGACAACAACCATAAACATACGTTGTAGACAACAACCATGAACAGACGTTGTAGACAAGAACCATAAACGGACGTTGTAGACAACAACCATAAACAGGACGTAGACAATAACCATAAACGGACGTTGTAGACAATAACCATAAACAGACGTAGACAAAAACATAAACGGACGTTGTAGACAACAACCATGAACAGACGTTGTAGACAACAACCATAAACAGACGTTGTAGACAATAACCATAAACGGACGTGTTTAGACAACAACCATAAACAGACGTTGTAGACAACAACCATAAACGGACGTTGTAGACAAACCATAAACAGACGTTGTAGACAAAACCATAAACAGGACGTTAGACAACAACCATAAACAGACGTTGTAGACAACAACCATAAACAGACGTTGTAGACAAAACCATAAACAGACGTTGTAGACAAGAACCATAAACAGACGTTGTAGACAACAACCATGAACAGACGTTGTAGACAACAACCATAAACAGACGTTGTAGACAAGAACCATAAACAGACGTTGTAGACAACAACCATGAACAGACGTTGTAGACAACAACCATAAACAGACGTTGTAGACAACAACCATAAACAGACTTGTAGACAACCATAAACAGACGTTGTAGACAACAACCATAAACATACTTGTAGACAAACCATAAACAGACGTTGTAGACAACACCATAAACGGACGTTGTAGACAACAACCATAAACAGACGTTGTAGACAACAACCATAAACAGACGTTGTAGACAGCAACCATAAAACAGACGTAGACAACAACATAAACAGACGTTAGACAACAACCATAAACAGACGTAGACAACAACCGTAAACAGACGTAGACAACAACCATAAACAGACGTAGACAACAACCTAAAACAGAAGTAGACCAAACAACCATAAACAGACGTAGACAACAACCATAAACAGACGTAGACAACAACCATAAACAGACGTAGACAACAACCATAAACAGACGTAGACAACAACCATAAACAGACGTAGACAACAACAATAAACAGACGTAGACAACAACCATAAACAGACGTAGACAACAACCATAAACAGACGTAGACAACAACATAAAACAGACATAAGTAGACAACAACCATAAACAGATGTAGACAACAACCATAAACAGACGTAGACAAGAACCATAAACACATTTATCTGTAGCTCTGCTTGCAATTTCGCGGTAAGTCCTGAGGTTTAAAGGTAGGCCCAAAAACGAAACCGTCTTAATGCTCTGACCTACAGGATGGTGCGCCGAATCTACGTATCTTACGCACGGTCAGCAGAATTATACGCGGGTTTCTTACACAGAATGTTACTCAGATTGGACAGTAAATATGGAAAATACGGGTAGAAATATATTTACAGCCATACGAAACGTGCGGAGTTAATTATAGACTAACGCCACGAAACTGACAGAGACGCACAATATTGCTGTGGGCATGTTCTGTGTCAAAGTCTTACCTAACCGGAAAAAAATTGGAAAATGAGGGTAAAGTTACGTTTATGCCATTACGAAAAATTTAGGTTCCACTGTATGTATTATCACAAAACTTACAATTGCACACTGGCATTACATGGAGAACTTCTTTACCAAATTTCACACAAATCGAACGAGAAATACGGAAAGTAACGTAAAGGTAAAGGTCTCCCTACAACAGGCCACGAAGGCCCAGAGGGGGAGTAGAGGTATAGCTGTACTCTTTCTCTGACCTCGGCGCTAGATGTGGGTGGGTGGTCAACGCCACACTCCGACCGCTTTACCCCCGGGAAAGAGACCCGGTACGCATTGTACACGAGGCTGGGTTGGCCCCCAGGGCCGGTCTGGACGGGTGCTGAAAATCTCGCCTCCGCCGGGATTCGATCCCCGGACCGTCCAGCCCGTAGCGAGTCGCTATATCGACTGAGCTATCGCGGCCTACATACGGGAAGTAAGGGTACAAATTAATGATGTCACTGAGCAGGTTTTGACAACACTCACGCTTTCTACACGACTTCCTCTAAAGAACCCCTGCCCCGAATTTCATAAATATCAGAGAAATTATTTGGCCATAAATGCCATGTAACAGACAGAGAGAGAAAAGGAGAGACGGATGGGCTGACGTGGTCTCCACATAGAGGTTGGTTTGGTTTGCGAAGAACGCCAGAAAGCAGCTGTAACAGAGTTATAAAGAAGCTGCTGCAGAAGGCAGGACTGCCCACACGTGTCCGTCTGTCTGTCTGCATCACTGCACCTTCATTTCGTCAGCCGTTTGATTCCTACAGTTAATAATCTGCTCTGAGTTTTGGTCTGCACATGCGCAGTAGCTGCTTGCGTGTGTTGCTTTTCAAGTCTAATAATTAAACTCAGAGGGGAAAAATAATTCAAGGGAATTGAAGTAAAGCAAAAACTGAGAGTATCCCAAAATTGCATCTGATTCTGAGAATATTGGATAACTAGCATAAAACTGTTTGAAAATTTTAAGGGATGTTGTCAAAAACAGAACTCGTAAGGCAGATGGACTAAATGACACGTGGAGGTCTGTAACTGTGGATATTGTGATTATTCTTAGGTGTATTATTTCATAGCAGACGCAAATGCTGAAAATATTAACCTTTTAAAGACGAAACATGTAGTTTTATATAAGGACCCAGTCCGTACCGCGCAGTAAACACACTCCGTCTCAGTTATACAAACCAGTCAGTTAATGTTGTACAGTGAAATAATCGCTGTTTGTTCTGAGATCCACACAAAACACATAAATACAGTCCGTACCGCGCAGTAAACACACTCCGTCTCAGTTATACAAACCAGTCAGTTAATGTTGTACAGTGAAATAATCGCTGTTTGTTCTGAGATCCACACAAAACACATAAATACAGTCCGTACCGCGCAGTAAACACACTCCGTCTCAGTTACACAAACCAGTCAGTTAATGTTGTACAGTGAAATAATCGCTGTTTGTTCTGAGATCCACACAAAACACATAAATACAGTCCGTACCGCGCAGTAAACACACTCCGTCTCAGTTATACAAACCTAGTCAGTTAATGTTTGTACAGTGAAATTTTTTTGAGATCCACACAAAACACATAAATACAGTCCGTACCGCGCAGTAAAACACTCCGTCTCAGTGTTATACAAACCAGTCAGTTAATGCTGTACAGTGAAATAATCGCTGTTTGACTGAGATACACACAAAACAATAAATACAGTCCGTACCGCGCAGTAAACACACTCCGTCTCAGTTATACAAACCAGTCAGTTAATGTTGTACAGTGAAATAATCGCTGTTTGGTTCTGAGATCCACAACAAAACACATTAAAAACAGTCCGTACCGCGCAGTAAACACACTCCGTCTCAGTTATACAAACTAGTCAGTTAATGTTGTACAGTGAAATAATCGCTGTTTGTTCTGAGATCCACACAAAACACATAAATACAGTCCGTACCGCGCAGTAAACACACTCCGTCTCAGTTATACAAACCAGTCAGTTAATGTTGTACAGTGAAATAATCGCTGTTTGTTCTGAGATCCACACAAAACACATAAATACAGTCCGTACCGCGCAGTAAACACACTCCGTCTCAGTTATACAAACCAGTCAGTTAATGTTGTACAGTGAAATAATCGCTGTTTGTTCTGAGATCCACACAAAACACATAAATACAGTCCGTACCGCGCAGTAAACACACTCCGTCTCAGTTATACAAACCAGTCAGTTAATGTTGTACAGTGAAATAATCGCTGTTTGTTCTGAGATCCACACAAAACACATAAATACAGTCCGTACCGCGCAGTAAACACACTCCGTCTCAGTTATACAAACCAGTCAGTTAATGTTGTACAGTGAAATAATCGCTGTTTGTTCTGAGATCCACACAAAACACATAAATACAGTCCGTACCGCGCAGTAAACACACTCCGTCTCAGTTATACAAACCAGTCAGTTAATGTTGTACAGTGAAATAATCGCTGTTTGTTCTGAGATCCACACAAAACACATAAATACAGTCCGTACCGCGCAGTAAACACACTCCGTCTCAGTTATACAAACCAGTCAGTTAATGTTGTACAGTGAAATAATCGCTGTTTGTCTGAGATCCACACAAAACACATAAATACAGTCCGTACCGCGCAGTAAACACACTCCGTCTCAGTTAACAAACCAGTCAGTTAATGTTGTACAGTGAAATAATCGCTGTTTGTTCTGAGATCCACACAAAACACATAAATACAGTCCGTACCGCGCAGTAAACACACTCCGTCTCAGTTATACAAACAGTCAGTTAATGTTGTACAGTGAAATAATCCTGTTTGTTCTGAGATCCACACAAAACACATAAATACAGTCCGTACCGCGCAGTAAACACACTCCGTCTCAGTTATACAAACCAGTCAGTTAATGTTGTACAGTGAAATAATCGCTGTTTGTTCTGAGATCCACACAAAACACATAAATACAGTCCGTACCGCGCAGTAAACACACTCCGTCTCAGTTATACAAACTAGTCAGTTAATGTTGTACAGTGAAATAATCGCTGTTTGTTCTGAGATCCACACAAAACACATAAATACAGTCCGTACCGCGCAGTAAACACACTCCGTCTCAGTTATACAAACAGTCAGTTAATGTTGTACAGTGAAATAATCGCTGTTTTGTACTGAGATCCACACAAAACACATAAATACAGTCCGTACCGCGCAGTAAACACACTCCGTCTCAGTTATACAAACCAGTCAGTTAATGTTGTACAGTGAAATAATCGCTGTTTGTTCTGAGATCCACACAAAACACATAAATACAGTCCGTACCGCGCAGTAAACACACTCCGTCTCAGTTATACAAACCAGTCAGTTAATGTTGTACAGTGAAATAATCGCTGTTTGTACTGAGATCCACACAAAACACATAAATACAGTCCGTACCGCGCAGTAAACACACTCCGTCTCAGTTATACAAACCAGTCAGTTAATGTTGTACAGTGAAATAATCGCTGTTTGTACTGAGATCCACACAAAACACATAAATACAGTCCGTACCGCGCAGTAAACACACTCCGTCTCAGTTATACAAACAGTCAGTTAATGTTGTACAGTGAAATAATCGCTGTTTGTTCTGAGATCCACACAAAACACATAAATACAGTCCGTACCGCGCAGTAAACACACTCCGTCTCAGTTATACAAACCAGTCAGTTAATGTTGTACAGTGAAATAATCGCTGTTTGTACTGAGATCCACACAAAACACATAAATACAGTCCGTACCGCGCAGTAAACACACTCCGTCTCAGTTATACAAACCAGTCAGTTAATGTTGTACAGTGAAATAATCGCTGTTTGTACTGAGATCCACACAAAACACATAAATACAGTCCGTACCGCGCAGTAAACACACTCCGTCTCAGTTATACAAACCAGTCAGTTAATGTTGTACAGTGAAATAATCGCTGTTTGTACTGAGATCCACACAAAACACATAAATACAGTCCGTACCGCGCAGTAAACACACTCCGTCTCAGTTATACAAACCAGTCAGTTAATGTTGTACAGTGAAATAATCGCTGTTTGTACTGAGATCCACACAAAACACATAAATACAGTCCGTACCGCGCAGTAAACACACTCCGTCTCAGTTAACAAACAGTCAGTTAATGTTGTACAGTGAAATAATCGCTGTTTGTTACTGAGATCCACACAAAACACATAAATACAGTCCGTACCGCGCAGTAAACACACTCCGTCTCAGTTAACAAACTAGTCAGTTAATGTTGTACAGTGAAATAATCTCTGTTTGTTCTGAGATCCACACAAAACACATAAATACAGTCCGTACCGCGCAGTAAACACACTCCGTCTCAGTTATACAAACCAGTCAGTTAATGCTGTACAGTGAAATAATCGCTGTTTGTACTGAGATCCACACAAAACACATAAATACAGTCCGTACCGCGCAGTAAACACACTCCGTCTCAGTTATACAAACCAGTCAGTTAATGTTGTACAGTGAAATATCGCTGTTTGTACTGAGATCCACACAAAACACATAAATACAGTCCGTACCGCGCAGTAAACACACTCCGTCTCAGTTATACAAACCAGTCAGTTAATGTTGTACAGTGAAATAATCGCTGTTTGTTCTGAGATCCACACAAAACACATAAATACAGTCCGTACCGCGCAGTAAACACACTCCGTCTCAGTTATACAAACCAGTCAGTTAATGTTGTACAGTGAAATAATCGCTGTTTGTACTGAGATCCACACAAAACACATAAATACAGTCCGTACCGCGCAGTAAACACACTCCGTCTCAGTTATACAAACCAGTCAGTTAATGTTGTACAGTGAAATAATCGCTGTTTGTACTGAGATCCACACAAAACACATAAATACAGTCCGTACCGCGCAGTAAACACACTCCGTCTCAGTTACACAAACCAGTCAGTTAATGTTGTACAGTGAAATAATCGCTGTTTGTACTGAGATCCACACAAAACACATAAATACAGTCCGTACCGCGCAGTAAACACACTCCGTCTCAGTTACACAAACCAGTCAGTTAATGTTGTACAGTGAAATAATCGCTGTTTGTTCTGAGATCCACACAAAACACATAAATACAGTCCGTACCGCGCAGTAAACACACTCCGTCTCAGTTATACAAACCAGTCAGTTAATGCTGTACAGTGAAATAATCGCTGTTTGTTCTGAGATCCACACAAAACACATAAATACACTGTGTGGGCAGAACGTGGAATTGTTGAATATTATACCTAGTGGTACATATAGTAACCACTGGGCTTTCAAGTGTTAAGTACATATTCGTGTCTCATGAAAGGAATGACGGAGAAAATTACAACTATTAAATCCTATTAAGATAATGTCAAACTTCAGATATTTCGATATCAAGATCGTTAGCATTAATTAATTAGTAGCAGGTAATGCGTGCTACTAATTTACCCATCGTCTGTTATCTTGTAAAGATTAACATGCACAGAACTGTAATTGTGTGGGTGTTAAACTTGGTCTGTCGCATTAAAGAAGGACACAGGCTGAGGGTGTTCGAGAACTAGGCACTGCTGAGTGAGATATTTTGGCTTATGATGAAGTTTCAGAAGACTGGAGTTAACTGCATAATGGGGAGCTTCATGATTGTGCTGCTCAGTAAATGTTACTGGGGCGACTGAATAAAAAAAGAGGAGGCTGGGACGTGAACGTAGAAGGCAGAGGAGAAATGCATACAACATTTCACTGAGTAAACCTGAAAGAAAGAGGCAACTTGCAAAACATAGGCATAGTTGGAAGTAGGATATTAAAAACAGATCTTAAAGTAAAAGGATTGGAATGCATGGATTGGATTAATTTGTGTCAGGTTAGGGACAATTATCTCGCTGTTGTTAACACGGTAATGAACTTTCAGTTTCAATAAAACGGAAATTTTTCTTGACTAGCTGAGGAACTATTAGCTTATCAAGAAGAAGTACTGCACTACGTGGAGTTAGTAACAAAACTAGACAGAATGGTAATATTAGTAACCGGTTCTGCTGCCGAGAGGAATTTATTTCGGTAAAGTTTGTCACGCGAACTCAAACAGCTTGCATTGCTGCAGCCCCGACTGATCCTTTCACATCCTTGTCAATTCATCTCTCACGATTCATCCTGCCGTCAACGCCGTAGAACCTCAGATGCTGACAGTGTCGTTAAACAAGCAACCAATACAAATCGTACATTCACACTACCACAGACACTCACAATTAGCGACAGATTACTGCAGTCCTTTTGCTCAATAACTGGTGTGATGTGACCTTAAGTCCTTGGGGAAGAAGTTCCTAATGTTTCGAAGGATTTTAACGTCTTCATCTTCAGGATCAAATTCTATAATTGTCCTTCGAAATGTCGGCAACTACTCACCCGATATAGCGTCATATCCCAGAAGACTTAGTGTATGTACTCTTCGTCGAGGGGCACGCGGTGGCGCAGTCGGTTGAGGCACTACGCTACAAACCAGAAGGTCGCGGGTTCGATTCCCGATGGTGTCATTACAATTTTTCATTAACATAATCGTTTCGGTCGCACTATGGCCCTGGGGTCGACTCAGCCTCTAACAGAAATGAGTACCAGGAATATTTCCTGGGGAGTAAAGGCGGCCGGTGCGTAGGGCTGACAACCTTGCCACCTTCATGTGCCGATTGTCTATAAATCTGGGAGCCTCAACCTCCTGGAACACTAAGGGCCTGTAATGGGATTGTAATGGGATTGCTTTACATTTTTTTTACTCTTCGTCGAGCTTATTACACTTGAAGATAGAAAGACTACGTGCTTTCGAAACGTCGGTTATCACTGACCCCGTAACACAGCTTTATAGCCCACAAAACATGATTTATTATTTTTTATTATATATTTCTGCCGATCCCAGTGGCCGTGCGGTCTAAGGCGTCGGTCTTCGGCCGCTCGCTTACTGGGATCGTGGGTTTGAATCCCGCCTGGGGCATGGATGTGTGTCTGTTGTGAGTGCTGTGTGTTGTCAGGTAGAGGTCTGTGCGTCGGGCTGATCACTCGTCCAGAGGAGTCCTACCGAGTGTGGTGTGTCTCAAATGTGTGTGACCATGAAACCTCGACGAAACGAGGAGGCCCAGGCCATATAGGGCTGTCGAGCTATAGGAAAAAAAATTATATATATATATATATACCGTTTATTTTGATAACTAATTAGTTTTATTTCAATCCAACAAAAGCACCTCACTTACTTCAATCCAACAAAAGCACCTCACTTACTTCAATCCAACAAAAGCACCTCACTTACTTCAATCCAACAAAAGCACCTCACTTACTTCAATCCAACAAAAGCACCTCACTTACTTCAATCCAACAAAAGCAACCTCAAAAATTACTTCAATCCAACAAAAGCACCTCACTTACTTCAATCCAACAAAAGCACCTCACTTACTTCAATCCAACAAAAGCACCTCACTTACTTCAATCCAACAAAAGCACCTCACTTACTTCAATCCAACAAAAGCACCTCACTTACTTCAATCCAACAAAAGCACCTCACTTACTTCAATCCAACAAAAGCACCTCACTTACTTCAATCCAACAAAAGCACCTCACTTACTTCAATCCAACAAAAGCACCTCACTTACTTCAATCAACAAAAGCACCTCACTTACTTCAATCCAACAAAGCACCTCACTTACTTCAATCCAACAAAAGCACCTCACTTACTTCAATCCAACAAAAGCACCTCACTTTACTTCAATCCAACAAAAGCACCTCACTTACTTCAATCCAACAAAAGCACCTCACTTACTTCAATCCAACAAAAGCACCTCACTTACTTCAATCCAACAAAAGCACCTCACGTTACTTCAATCCAACAAAAGCACCTCACTTACTTCAATCCAACAAAGCACCTCACTTACTTCAATCCAACAAAAGCACCTCACTTACTTCAATCCAACAAAAGCACCTCACGTACTTCAATCCAACAAAAGCACCTCACTTACTTCAATCCAACAAAAGCACCTCACTTACTTCAATCCAACAAAAGCACCTCACTTACTTCAATCCAACAAAAGCACAAGCATATATCACTCTCTACCTCCTATTCACACTATCTTCACAACCTCCATACAAATCTATCAACGCCCTCTCTAAAGCCTCTCTTCACAAAGCCTATCTAATCACAAGCATACTCATAAACTCTTCACAAGACCTCACTTACTTCATCCAAAACACCTCACTACCATCAACAAAAGCCCTCACTTACTTCAATCCACAAAGCACTCACTTACTTCAATCCACAAAAGCACCTCACTTACTTCAATCAACAAAGCACCTCACTTATTCAATCCAACAAAGCACCTCACGTACTTCAATCCAACAAAATCACCACTTACTTCATCCAACAAAAGCACCTCACTTCCAACAACAAAAGCACCTCACTTACTTCAACCAACAAAAGCACTCACTTACTTCATCCACAAAAGCACCTACTTACTTCAATCCACAAAACACATACTCTCATCAACACCACATCACTATCACCACAAAAACCACACACTCACTATCAATCCAACACCCACCACCACAAACCTCCTACTAATCCCAAACCCTCCTACTCAACCAACAACCCCACTACTAATCCACAAAAGCACCTACTTATCAATCCAACAAAAGCACCTCTACTCCAACAAAACACTCACTTACTTCAATCCACAAAGCCCTACTTACTTCATCCAACAAAAGCACCTCACTTACTTCAATCCAACAAAAGCACCTCCTATTCAATCCAACAAAGCACCTACTCTTCATCCAACAAAAGCACCTCAGTATTCAACACAAAGCACCTCACTTACTTCATCAACAAAAGCACCTCATTACTTCATCCAACAAAAGCACCTCATTATTCATCCAACAAAGCACCTCAGTACTTCAATCCAACAAAGCACTACGTACTTCAATCCAACAAAAGCACCTCACTACTTCAATCAACAAAAGCCCTCACTTACTTCAATCAACAAAGCACCTCCTTACTTCAATCCAACAAAGCACCTCACTTACTTCATCCACAAAAGCACCTCACTTCTTCATCAACAAAAGCCCTCACTTACTTCAATCAACAAAGCACCTCACTTACTTCAATCCACAAAGACCACTACTTCAATCAACAAAGCACCTCACTACTTCAATCCAACAAAGCACTCACTTACTTCATCAACAAAAGCACCTCATACTTCATCAACAAAAGCACCTCACTTACTTCAATCAACAAAAGCACCTCACTACTTCAATCCAACAAAAGCACCTCACTTACTTAAATCCAACAAAAGCCCTCACTACTTCAATCAACAAAAGCACCTCACTTACTTCAATCCAACAAAGACCTCACTTACTTCAATCCAACAAAAGCACCTCACTTACTTCAATCCAACAAAAGCACCTCACTACTTCAATCCAACAAAAGCACCTCACTTACTTCAATCCAACAAAAGCACCTAACTTACTTCAATCCAACAAAGCACCTCACTTACTTCAATCCAACAAAAGCACCTCACTTACTTCAATCCAACAAAAGCACCTCACTTACTTCAATCCAACAAAAGCACCTCACGTACTTCAATCCAACAAAAGCACCTCACTTACTTCAATCCAACAAAAGCACCTCACTTACTTCAATCCAACAAAAGCACCTCACTTACTTCAATCCAACAAAAGCACCTCACGTACTTCAATCCAACAAAAGCACCTCACTTACTTCAATCCAACAAAAGCACCTCACTTACTTCAATCCAACAAAAGCACCTCACTTACTTCAATCCAACAAAAGCACCTCAGTTACTTCAATCCAACAAAAGCACCTCACTTACTTCAATCCAACAAAAGCAACTCACTTACTTCAATCCAACAAAAGCACCTCACTTACTTCAATCCAACAAAAGCACCTCACTTACTTCAATCCAACAAAAGCACCTCACTTACTTCAATCCAACAAAAGCACCTCACTTACTTCAATCCAACAAAAGCACCTCACTTACTTCAATCCAACAAAAGCACCTCACTTACTTCAATCCAACAAAAGCACCTCACTTACTTCAATCCTACAAAAGCACCTCACTTACTTCAATCCAACAAAAGCACCTCACTTACTTCAATCCAACAAAAGCACCTCACTTACTTCAATCCAACAAAAGCACCTCACTTACTTCAATCCAACAAAAGCACCTCACTTACTTCAATCCAACAAAAGCACCTCACTTACTTCAATCCAACAAAAACACCTCACTTACTTCAATCCAACAAAAGCACCTCACTTACTTCAATCCAACAAAAGCACCTCACGTACTTCAATCATTTCTTGCCCCTTCAGTTTATGTTACTGTGCATAGCCAACTGGCAAACACAACTTTATTACGTTATAATATTTCATAATACAGGTCATACACAAAAGAATGGTGCGATATCATCAGTGAATTCACTGATGATATCGCACCATTCTTTTGTGTATACCCTGTACAACTAAGTAATCGTTTTAATAACAAGAAACACTGAAGACAGACAAGCTAATTACTGTGAACACAAAGACAGTGACATTTAGTGCTGGTGACTTACAGTAATTGTGTGTTGTGACAGTGAGTGAAAGACAGTTGGGTGTATTGAAGATTGTGAACTGTCGACGACCGCCCTGAGGATGGCACAATGTGTGCCGAAACATATGTAGGGACAAGAAAACACTAAAATAGTGTAGTGCATTTGTTGGATTGAAATAAAATTAATTAACTGTTTTCTTATTGGTCATTGTACATTGTACATTGTACATTGTACAATGTCATCCAGTTCTTCGGCTGCGGGCTTGGTAAGACTACAAATAAGCACAACCTCTGTACATTCGTCAATTCGTCAGCTTGCAATAAACACACATCTACGGGCCTACAGTTTACGGAAACACTGTCGGTATAGCAATGACACGGGACACATAAATACACTGTGCGGATAGAATGCGAAGTGTCGTATGTTATGTCGTTTGGTGCATATAGTTACCAGTGTTAATATATCTCTGCTATTGCAGCTAGAAGACCAGCTGCACAACGTACTGCCCCGAGTACCTGTACCACTCCAGGAGGCTACGGTCAGACTTCTCAGTCGGGACTCGAGGCAGAGACCCACAGCTCAGCTTCTGTCCCTCATCAAGTACTTCAGGTAAGTCCACATCGTCTTCCCCAAGCCGCATGTTGCATATACTGACAGGCAGGGAAGTGTGTAGTTAAACAGAGACGTAGGGGCGTGGAGGGGGGGTAAACTTCACGATTACGTTCATGCTTAACCTTGGCACTGATGATGCATTACCTCTGCGACCCATTTGTTAGGAGGCTGGGTGGAGCCAAGTATTGTTATTTAGTAACTGCAGGTGAATTGCCGTTGAGTGCTGACGAATACGGAAACTGTACTGCTTTGTGAAGGTGCTGGTAAGATGAGTGGAGAGCGTTGGTGGGGTGATACTGACAGGGGGAACTGAAGTATGAAGTGTAACCTGACCTGTAATTAAAGATTGAGTCCGTACCGCGCAGTAAACACACTCCGTCTCAGTTATACAAACCAGTCAGTTAATGTTGTACAGTGAAATAATCGCTGTTTGTTCTGAGATCCACACAAAACACATAAATACAGTCCGTACCGCGCAGTAAACACACTCCATCTCAGTTATACAAACCAGTCAGTTAATGTTGTACAGTGAAATAATCGCTGTTTGTTCTGAGATCCACACAAAACACATAAATACAGTCCGTACCGCGCAGTAAACACACTCCGTCTCAGTTATACAAACCAATCAGTTAATGTTGTACAGTGAAATAATCGCTGTTTGTTCTGAGATCCACACAAAACACATAAATACAGTCCGTACCGCGCAGTAAACACACTCCGTCTCAGTTATACAAACCAGTCAGTTCATGTTGTACATTGAAATAATCGCTGTTTGTTCTGAGATCCACACAAAACACATAAATACAGTCCGTACCGCGCAGTAAACACACTTCGTCTCAGTTATACAAACCAGTCAGTTAATGCTGTACAGTGAAATAATCGCTGATTGTTCTGAGATCCACACAAAACACATAAATACAGTTCGTACCGCGCAGTAAACACACTCCGTCTCAGTTATACAAACCAGTCAGTTAATGTTGTACATTGAAATAATCGCTGTTTGTTCTGAGATCCACACAAAACACATAAATACAGTCCGTACCGCGCAGTAAACACACTCCGTCTCAGTTATACAAACCAGTCAGTTAATGCTGTACAGTGAAATAATCGCTGTTTGTTCTGAGATCCACACAAAACACATAAATACAGTCCGTACCGCGCAGTAAACACACTCCGTCTCAGTTATACAAACCAGTCAGTTAATGTTGTACAGTGAAATAATCGCTGTTTGTTCTGAGATCCACACAAAACACATAAATACAGTCCGTACCGCGCAGTAAACACACTCCGTCTCAGTTATACAAACCAGTCAGTTAATGTTGTACAGTGAAATAATCGCTGTTTGTTCTGAGATCCACACAAAACACATAAATACAGTCCGTACCACGCAGTAAACACACTCCGTCTCAGTTATACAAACCAGTCAGTTAATGCTGTACAGTGAAATAATCGCTGTTTGTTCTGAGATCCACACAAAACACATAAATACAGTCCGTACCGCGCAGTAAACACACTCCGTCTCAGTTATACAAACCAGTCAGTTAATGCTGTACAGTGAAATAATCGCTGTTTGTTCTGAGATCCACACAAAACACATAAATACAGTCCGTACCGCGCAGTAAACACACTCCGTCTCAGTTATACAAACCAGTCAGTTAATGCTGTACAGTGAAATAATCGCTGTTTGTTCTGAGATCCACACAAAACACATAAATACAGTTCGTACCGCGCAGTAAACACACTCCGTCTCAGTTATACAAACCAGTCAGTTAATGTTGTACAGTGAAATAATCGCTGTTTGTTCTGAGATCCACACAAAACACATAAATACAGTTCGTACCGCGCAGTAAACACACTCCGTCTCAGTTATACAAACCAGTCAGTTAATGTTGTACAGTGAAATAATCGCTGTTTGTTCTGAGATCCACACAAAACACATAAATACAGTTCGTACCGCGCAGTAAACACACTCCGTCTCAGTTATACAAACCAGTCAGTTAATGTTGTACAGTGAAATAATCGCTGTTTGTTCTGAGATCCACACAAAACACATAAATACAGTTCGTACCGCGCAGTAAACACACTCCGTCTCAGTTATACAAACCAGTCAGTTAATGTTGTACAGTGAAATAATCGCTGTTTGTTCTGAGATCCACACAAAACACATAAATACAGTTCGTACCGCGCAGTAAACACACTCCGTCTCAGTTATACAAACCAGTCAGTTAATGCTGTACAGTGAAATAATCGCTGTTTGTTCTGAGATCCACACAAAACACATAAATACAGTCCGTACCGCGCAGTAAACACACTCCGTCTCTGTTATACAAACCAGTCAGTTAATGCTGTACAGTGAAATAATCGCTGTTTGTTCTGAGATCCACACAAAACACATAAATACACTGTGTGGGCAGAACGTAGAATTGTTGAATGTTAAACGTGGTGGTACATATAGTAACCACTGGGCTATAGATGTTTCAGTGTCATCTTGTCTAAACCATAAGCTGTCTGTGTCCCTACAAACAAGACATGTACATCTGTACAGTTCCTTCAGCAACACATTCATAACCACAGCAGCGCTCTGTGGTTCTCAGGCGATGACGCTGCTTGTGCAATTTAGACGTCGCCGAAGCTTGAACGCTGAGGCGCGCGGACTTGCGGTCGATAAGGGCCGCTACAACACACTTCAATTTGAATCCGTTTGCATGAATTTCCCTCATGCCCTTTTCGTTATCATAGTACGTTGTCATGGCAACTTGACTCGCAATTTTTGTACCTCAGTCTGAGTTAAATTCTGTAGTTTTTAACGAGGGACCTCTTTTAATCTCGAATGGAAATGTCACTAAAGTTTTTAGATATTTTTATGTGGGCTCTGTGCTACCATTTACAGACAGAGCAGCTTATCTGGTATCTGTGACGTCACGGGCGTGAGGTTGCATGGCAACAGATACGGACAGCTGTTTTTGTAACTTCTTACAGTAAATAGGGATTATTTCCCTACACAACATTAACCGATGTCATTTTTATGGAGATGTGAGAAGGGAGCTGAAATTTGTCCATTTTTCTTAACCCTTTAAGGCCCAGTGGTTACTATATGTACCACCACGTTTAACATTCACAAATTCTACGTTCTGCCCACACAGTGTATTTATGTGTTTTGTGTGGATCTCAGAACAAACAGCGATTATTTCACTGTACAACATTAACTGACTGGTTTGTATAACTGAGACGGAGTGTGTTTACTGCGCGGTACGGACTGTATTTATGTGTTTTGTGTGGATCTCAGAACAAACAGCGATTATTTCACTGTACAACATTAACTGACTGGTTTGTATAACTGAGACGGAGTGTGTTTACTGCGCGGTACGGACTGTATTTATGTGTTTTGTGTGGATCTCAGAACAAACAGCGATTATTTCACTGTACAACATTAACTGACTGGTTTGTATAACTGAGACGGAGTGTGTTTACTGCGCGGTACGGACTGTATTTATGTGTTTTGTGTGGATCTCAGAACAAACAGCGATTATTTCACTGTACAGCATTAACTGACTGGTTTGTATAACTGAGACGGAGTGTGTTTACTGCGCGGTACGGACTGTATTTATGTGTTTTGTGTGGATCTCAGAACAAACAGCGATTATTTCACTGTACAGCATTAACTGACTGGTTTGTATAACTGAGACGGAGTGTGTTTACTGCGCGGTACGGACTGTATTTATGTGTTTTGTGTGGATCTCAGAACAAACAGCGATTATTTCACTGTACAACATTAACTGACTGGTTTGTATAACCGAGACGGAGTGTGTTTACTGCGCGGTACGGACTGTATTTATGTGTTTTGTGTGGATCTCAGAACAAACAGCGATTATTTCACTGTACAACATTAACTGACTGGTTTGTATAACTGAGACGGAGTGTGTTTACTGCGCGGTACGGACTGTATTTATGTGTTTTGTGTGGATCTCAGAACAAACAGCGATTATTTCACTGTACAGCATTAACTGACTGGTTTGTATAACTGAGACGGAGTGTGTTTACTGCGCGGTACGGACTGTATTTATGTGTTTTGTGTGGATCTCAGAACAAACAGCGATTATTTCACTGTACAGCATTAACTGACTGGTTTGTATAACTGAGACGGAGTGTGTTTACTGCGCGGTACGGACTGTATTTATGTGTTTTGTGTGGATCTCAGAACAAACAGCGATTATTTCACTGTACAACATTAACTGACTGGTTTGTATAACCGAGACGGAGTGTGTTTACTGCGCGGTACGGACTGTATTTATGTGTTTTGTGTGGATCTCAGAACAAACAGCGATTATTTCACTGTACAACATTAACTGACTGGTTTGTATAACTGAGACGGAGTGTGTTTACTGCGCGGTACGGACTGTATTTATGTGTTTTGTGTGGATCTCAGAACAAACAGCGATTATTTCACTGTACAACATTAACTGACTGGTTTGTATAACTGAGACGGAGTGTGTTTACTGCGCGGTACGGACTGTATTTATGTGTTTTGTGTGGATCTCAGAACAAACAGCGATTATTTCACTGTACAACATTAACTGACTGGTTTGTGTAACTGAGACGGAGTGTGTTTACTGCGCGGTACGGACTGTATTTATGTGTTTTGTGTGGATCTCAGAACAAACAGCGATTATTTCACTGTACAACATTAACTTACTGGTTTGTATAACCGAGACGGAGTGTGTTTACTGCGCGGTACGGACTGAGTCTTCAGGTATATTTCATGTTACAGGCACCTAAAGCTTTTTAAGATATATCTGCATATTTACCCACCCCATGTTAGGCGCCTGTACACTACTGTGTAACATTGGAGCAATGTGTGGCTTATTTTCTCTCACTGCTGAGTCCCGGGTTCGATCCGAGGCCAGTCCATGTGGGATTTGTTTTCGACAAGCTGACAATAAAAGAGATTTTTTTTTCCCAGTACTTCGATTTTCCCCTGTTAATACCATTCTACCAGTGCTCCATTTTCGATCACCCATCTATCGTCGACGCTGTATAATCTTAGCAACTGACTGTTTATGTGAATAAAACGCTTAAGAATATCAATGTCTTACTGTGAACATTATTTCTACGCATAAGAACATTCAAACCTTCAGTTTGAATTATGAAAGGAGATTTATGGCAATGAAATTATGTTTCCTTTACCATTGTCTATGCAAAAATGGTGACTGTGTGTAATAAAGCCATTTGATCACGTACATGTGGTAATACTATCAATACTATCAATACTATCAATACTATCAATATTATCAATACTATCAATACTATCAATATTATCAATACTATCAATACTATCAATATTATCAATACTATCAATAATATCAATATTATCAATACTATCAATACTATCAATACTACCAATACTATGAATACTATCAATACTATCAATATTATCAATACTATCAATACTATGAATACTATCAATACTATCAATACTATCAATACTATGAATACTATCAATACTATGAATACTATGAATACTATAAATACTATCAATATTATCAATACTATCAATATTATCAATACTATCAATATTATCAATACTATCAATACTATCAATATTATCAATACTATCAATATTATCAATACTATCAATATTATCAACACTATCAATACTATCAATATTATCAATACTATCAATGTTATCAATACTATCAATACTATGAATACTACCAATACTATGAATACTATCAATACTATCAATATTATCAATACTATCAATACTATCAATATTATCGATACTATCAATACTATCAATATTATCAATAATATCAATATTATCAATACTATCAATATTATCAAGACTATCAATACTATCAATACTATCAATATTATCAATACTATCAATATTATCAATACTATCAATACTATCAATACTATCAATATTATCAATACTATCAATACTATGAATACTATGAATACTCTCAATACTATCAATACTATCAATACTATCAATACTATGAATACTCTCAATACTATCAATATTATCAATACTATCAATTCTATCAATACTATCAATACTATGAATACTATCAATACTATCAATACTATGAATACTATGAATACTATCAATATTATCAATACTATCAATACTATCAATATTATCAATACTATCAATACTATCAATACTATCAATATTATCAATACTATCAATACTATCAATAGCTACAAAGCAAAATCAATTTATGTTCGTCTGTCAGTACAAACGCGTGATATAGCTTCTTCCAGCAACTCCTTATTACATGCAATATTTGGGGTTCTCACAGCGGTATTACTGAGGATCGAATTCTTCTGTGATGTGATGTGATGTCATAGGTATTTCCCGACGTTTCGAACGATCATGTTACCATAATCTTCTGGCTCAAGCTGTCCACGAAGAATGTTTCATTTGGTGACTCTCTAAGCTGAAGAAAGCTTTTTAAGGCTGGCCTTCGCTTGCCAAAAATCTGCCTCGTTTCGAACTTCAGCAGAAGCATGAGCGAACACTGCCTGCGATCCTTCAATGTTTCTGTAAATTTTTTTCCAATGGTACGACAGCCCCTTAGGGGCCTAGGCCGCCTCATTTTTCGAGGCTTCACGATCACACTTTTTAAACACACCACACTCGGTAGGACTCCTCTGGACGAGTGATCAGCCCGTCACAGAGACCTCTACCTGACAACACACAACACTCACAAGAGACAGACATCCAAGCCCTAGGCGGGATTCGAACCCGCAATCCTAGTAAACAAGCGGCCGAATACCCACGCCTTAGAACGCGCGGCCACTGGGATCGGCTTTTTCTGTAAATTGCCACGCAATAATTTTTGTTTCTGTTGTCCTCGTCACGTGACTTTCGTCTAGTCCTAGTGATTTATGTATCTGACGTTTGAGGTGGCTCAGACGGACTTCAGACCCGTCACAAAATGCCTACCGACTCACGAAGGCGGAGAAATGTCAGCAGCTGGATTCGACCCCTTGAACCTCTAGTTTGAGCTCTCGAAATCTATGGTTGCCACATTTATCATCTGCGTTATGATGTACATCAATTAGTGTTGCGACACTAAATTTGTCTTGATTTTGTCTGTGTGTTCCCACAGCTTGTTTCAGCTTTTCTCCGTAGATGGCTCTGAGAGCAGTCATAACACAACACCTTGCCTGTACGAACACTTGCTGTGATGACAGGCTTATCATGTTCTGTCACTTCTAAGTAGCCGTGTCATCATTTTGCTTTCACTTTCGCCTGTAACACTGTAAGTGACCCACTGATCTTCAGAATCTCGTTTGACCTCCTTAACGTTCCCCCTGCATTACGATGCAACGTGCAATACCAACTTCTAACTTTCACACGGCGTATGCTCGTAACTTTTGGCGAGTTGGAGAAACTTCTCCCCGGAGATCACACAGTACAAGGGGCAATGATAAGGGAGCTCACAGAATTAAGGAAGATGTAGAGGTGCTTTGGGCTATCAGAGCCCACAAGTGTTGTTTGAGAAGCAGGCAATGCAGAGACTGTTTAGCAGTAGTCATTGCTTTATACCTGTTGGGAATATTTATATACTTTGTTGCTAAAGAGATAAAAGTTACTGCGTTGCTTATGCCAAGAGACACGAGTGTCTTATTTGGTTTTAGTGCTGTTGTAATAACCGTTAAAGGCTCGGCACTATCACGTACAATATTAACACTTTAAACACTATGATTGGCACGAATTGTACGTAAAGACTCAGTCCGTACCGCGCAGTAAACACACTCCGTCTCAGTTATACAAACCAGTCAGTTAATGTTGTACAGTGAAATAATCGCTGTTTGTTCTGAGATCCACACAAAACACATAAATACAGTCCGTACCGCGCAGTAAACACACTCCGTCTCAGTTATACAAACCAGTCAGTTAATGCTGTACAGTGAAATAATCGCTGTTTGTTCTGAAATCCACACAAAACACATAAATACAATTCGTACCGCGCAGTAAACACACTCCGTCTCAGTTATACAAACCAGTCAGTTAATGCTGTACAGTGAAATAATCGCTGTTTGTTCTGAGATCCACACAAAACACATAAATACAGTTCGTACCGCGCAGCAAACACACTCCGTCTCAGTTATACAAACCAGTCAGTTAATGCTGTACAGTGAAATAATCGCTGTTTGTTCTGAGATCCACACAAAACACATAAATACAGTTCGTACCGCGCAGCAAACACACTCCGTCTCAGTTATACAAACCAGTCAGTTAATGCTGTACAGTGAAATAATCGCTGTTTGTTCTGAGATCCACACAAAACACATAAATACAGTCCGTACCGCGCAGTAAACACACTCCGTCTCAGTTATACAAACCAGTCAGTTAATGTTGTACAGTGAAATAATCGCTGTTTGTTCTGAGATCCACACAAAACACATAAATACAGTCCGTACCGCGCAGTAAACACACTCCGTCTCAGTTATACAAACCAGTCAGTTAATGTTGTACAGTGAAATAATCGCTGTTTGTTCTGAGATCCACACAAAACACATAAATACAGTTCGTACCGCGCAGCAAACACACTCCGTCTCAGTTATACAAACCAGTCAGTTAATGTTGTACAGTGAAATAATCGCTGTTTGTTCTGAGATCCACACAAAACACATAAATACAGTCCGTACCGCGCAGTAAACACACTCCGTCTCAGTTATACAAACCAGTCAGTTAATGTTGTACAGTGAAATAATCGCTGTTTGTTCTCAGATCCACACAAAACACATAAATACAGTCCGTACCGCGCAGTAAACACACTCTTGCCAACGCCGTGTATTAGTGCCCTTCATATAGCTGTAATAATGAAGTCATTGCAAGTGTTAATATTGGTCGATTGGTTTTTTTTTTTACGGAAGAGCGGTTTGTTTTCTGTGAAGTGGCAAATGACATTTTAAATACTGTTATCTGGTCTTCACTTCGCAAGGGGCTAATTGTATGTGTCCTCTTTACCGAGTTCCATATTACACCTGAGTTGTACATTTATTTGTAGGTGGGTACGTGGCAGGCGTGGGATAGAACAGAAAATGGTATAGCATTTTAAGATCAAACCTGAGCGTAAAAGCCCACCTGCAAGACGTAGAATTAGATGAAAGGACAATATTATTAACGGGATCTGAAAGAAATGTCATGGACGTAGACTGGATTAATCGGGCTCAAAATACACATTATTTGCTATGCCTGTTGAAGAAGGTAATAAATAAAGGTCTCAATAGATTACTGGAAATTTCTTGAGTAACTGAACAACTATCAGCTTGTCAGTGAGAGCTCTCCTTGCCTATATCCTTATTTATAAAAGCGAGAAGCGTAAATCTGCTCTGTGATGTATTTGTACTGACTAAAATGTATTTGTTGTAAAATGGCCCTGAAGATGGAGTCAGCACCTTTTTCGAAAGCTGTAATCGACGACCCCCAACATTCTGTACACAACACAGACGTCTTTATGGTCTGTCTGTGGTTTATCAGTCAGCATATCTATATGGACGGTCTGTGCTGACTTCATGTTGACAGGGTCAGCGATACTTTGCAGTGTGCGAGGTTGTCACATCGTGTTGCTGAACGTTCAGTGCTTCAGATACGTGACGCCGTGTGTTTTTGGCCAGCAATTCCCTACATTTCAAAGGATTTCATTGCGTTGATTTTCAGGACCGAGAATTTCATTTTCCTTGGATTACTTAACACTGAAAATTAAGACACTAGGAACATTCGAAACGTCGGGAAGTACTCGCCCAAAGACACGGCGTCGTAACTGAAATTAATTCCATTCCCGATGGGACTTTGCAAAGCAACACGCTGGAATAAATGTGCGTTTTTTATTGCCAACCACTGTACAATAATGCTTGTTACTGCTACACGTTTCGGCTAACCGTCGTAGCCATCATCAGGGAGTCACCTTGCACAGACGTGCGACACGTAGAGTATAGGCAATATGTACATTGAGTGTCTACAGCAGTCGCTATATAGTACCAATATGTACATTGACTGTCTACAGCAGTCGCTATATAGTACCAATATGTACATTGACTGTCTACAGCAGTCGCTATATAGTACCAATATGTACATTGAGTGTCTACAGCAGTCGCTATATAGTACCAATATGTACATTGACTGTCTACAGCAGTCGCTATATAGTACCAATATGTACATTGACTGTCTACAGCAGTCGCTATATAGTACCAATATGTACATTGAGTGTCTACAGCAGTCGCTATATAGTACCAATATGTACATTGACTGTCTACAGCAGTCGCTATATAGTACCAATATGTACATTGACTGTCTACAGCAGTCGCTATATAGTACCAATATGTACATTGACTGTCTACAGCAGTCGCTATATAGTACCAATATGTACATTGACTGTCTACAGCAGTCGCTATATAGTACCAATATGTACATTGACTGTCTACAGCAGTCGCTATATAGTACCAATATGTACATTGACTGTCTACAGCAGTCGCTATAGAGTACCAATATGTACATTGACTGTCTACAGCAGTCGCTATATAGTACCAATATGTACATTGACTGTCTACAGCAGTCGCTATATAGTACCAATATGTACATTGACTGTCTACAGCAGTCGCTATATAGTACCAATATGTACATTGACTGTCTACAGCAGTCGCTATTATAGTACCAATATGTACATTGACTGTCTACAGCAGTCGCTATATAGTACCAATATGTACATTGACTGTCTACAGCAGTCGCTATATAGTACCAATATGTACATTGACTGTCTACAGCAGTCGCTATATAGTACCAATATGTACATTGACTGTCTACAGCAGTCGCTATATAGTACCAATATGTACATTGACTGTCTACAGCAGTCGCTATATAGTACCAATATGTACATTGACTGTCTACAGCAGTCGCTATAGAGTACCAATATGTACATTGACTGTCTACAGCAGTCGCTATATAGTACCAATATGTACATTGACTGTCTACAGCAGTCGCTATATAGTACCAATATGTACATTGACTGTCTACAGCAGTCGCTATATAGTACCAATATGTACATTGACTGTCTACAGCAGTCGCTATATAGTACCAATATGTACATTGACTGTCTACAGCAGTCGCTATAGAGTACCAATATGTACATTGACTGTCTACAGCAGTCGCTATATAGTACCAATATGTACATTGACTGTCTACAGCAGTCGCTATATAGTACCAATATGTACATTGACTGTCTACAGCAGTCGCTATATAGTACCAATATGTACATTGACTGTCTACAGCAGTCGCTATAGAGTACCAATATGTACATTGACTGTCTACAGCAGTCGCTATATAGTACCAATATGTACATTGACTGTCTACAGCAGTCGCTATATAGTACCAATATGTACATTGACTGTCTACAGCAGTCGCTATATAGTACCAATATGTACATTGACTGTCTACAGCAGTCGCTATATAGTACCAATATGTACATTGACTGTCTACAGCAGTCGCTATATAGTACCAATATGTACATTGACTGTCTACAGCAGTCGCTATATAGTACCAATATGTACATTGACTGTCTACAGCAGTCGCTATATAGTACCAATATGTACATTGACTGTCTACAGCAGTCGCTATATAGTACCAATATGTACATTGACTGTCTACAGCAGTCGCTATATAGTACCAATATGTACATTGACTGTCTACAGCAGTCGCTATATAGTACCAATATGTACATTGACTGTCTACAGCAGTCGCTATATAGTACCAATATGTACATTGACTGTCTACAGCAGTCGCTATATAGTACCAATATGTACATTGACTGTCTACAGCAGTCGCTATATAGTACCAATATGTACGGTATGTAACTTACTATATCTTACTATATTTCATATACTCAATGTACATATTGCCTATACTCTACGTGTCGCACGTCTGTGCAAGGTGACTCCCTGATGATGGCTACGACGGCTAGCCGAAACGTGTAGCAGTAACAAGCATTATTGTACAGTGGTTGGTCAACTGTGTGGGCCGCGATAGCTCAGTCGGTATAGTGACTCGCTACCAGCTGGACGGTCCGGGGATCGAATCCCAGTGGAGACGAGATTTTCCGCACCCGTCCAGACCGGCCCTGTGGACCACCCAGCCTCCTATACAATGGGTACCGGGTCATTCTCGGGGGTAAAGCGGCCGGGGCGTGGCGTTGATCACCCATCCCCATCTAGTGCCGAGGTTAAGGAAAGAGTAGAGCTATACCTCCCTCTCTGGGCCTTCATGGCCTGTTCTAGGGTGACCTTTACCTTTAGCTGTGTAAGTTAACTGCACGGTATATGTATAACGTTAAGTACACAAGTGCTGTGTGCTGTTGACTGTGCCACCGTGTGCGTATCGTGCCGTCCTGTGTTGCAGTGATCCCGCCGTGCACGCGCTGCAGTTCCTTGACGTAATCAACATGAAGGACTCCACTCAGAAGGCACACTTCTACCGCAACACGCTGAAGGAAATGCTTCCGTACATTCCTAAGGTGAGTGACAGTTGTCAGTTTAGTGCAATTGTTACGTACATTGCTAAGGTGAGTGACATTTGTCAGTTTAGTGCAATTGTTACGTACATTCCTAAGGTGAGTGACAGTTGTCAGTTTAGTGCAATTGTTACGTACATTGCTAAGGTGAGTGACAGTTGTCAGTTTAGTGCAATTGTTACGTACATTCCTAAAGTGAGTGACAGTTGTCAGTTTAGTGCAATTGTTACGTACATTCTTAAGGTAAATGACAGTTGTCAGTTTAGTGCAATTGTTAAGTACATTCCTAAGGTGAGTGACAGTTGTCAGTTTAGTGCAATTGTTACGTACATTGCTAAGGTGAGTGACAGTTGTCAGTTTAGTGCAATTGTTACGTACATTTCTAAGGTGAGTGAGAGTTGTCAGTTTAGTGCAATTGTTACGTACATTGCTAAGGTGAGTGACAGTTGTCAGTTTAGTGCAATTGTTACGTACATTCCTAAGGTGAGTGACAGTTGTCAGTTTAGTGCAATTGTTACGTACATTGCCTAAGGTGAGTGACAGTTGTCAGTTTAGTGCAATTGTACGTACATTCCTAAGGTGAGTGACAGTTGTCAGTTTAGTGCAATTGTTACGTACATTCCTAAGGTGAGTGACAGTTGTCAGTTTAGTGCAATTGTTTACGTACATTCCTAAGGTGAGTGACAGTTGTCAGTTTAGTGCAATTGTTACGTACATTCCTAAGGTGAGAAGATTTTGCATTGTTAGTAATCCTAGGTGAGTGACAGTTGTCAGTTAGGCAATTGTTACGTACATTCCTAAGGTGAGTGACAGTTGTCAGTTTAGTGCAATTGTTACGTACATTCCTAAGGTGAGTGACAGTTGTCAGTTTAGTGCAATTGTTACGTACATTCCTAAGGTGAGTGACAGTTGTCAGTTTAGTGCAATTGTTACGTACATTCTAAGGTGAGTGACAGTTGTCAGTTTAGTGCAATTGTTACGTACATTCCTAAGGTGAGTGACAGTTGTCAGTTTAGTGCAATTGTTACGTACATTCCTAAGGTGAGTGACAGTTGTCAGTTTAGTGCAATTGTTACGTACATTCTAAGGTGAGTGACAGTTGTCAGTTTAGTGCAATTGTTACGTACATTCCTAAGGTGAGTGACAGTTGTCAGTTTAGTGCAATTGTTACGTACATTCTAAGGTGAGTGACAGTTGTCAGTTTAGTGCAATTGTTATACTTCCTAAGGTGAGTGACAGTTGTCGTTTAGTGCAATTGTACGTACATTCCTAGTGAGTGACAGTTGTCAGTTTAGTGCAATGTTCGTACATTCTAAGGTAGTGACGTTGTCAGTTTAGTGCAATTGTTCGTACATTCTAGTGAGTGACAGTTGTCAGTTAGTGCAATTGTTACGTACATTCTAGGTGAGTGACAGTTTCAGTTTAGTGCAATTGTACGTCATTCTAAGGTGAGTACGTTTCGTTAGTGCATTGTACGTACTCCAAGGTGGTGACAGTTGTCAGTTTGTGATTGTTACGTACATTCAAGGTGATTGGTGATGTGATTGTTTAGCATTACATTCCTAAGGTGGTGACAGTTGTCAGTTTGTGCAATTGTTACGTACATTCTAAGGTGAGTGACAGTTGTCATTGTGACAATTTTAGACTCCTAAGGTGGTGACGTTGTCAGTTTATGCAATGGTTACATACATTCCGTAAGGTGCAGTGGTGTGCAGTTGTCAATTTGTTCGTAATTAAGGTAGTACATTTAGTTATGTGTTTTCAGTACTTCCTAAGTGTGTGAAGTTGTAGTTTGTTGAGTAATTGTTGGTGATCAGTTCTGTGAGTGCACGTTGTATTCTAGGTGCATTCGTTAGTCAATTGTAATCAAGGAGTGACAGTTGTCAGTTTAAGCAATTGTTACGTACATTCCTAAGGTGGTGACAGTTGTCAGTTTTAGTGCAATTGTTAGACATTCAGTGAGTGACTTGTCATTTGTGCAATTTTACGCTTCAAGGTGGACAGTTGTCATTTAGTGCAATTGTTACGTACATTCTAAGGTGAGTGACAGTTGTCAGTTTATGCAATGTTACTAATTCTAAGTGATGACATGTTGTCAGTTTAGTGCAATTGTTACGTACATTCTAAGGTGAGACAGTTGTCAGTTTAGTGCAATTGTTACGTACATTCCTAAGGTGAGTGACAGTTGTCAGTTTAGTGCAATTGTTACGTACATCTAGTGATGACAGTGCGTTAGTGCAATTGTCGTAATTTTAGTAGTGACGGTGTGCAGTTTAGTGCAATTGTTACGTACATTCCAAGGTGAGTGACAGTTGTCAGTTTAGTGCAATTGTTACTACATTCTAAGGTGAGTGACAGTTGTCAGTTTAGTGCAATTGTTCTTTCTAAGGTGAGTGACAGTTGTCAGTTTAGTCAATTGTTACGTACATTCCTAAGGAGTGTCAGTTGTCATTTTAGTGCAATTTTACGTACATTGAAGTTGATGTCATTTAGTCAATTTATACGGTGAGTGCAGTTGTGCATGTTAGTAATTGGTGAGTAATTGTAGTTAGTGCATTGTCATTATTCAAGTGTACATTCTAGGTGTGGTTGTACTATTCTAAGGTGGTGACATTTAGTTAGTGCATTGTAGTTATGCAATGTTAGTACATTAGTAGTGCAGTTGCATTTAGTGTGTTAGTCATTGTCATTAGTGCAATTTTTACTACATTCCTAAGTGAGTGACAGTTGTCAGTTTAGTGCAATTGTTACGTACATTCCAAGGTGAGTGACAGTTGTCAGTTTATGCAATTGTTACGTACATTCTAAGGTGAGTGACAGTTGTCAGTTTAGTGCAATTGTTACGTACATTCCTAAGGTGATGCATTGTCAATTTGTGAATTGTTAGTACATTCCTAAGGTGATGACAGTTTCAGTTTAGTGCATTGTTAGTACATTCTAGGTAGTGACAGTTGTCAGTTTAGTGCAATTGTTACGTACATTCCTAAGGTGAGTGACAGTTGTCAGTTTAGTGCATTGTTACGTACATTCCTAAGGTGAGTGAAGTTGTCAGTTTAGTGCAATGTTACGTACATTCTAAGGTGAGTGACAGTTGTCAGTTTAGTGCAATTGTTACGTACATTCTAAGGTGAGTGACAGTTGTCAGTTTAGTGCAATTGTTACGTACATTCCTAAGGTGAGTGACAGTTGTCAGTTTAGTGCAATTGTTTACGTACTTCTAAGGTGAGTGAGTTGTCAGTTTTAGTGCAATTGTTACGTACATTCTAAGGTGATGACAGTTGTCATTTAGGCAATTGTTATACATTCTAAGGTGAGTGACAGTTGTCAGTTTAGTGCAATTGTTAGTACATTCCTAAGGTGGGACTAGTTGTAGTTTGTGCATTTGTTACGTACATTCCTAAGGTGAGTGAAGTTGTCAGTTTAGTGCAATTGTTACGTACATTCCTAAGTGAGTGACAGTTGTCAGTTTAGTGCAATTGTTACATACATTCCTAAGGTGAGTGACAGTTGTCAGTTTAGTGCAATTGTTACGTACATTCCTAAGGTGAGTGACAGTTGTCAGTTTAGTGCAATTGTTACGTACATTCCTAAGGTGAGTGAGAGTTGTCAGTTTAGTGCAATTGTTGCGTACATTGCTAAGGTGAGTGACAGTTGTCAGTTTAGTGCAATTGTTACGTACATTCCTAAGGTGAGTGACAGTTGTCATTTTAGTGCAATTGTTACGTACATTCCTAAGGTGAGTGACAGTTGTCAGTTTAGTGCAATTGTTACGTACATTCCTAAGGTGAGTGACAGTTGTCAGTTTAGTGCAACTGTTACGTACATTCCTAAGGTGAGTGACAGTTGTCAGTTTAGTGCAATTGTTACGTACATTCCTAAGGTGAGTGACAGTTGTCAGTTTAGTGCAATTGTTACGTACATTCCTAAGGTGAGTGACAGTTGTCAGTTTAGTGCAATTGTTACGTACATTCCTAAGGTGAGTGACAGTTGTCAGTTTAGTGCAATTGTTATTACATTCCTAAGGTGAGTGACATTTGTCAGTTTAGTGCAATTGTTACGTACATTCCTAAGGTGAGTGACAGTTGTCAGTTTAGTGCAATTGTTACGTACATTCCTAAGGTGAGTGACAGTTGTCAGTTTAGTGCAATTGTTACGTACATTCCTAAGGTGAGTGACAGTTGTCAGTTTAGTGCAATTGTTACGTACATTCCTAAGGTGAGTGACAGTTGTCAGTTTAGTGCAATTGTTACATAATTCCTAAGGTGAGTGACAGTTGTCAGTTTAGTGCAATTGTTACACAGGAAAAGGAAGCGTGTCACATGCAGTGTCTGTTTCCTGAAGTGTTACGTCACTGAGGTACTCAAAATTGTTGTGGGCCTGAAACGCTAAATTCCGTATTCAAAAACAGCCACCCCTTCCGTAGTCCTGAGGTAGATAAATTCTATCAGAACTCTCATTATTTATTTAATCTTCGTTCTAGTAATATCCTTCCATCTACGTCTTCCAAAAGACCTTTCCCTTCAAGTTTGAGAACCAAATATTTGTAAAAATTTCTTAACTCTCCTGTTCTTCTGCATGCCCAGTCCATCTAATCGTGACAGCGTATTGTGCAGAGTACCAAATCATAACCTCCCCAATAAAGCCGTAAATAAATATTGTAATAAAGTCGGCTGCTTTTGTAGAACTTGCAGCTGACGTCAGCAGTTCTGTTGATCTGTTAGCGTCGTTCTTCTAAAACAGTCGATATGAAGCGGAAGGTCGTCATGTGAGTGCGACGACAAGTATTGACGTTGAGTGGTTACTATAATTATAAGGCCGAAACATGTAGAAAATTGTAGGTGATAAACTTGGTTAAATGCAGACGCAACCTTCCTGCTGAAAAAAGTCTGAATTTCATATAAGAGACGCGGTTACAGTTTGGTATTTATTTCTTGATATTTAATTTGGTGCAACTGGTCAAGAAATTATCTATTTTGAAGATTTGTTACTGCGTTATCAAAGCCATTCTTTGGTGACTGTCATGAGGCAGTTGAATCCAATCCTCCACACAACGTTATAGTTATCCAATATATCTTTATGTCACGCCACGTGTTTTGGTAGTTTGTGTGTAACGAAGGTCACATATTCATCCGTAATTGTGTTTTATGCGACATGTTCTAAGAGGTACAGTCACGTAAAGAAATTTCAACCTTCAGTAAGCATTAACGAGGAGCTAATAAATTTCGCCCTGTTACGCTCTCTCGTTTCTCGACGGAAGGCTGAGAAACCAGTGCAGGTGTTTGAAAATTTACAGAAGCAGAACATGGGTACTTAATGGCTTAAGGTAAGGCTTCTAACTTTATGCGAGAAGTAATTAACGGGGAGGCTTGAGCTCTAAATATGACGTAATTAGTCACGTACGATAAAACGGCGAAGCAAGTGAATTAAGGAGAATGAAATGCGTTCCCAAAATAAGAGGGTAGAGGGTGTGGAGTCTGTGAAGAAAGTGTGTTGTGAGTTGTAATTTGTGAGCTATAAGTTTTGTTGTCAGTTGCGAGTTATGTTGTGATTTGTGAGCTATAAGTTTTGTTGTGTCAGTTGCGAGTTGTGTTATGATTTGTGAGCTATACGTTTTGTGCTGTACGTTTCGAATTGTGTGTTGTGGTTTGTGAGCTATAAGTTGTGTGCTGTCAATTGTGTTGTGATTTGTGAGCTATTCGTTTTGTGATGTAAGTTGTGTGTTGTGATTTGTGAGCTATAAGTTGTGTGTTGTTATTTATGAGCTGTAAGTTTTGTGCTGTAAGTTTTGAGTTGTGTGTCCTGATTTGTGAGCTATAAGTTGTGTGATGTCAATTGTGTTGTGATTTATGAGCTATAAGTTTTGTGCTGTAAGTTGTGAGTTGTGTGTCCTGATTTGTAAGCTATAAGTTGTGTGATGTCAATTGTGTTTTGATTTATGAGCTGTAAGTTTTGTGCTGTAAGTTGTGAATTGTGTGTCCTGATTTGTGAGCTATAAGTTGTGTGATGTGAATTGTGTTTTGTGATTTGTGAGCTACAAGTTTTGTGCTGTAATTTGCGAGTTGTGTGTTGTGATTTGTGAGCTATACGTTTTGTGTTGTGTGTTGTGATTTGCCAACTGTCACCTAGCGGCTACAAATGCTAATTCTGGTGAACAGCCGTGCAAGCAGGCGCAAGTGCGGACGGACCTACAGCCTTCCCTACGCTTAATTATCCCCAAAAAAGCAACAATTTAGGAGCAGAAGTATTTGATACAACAGATCTGAGTATTCTGTGCAACTCTTACCTCAAGGATTTTCCCTCCGACAAGTATTTAGTAAGTTACACTCGAAGTGCTCTCAGAAAGGCATTTGGGTCTGAGGGTAAAGTGATACTGTGGTGTGATTTTGACTGAAATTGAAAGGTTTGGACAAATTGTAGTTGAAGTGCCCAGTGTCAGACTTAGTCGACTGCCGAGCTGCGTCACGCACACACACACACACACAGTTGCAAGTTCGCATCTGATTTATGTAGACTAGGCCGATGAATTTCTGAAGATTTAAGGCTAGTCATAACACGCAAACACGAGTTCTTCCTCAGTAACTTCCTCTTTTTGTTTAAAAAACCGAAAAGGATTGTTCCATACGTCATACATTTTGAGGGTGTCACAGCGCTGTATGATTGTGCCGTGTTTGCAAGGGTTACGTCGCCATGTGCAGTGTTATGTTGGTAATACGTGCTGTAAAGTTGGTGGCAGTGTCGTCCTGCGTCGCTAACCGTGGGTTTGCAGTTAATTGTCACTTGATTTTATTGAGAAAATGAGGCAAAGCTTACTGAGTGAGATGTTAGTGACATTTATGTGCCTCGGGCCATGCTGTGAGTTTGGGAACCGTGTAGCGCCTGCAGAACAGGTGATTGGACTACCTTCATAACACAGATGGCGGAGAAGTTGCCGCACAATAAGGCGAACAGAACTTTCCTATCGAGCAGGAGGACAGTTTATAGGAACTAACAAGTAACACTTCTAAAACTCCGATAATCGTAAATGGCGCAGTGGTTACTATACACACCACAAGCTTTAACGTGCAAATATATACTTTGATGTCGGAGCGAAATTAACCCTAATTAATACGTAGGGTATAAAACTAACAGCTTGTCCCTGCGGACGCTGTGAAGTCACATGAGGGCGTAGTTGTATAGCTCCACTCATTCTTAACCTGGATGATAGATGGAGGTGAGCGATCAGCTTCACGTCTCGACCGCTTTGATCCAGAGATAAAAGCCTCCAGTACCACTGCGTAGAAGGCTGTGTGGAGTTCAGAGCCAGTCTGGGGCTTTGGGACAAAGGAACATTCGCTTGCCCCTGTCAGTAATGGAACCACAAGACCGGCTTTTCCAACCCATAACATGACACTATAATGACTGAGCTACTTTGACTCCTACTTAATGCGTTTAAGACCCTAGATATTAAATTCGCGATGTGTTGGCGATGTCACACTGTGTATTTTGGCGTTTAGTTATCGACGTTTCGAAATGACTTGTCTTCATTATCACCTTATATGAAGATGGAAGCATCAGTTTATTCCGAAACGTCGGTCCTATCTAGCTGTTTACACGGCGTCTGTTTATTGAACGCTCTATTGATGTGTGAAAGCCAATGTTAACAGTAAAGTTATGCTTGCAAAGTGTTCTGTCTCATAGTGACAGTTAACGCATAACGGCTTCTAGTGACGTATTGAACATACCTCAAAGAGGTTGTGGTGAACTGCCGGCACGCATGCGCACTCTGTAGGTCGATGCAGCAGGAAAAGACTTCACGTTAATTAACTGAGAAGTAAAAAGTAACCAGAAAAGCTAATCCTGCTCTCAGAGAGATCACATCTCTAACAGTTCACGTGGCTACATTGCAGTCTGTCAGATGAGTTCGAGGAATAATCACAATCATAAATGTAAGGTCTTCATGTAGAGTGCGTGTTATTCTTGTCAGACTTTAATGAGAAATTGAATTTTCTCGACAGATTTTTGAAAAATAATAGAATACCAATTTTAATGAAAATCAGTCCAGTGGAAGCCTGGTTTTTCCATGCAGAAGAACAGAGAGACACACAGACATGACGAAGCTAATAGTCGCTACTGGCAATTTTGCGAACGCGTCAAACAAACCAGTCAGTTAATGCTGTACTAGGGATTGAACATTCTGCTACTGTCGTCTGTGCCAGGGATTGAACCTTCTGCTACTGTTGTCTGTGCCAGGGATTGAACCTTCTGCTACTGTTGTCTGTGCCAGGGATTGAACCTTCTGCTACTGTTGTCTGTGCCAGGGATTGGACCTTCTGCTACTGTCGTCTGTGCCAGGGATTGAACCTTCTGCTACTGTTGTCTGTGCCAGGGATTGGACCTTCTGCTACTGTTGTCTGTGCCAGGGATTGACCTTCTGCTACTGTCGTCTGTGCCAGGGATTGAACCTTCTGCTACTGTTGTCTGTGCCAGGGATTGGACCTTCTGCTACTGTTGTCTGTGCCAGGGATTGAACCATTCTGCTACTGTCGTCTGTGCCAGGGATTGGAACCTTCTGCTACTGTTGTCTGTGCCAGGGATTGGAACTTCTGCTACTGTTGTCTGTGCCAGGGATTGGACCTTCTGCTACTGTTGTCTGTGCCAGGGATTGGACCTTCTGCTACTGTTGTCTGTGCCAGGGATTGAACCTTCTGCTACTGTTGTCTGTGCCAGGGATTGAACATTCTGCTACTGTGTCTGTGCCAGGGATTGAACCTTCTGCTACTGTTGTCTGTGCCAGGGATTGAACCTTCTGCTACTGTTGTCTGTGCCAGGGATTGAACCTTCTGCTACTGTTGTCTGTGCCAGGGATTGAACCTTCTGCTACTGTTGTCTGTGCCAGGATTGAACCTTCTGCTACTGTTGTCTGTGCCAGGGATTGAACCTTCTGCTACTGTTGTCTGTGCCTAGGGATTGAACCTTCTGCTACTGTTGTCTGTGCTAGGGATTGAACCTTCTGCTACTGTTGTCTGTGCCAGGGATTGAACCTTCTGATACTGTTGTCTGTGCTAGGGATTGAACCTTCTGCTACTGTTGTCTGTGCTAGGATTGAACCTTCTGCTACTGTTGTCTGTGCCAGGGATTGAACCTTCTGCTACTGTGTCTGTGCTAGGGATTGAACCTTCTGCTACTGTTGTCTGTGCCAGGGATTGAACCTTCTGCTACTGTTGTCTGTGCCAGGGATTGAACCTTCTGCTACTGTTGTCTGTGCTAGGGATTGAACCTTCTGCTACTGTTGTCTGTGCTAGGGATTGAACCTTCTGCTACTGTTGTCTGTGCTAGGGATTGAACCTTCTGCTACTGTTGTCTGTGCCAGGGATTGAACCTTCTGATACTGTTGTCTGTGCTAGGGATTGAACCTTCTGCTACTGTTGTCTGTGCTAGGGATTGAACCTTCTGCTACTGTTGTCTGTGCCAGGGATTGAACCTTCTGATACTGTGTCTGTGCTAGGGATTGAACCTTCTGCTACTGTTGTCTGTGCCAGGGATTGAACCTTCTGCTACTGTTGTCTGTGCCAGGGATTGAACCTTCTGCTACTGTTGTCTGTGCTAGGGATTGAACCTTCTGCTACTGTTGTCTGTGCTAGGGATTGAACCTTCTGCTACTGTTGTCTGTGCTAGGGATTGAACCTTCTGCTACTGTTGTCTGTGCTAGGGATTGAGCCTCCTGCTACTGTTGTCTGTGCCAGGGATTGAACCTTCTTCTTGTAGCCATTCTATTTCTTTAACCTATTTATTTATAAACCATTTCGCTACGCAGTCCGTAACTCAGATTATATAGGTCATGCATAATGAATTGGAAGGATGTGAAAGGAAACGGAGTGACGTAATTTTTGGCACAGTACGTGTACCACTGCCTTTGACCAAAACTGACTCCTCAGTTCATCACGATAGACAGTTTCCGGGCCTAGATTCGAACCCCAGAACTTTCAGAACAAAATGCAGATTTTGTTGAAGCGAGACACTGAGAGGAGCTTGAAAGTAATTTTGTGAAAATGAACAAACTGAGCTTGTCACATAAGTGTGTGTGAACTGCCAGTGTGTCACATAAGTGTGTGTGAACTGCCAGTGTGTCACATAAGTGTGTGTGAACTGCCAGTGTGTCACATAATGTGTGTGAACTGCCAGTGTGTCACATAAGTGTGTGTGAACTGCCAGTGTGTCACATAAGTGTGTGTGAACTGCCAGTGTGTCACATAAGTGTGTGTGAACTGCCAGTGTGTCACATAAGTGTGTGTGAACTGCCAGTGTGTCACATAAGTGTGTGAACTGCCAGTGTGTCACATAAGTGTGTGTGAACTGCCAGTGTGTCACATAAGTGTGTGTGAACTGCCAGTGTGTCACATAAGTGTGTGTGAACTGCCAGTGTGTCACATAAGTGTGTGTGAACTGCCAGTGTGTCACATAAGTGTGTGTGAACTGCCAGTGTGTCACATAAGTGTGTGTGAACTGCCAGTGTGTCACATAAGTGTGTGTGAACTGCCAGTGTGTCACATAAGTTGTGTGTGAACTGCCAGTGTGTCACATAAGTGTGTGTGAACTGCCAGTGTGTCACATAAGTGTGTGTGAACTGCCAGTGTGTCACATAAGTGTGTGTGAACTGCCAGTGTGTCACATAAGTGTGTGTGAACTGCCAGTGTGTCACATAAGTGTGTGTGAACTGCCAGTGTGTCACATAAGTGTGTGTGAACTGCCAGTGTGTCACATATAGTTGTCGTGTGAACTGCCAGTGTGTCACATAAGTGTGTGTGAACTGCCAGTGTGTCACATAAGTGTGTGTGAACTGCCAGTGTGTCACATAAGTGTGTGTGAACTGCCAGTGTGTCACATAAGTGTGTGTGAACTGCCAGTGTGTCACATAAGTGTGGTGTGAACTGCCAGTGTGTCACATAAGTGTGTGTGAACTGCCAGTGTGTCACATAAGTGTGTGTGAACTGCCAGTGTGTCACATAAGTGTGTGTGAACTGCCAGTGTGTCACATAAGTGTGTGTGAACTGCCAGTGTGTCACATAAGTGTGTGTGAACTGCCAGTGTGTCACATAAGTGTGTGTGAACTGCCAGTGTGTCACATAAGTGTGTGTGAACTGCCAGTGTGTCACATAAGTGTGTGTGAACTGCCAGTGTGTCACATAAGTGTGTGTGAACTGCCAGTGTGTCACATAAGTGTGTGTGAACTGCCAGTGTGTCACATAAGTGTGTGTGAACTGCCAGTGTGTCACATAAGTGTGTGTGAACTGCCAGTGTGTCACATAAGTGTGTGTGAACTGCCAGTGTGTCACATAAGTGTGTGTGAACTGCCAGTGTGTCACATAAGTGTGTGTGAACTGCCAGTGTGGTCACATAAGTGTGTGTGAACTGCCAGTGTGTCACATAAGTGTGTGTGAACTGCCAGTGTGTCACATAAGGTGTGTGTGAACTGCCAGTGTGTCACATAAGTGTGTGTGAACTCCAGTGTGTCACATAAGTGTGTGTGAACTGCCAGTGTGTCACATAAGTGTGTGTGAACTCCAGTGTGTCACATAAGTGTGTGTGAACTGCCAGTGTGTCACATAAGTGTGTGTGAACTGCCAGTGTGTCACATAAGTGTGTGTGAACTGCCAGTGTGTCACATAAGTGTGTGTGAACTGCCAGTGTGTCACATAAGTGTGTGTGAACTGCCAGTGTGTCACATAAGTGTGTGTGAACTGCCAGTGTGTCACATAAGTGTGTGTGAACTGCCAGTGTGTCACATAAGTGTGTGTGAACTGCCAGTGTGTCACATAAGTGTGTGTGAACTGCCAGTGTGTCACATAAGTGTGTGTGAACTGCCAGTGTGTCACATAAGTGTGTGTGTGAACTGCCAGTGTGTCACATAAGTGTGTGTGAACTGCCAGTGTGTCACATAAATGTGTGTGAACTGCCAGTGTGTCACATAAATGTGTGTGAACTGCCAGTGTGTCACATAAGTGTGTGTGAACTGCCAGTGTGTCACATAAGTGTGTGTGAACTGCCAGTGTGTCACATAAGTGTGTGTGAACTACCAGTGTGTCACATAAGTGTGTGTGAACTGCCAGTGTGTCACATAAGTGTGTGTGAACTACCAGTGTGTCACATAAGTGTGTGTGAACTGCCAGTGTGTCACATAAGTGTGTGTGAACTGCCAGTGGGCTTGCTGTAATTGTGGCCCAGGCTGTGTGGCTCATTAGACGGCCAGAGACGGTTCATTCAGAAGTTTGTCGCTGAGACCGCATTGTCCTCTTTGAGTTAGTGGCTGTCACCCTGGGCTAGCAAACACACACACACAGAGTCAAGGCTGAACTTTCAGACAACGGACATAGTCGTCAATGCGGAAAGCCAGTCCTTGCATGTACCCTTTGTGCGTGTGAAACATCTCCTTTCAAATACCCTTCAGTGTGAATGCACAAAAAAAATGAATTTTTTATTCATGAAGACTCTATAAGGTGACGTCACATGTATGCTGTGTGTATTACCACGACAATACAATGCTGCCAACTTGCTAAAGCCATGGCTCACAAAGTCACCGATGGCTCACTGCAGAGACCCGTGTTTGATGCATGGCAAGTCCACATGGGATTTATGGTGGACAAAGTAGGACTGCGACAGTTTCTTATCCGAGCTCTTCGATCTACCCTTGCCATTTATCAAGCTGCCAAAGCTCCATACTGATCTGTCATCAGGGGTTGGTAAAACAGAAAACAGTACTTATGGACTGGGGCGAAACCTACTGCTACAAGTGAAAGAAACAAGATAGGCAATGTACGTATAATGTAACATACAGGCGCGTTCGCGTAACGATTATTGCTGTGCAAAAGCAACAAGTATTGCATACTGTAAGTGTCTGTCTGTAGCCTTAGTTACCCAGCATGCAAAACGCATGCGCCGTATTATATTGTCATCTGTGACCTGTCTGGCTGTACCATATTTTTCCACATTATCTCATAAACGGCACGATTTTGGGAAAAAAGTTATTGAACATAAAATGTGTGTTTTGGTTTTATCTACAAGTTTTGTCTGAAACATTTCTCAGTCTAAGAAGAATTCAGCGAGATATTACCATAAATGTACATAGGTCTTCGTGTAAAGTACCGTTATTGTTGTCAGATTTTAATGAAACTTGAATTTTCTCGACAGACTTTCGAAAAATATTCAAATATCAAATTTCATAAAAATTCATCGAGTGGGAGCCGAGTTGTTTCAAGTGGACGGACGGACGGGCAGACAGACAGACAGACATGACGAAGCTAATGGACGCTTTTTGCAATTTTACGAACGCGCCTAATAAGGACTGAAGTTTTATGGTATATGGCACTGTGTCTTGTGGTGTCTGATATGGCACTGTGTCTTGTGGTGTCTGATATGGCACTGTGTCTTGTGGTGTCTGATATGGCACTGTGTCTTGTGGTGTCTGATATGGCACTGTGTCTTGTGGTGTCTGATATGGCACTGTGTCTTGTGGTGTCTGATATGGCACTGTGTCTTGTGGTGTCTGATATGGCACTGTGTCTTGTGGTGTCTGATATGGCACTGTGTCTTGTGGTGTCTGATATGGCACTGTGTCTTGTGGTGTCTTATATGGCACTGTGTCTTGTGTCTTATATGGCACTGTGTCTTGTGGTGTCTGATATGGCACTGTGTCTTGTGGTGTCTGATATGGCACTGTGTCTTGTGGTGTCTGATATGGCACTGTGTCTTGTGGTGTCTGATATGGCACTGTGTCTTGTGGTGTCTGATATGGCACTGTGTCTTGTGGTGTCTGATATGGCACTGTGTCTTGTGGTGTCTGATATGGCACTGTGTCTTGTGGTGTCTGATATGGCACTGTGTCTTGTGGTGTCTGATATGGCACTGTGTCTTGTGGTGTCTGATATGGCACTGTGTCTTGTGGTGTCTGATATGGCACTGTGTCTTGTGGTGTCTGATATGGCACTGTGTCTTGTGGTGTCTTATATGGCACTGTGTCTTGTGTCTTATATGGCACTGTGTCTTGTGGTGTCTGATATGGCACTGTGTCTTGTGGTGTCTGATATGGCACTGTGTCTTGTGGTGTCTGATATGCACTGTGTCTTGTGTCTGATATGGCACTGTGTCTTGTGGTGTCTGATATGGCACTGTGTCTTGTGGTGTCTGATATGGCACTGTGTCTTGTGGTGTCTGATATGGCACTGTGTCTTGTGGTGTCTGATATGGCACTGTGTCTTGTGGTGTCTGATATGGCACTGTGTCTTGTGTCTGATATGGCACTGTGTCTTGTGGTGTCTGATATGGCACTGTGTCTTGTGGTGTCTGATATGGCACTGTGTCTTGTGGTGTCTGATATGGCACTGTGTCTTGTGGTGTCTGATATGGCACTGTGTCTTGTGGTGTCTGATATGGCACTGTGTCTTGTGTCTGATATGGCACTGTGTCTTGTGGTGTCTGATATGACACTGTGTCTTGTGTCTGATATGGCACTGTGTCTTGTGGTGTCTGATATGGCACTGTGTCTTGTGGTGTCTGATATGGCACTGTGTCTTGTGGTGTCTGATATGGCACTGTGTCTTGTGGTGTCTGATATGGCACTGTGTCTTGTGGTGTCTGATATGGCACTGTGTCTTGTGTCTGATATGGCACTGTGTCTTGTGGTGTCTGATATGGCACTGTGTCTTGTGGTGTCTGATATGGCACTGTGTCTTGTGGTGTCTGATATGGCACTGTGTCTTGTGGTGTCTGATATGGCACTGTGTCTTGTGGTGTCTGATATGGCACTGTCTTGTGGTGTCTGATATGGCACTGTCTTGTGGTGTCTTATATGGCACTTGTCTTTGTGGTGTCTGATTCCCGACCTTTCCAAGAGTCCTGTTGCCTTCTTCAAGGGAAAAGCAGTCGAAGGAGAATGCTTGACTCAGAAGCACTGTAAGAAGATTGCTTGATCCTTGAAGGTGGAGGCAATACTCCTCTCCGAAACTGTTTAGCACCAAAGGACGCGATATCTTGTCCCACAAGTCCTGCTAAGCAGTACAAATCACGCAGTTCTTTCTTTACCTCCACACGTAAGAGTATGTGCGTAGATACGTATATGAAGTGTGTCTGTCTTCGTTACGCACCTCCCATGATGTCACATTTTAGCCACAGCGGTCCCGTATTACGCCACTCCCATGTCACTTAATTATCCTCTCTGCTGACATCAGCAGTCAAATGACGGTCATTACGGCTGTAATGTGGCTCTGTGGCGCACAGCCCTAACGGCACTGGAGGTTTCGTCCGGAATTCTAAGGACTGGAGGGTTTTCTGAATAAGGGAGGTTTTCCGTAATTTGTGTCACCATGACTAAACCCCCAAAGTATTAACAATTGTATTTAACTAAGCTAATTCTATTTAAACATTGTCACGTACATTCTATTAACATTTAGTCCACAGCTACATTCTATTAACATTTAGTCCACAGCTACATTCTATTAACATTTAGTCCACAGCTACATTCTATTAACATTTAGTCCACAGCTACATTCTATTAACATTTAGTCCACAGCTACATTCTATTAACATTTAGTCCACAGCTACATTCTATTAACATTTAGTCCATCAGCTACATTCTATTAACATTTAGTCCACAGCTACATTCTATTAACATTTAGTCCACAGCTACATTCTATTAACATTTAGTCCACAGCTACATTCTATTAACATTTAGTCCACAGCTACATTCTATTAACATTTAGTCCACAGCTACATTCTATTAACATTTAGTCCACAGCTACATTCTATTAACATTTAGTCCACAGCTACATTCTATTAACATTTAGTCCACAGCTACATTCTATTAACATTTAGTCCACAGCTACATTCTATTAACATTTAGTCCAAGCTACATTCTATTAACATTTAGTCCACAGCTACATTCTATTAACATTTAGTCCACAGCTACATTCTATTAACATTTAGTCCACAGCTACATTCTATTAACATTTAGTCCACAGCTACATTCTATTAACATTTAGTCCACAGCTACATTCTATTAACATTTAGTCCACAGCTACATTCTATTAACATTTAGTCCACAGCAATATTCTATACTCGGGCTTACGTCTTTATAGCTGCAATTAAATTCAGTGCATCACTGAGTATGGAACTTACTAACTAACTAACTAACTAACTTACTAACTAACTTACTAACTAACTAACTTCATGCTGCAGAATTTTTATGGAGTAAATAATATTTCCCAGCTAGTCAAGAATTCCGCCACATTATATGGCTGTGTTCAAAACAACCTGGCACTTTAAATTCCATTTTCATATCATCCTTCCATCTAGGCCCGGGTCTTCGAAGTGGTCTCGATTCCTCAGGTTTCCCCACCAAAACCTCTTCCCATACGTGCCACATGCTCGCCCAATCCTTGCTGTTTTATCTGATCATCTGAATGACATTTGGATCGTTAAGTTCCTCGTTATGTAGTCTTCTCCACTCCCCTGTTACCTCGTCCCTCTTAGACCCAAATATCCCCCTCAGCACCCTATTCATCGAACATCCTCTTATAGCCCCATGTCCTCCCTCATGTCAGACCCCAAATTATCCCCCTCAACAACACCAATTCAGATCATCAGATTAACTATTACCCGTATACTTCTCCATGCACTGTCGTTACACCTCATTATAGACCAAAACCACCCTCTCAATGCAAAAACGGATTTCGATCCCGTAACAAGTATCCACATATGTCCGTAGCTCAGGTACTCAAATTCCAAAGTCATTATCTACTCCAGGGGCCCACGTTACTCAAATACAGTCCCGAAGTCATTATCATATTCACAGGATCAGATCCAAAATTTCGAATACTGTATTATCCATTCCCAGTGATCAGTACTCACAATTCCAAGTCTACGTAACTATCCAGTATCAGTACTCAAAATGTCCGATCGTCATTATTGTTTCACAGTGACATACTATCCCCATCGCATTACCGTTCCAGTATCATACCAAAAATTCCCGAAAGCATTATCGTATTCACAGAGCTCAGTACAAAAAATGTCCTCGTTTATCGTATTCACAACTCCGTCCTGTTACCCGTCCATTACTATACACCAACTAAAATACCCGACGTCATCACGTATTCAAATGTCAGTACAAAGTCCAAACGTTATCTCGTATTAAGTGCTCATACTCAATGTCCAAACGTCCATTTCGATCACCAATCCGTCCTTAGCACAAATTAATCTAGTCCACGACTGACTATAATTCCCTTTAATTATTCTTCCATCCAGTACCCGTCTCAAGTACCTCTCAATGCCTCCATGCCTACACACATCCTAGTTAAAGTGCAAAAGTGATCCCGCTTATGCAAGTTCCTCTCCATCCCTCAGTTATTCCCTCGAAACCGAAATACCCGTCTTTACAAGGATGTATCACCATCAGCTCGTGACGTTGCCATCACAAGACATCGGCCCTGAAGTAAATGATTTGTGCCGAATATCCACCCTTGACCGACTCAGCTGAAATTCTATATGACATATTTCTATTTATCGATTTGTGACAATTTACAGTCGTACTAGAAGTAATAAAGTTCCGTATTAAAAATTTGTCGTTTAGTTACCCCGTCCCTCTTAGACCCAAATATCCCCCTCACCACACTATTCAGATCAGTACAGATCATAAAGTTCCTCGTTATGTAGTCTTCTCCACTCCCCCGTTTACCCCGTCCCTCTTAGACCCAAATATCCCCCTCAGCACACTATTCAGATCAGTACAGATCATAAAGTTCCTCGTTATGTAGTCTTCTCCACTCCCCCGTTACCCCGTCCCTCTTAGACCCAAATATCCCCCTCACCACACTATTCAGATCAGTACAGATCATAAAGTTCCTCGTTATGTAGTCTTCTCCACTCCCCCGTTACCCCGTCCCTCTTACACCCAAATACCCCCCTCAGCACACTATTCAGATCAGTACAGATCATAAAGTTCCTCGTTATGTAGTCTTCTCCACTCCCCCCTTACCCCGTCCCTCTTAGACCCAAATATCCCCCTCACCACACTATTCAGATCAGTACAGATCATAAAGTTCCTCGTTATGTAGTCTTCTCCACTCCCCCGTTACCCCGTCCCTCTTAGACCCAAATATCCCCTCACCACACTATTCAGATCAGTACAGATCATTAAGTTCCTCGTTATGTAGTCTTCTCCACTCCCCCGTTACCCCGTCCCACTTACACCCAAATACCCCCCTCACCACACTATTCAGATCAGTACAGATCATAAAGTTCCTCGTTATGTAGTCTTCTCCACTCCCCCGTTACCCCGTCCCTCTTAGACCCAAATATCCCCCTCAGCACACTATTCAGATCAGTACAGATCATAAAGTTCCTCGTTATGTAGTCTTCTCCACTCCCCCGTTACCCCGTCCCTCTTAGACCCAAATATCCCCCTCACCACACTATTCAGATCAGTACAGATCATAAAGTTCCTCGTTATGTAGTCTTCTCCACTCCCCCGTTACCCCGTCCCCTCTTACACCCAAATACCCCCCTCAGCACACTATTTAGATCAGTACAGATCATAAAGTTCCTCGTTATGTAGTCTTCTCCACTCCCCGTTACCCCGTCCCTCTTAGACCCAAATATCCCCCTCACCACACTATTCAGATCAGTACAGATCATTAAGTTCCTCGTTATGTAGTCTTCTCCACTCCCCGTTACCCCGTCCCTCTTAGACCCAAATATCCCCCTCAGCACACTATTCAGATCAGTACAGATCATAAAGTTCCTCGTTATGTAGTCTTCTCCACTCCCCGTTACCCCGTCCCTCTTAGACCCAAATATCCCCCTCAGCACACTATTCAGATCAGTACAGATCATTAAGTTCCTCGTTATGTAGTCTTCTCCACTCCCCCGTTACCCCGTCCCTCTTAGACCCAAATATCCCCCTCACCACACTATTCAGATCAGTACAGATCATTAAGTTCCTCGTTATGTAGTCTTCTCCACTCCCCGTTACCCCGTCCCTCTTAGACCCAAATATCCCCCTCAGCACACTATTCAGATCAGTACAGATCATAAAGTTCCTCGTTATGTAGTCTTCTCCACTCCCCGTTACCCCGTCCCTCTTAGACCCAAATATCCCCCTCAGCACACTATTCAGATCAGTACAGATCATAAAGTTCCTCGTTATGTAGTCTTCTCCACTCCCCCGTTACCCCGTCCCTCTTAGACCCAAATATCCCCCTCACCACACTATTCAGATCAGTACAGATCATAAAGTTCCTCGTTATGTAGTCTTCTCCACTCCCCGTTACCCCGTCCCTCTTAGACCCAAATATCCCCCTCACCACACTATTCAGATCAGTACAGATCATAAAGTTCCTCGTTATGTAGTCTTCTCCACTCCCCCGTTACCCCGTCCCTCTTACACCCAAATACCCCCTCAGCACACTATTCAGATCAGTACAGATCATTAAGTTCCTCGTTATGTAGTCTTCTCCACTCCCCGTTACCCCGTCCCTCTTAGACCCAAATATCCCCCTCACCACACTATTCAGATCAGTACAGATCATTAAGTTCCTCGTTATGTAGTCTTCTCCACTCCCCCGTTACCCCGTCCCTCTTAGACCCAAATATCCCCCTCAGCACACTATTCAGATCAGTACAGATCATAAAGTTCCTCGTTATGTAGTCTTCTCCACTCCCCGTTACCCCGTCCCTCTTAGACCCAAATATCCCCCTCACCACACTATTCAGATCAGTACAGATCATAAAGTTCCTCGTTATGTAGTCTTCTCCACTCCCCGTTACCCCGTCCCTCTTACACCCAAATACCCCCCTCAGCACACTATTCAGATCAGTACAGATCATAAAGTTCCTCGTTATGTAGTCTTCTCCACTCCCCCGTTACCCCGTCCCTCTTAGACCCAAATATCCCCCTCACCACACTCTTCAGATCAGTACAGATCATAAAGTTCCTCGTTATGTAGTCTTCTCCACTCCCCCGTTACCCCGTCCCTCTTAGACCCAAATATCCCCCTCACCACACTATTCAGATCAGTACAGATCATAAAGTTCCTCGTTATGTAGTCTTCTCCACTCCCCCGTTACCCCGTCCCTCTTAGACCCAAATATCCCCTCAGCACACTATTCAGATCAGTACAGATCATAAAGTTCCTCGTTATGTAGTCTTCTCCACTCCCCCGTTACCCCGTCCCTCTTAGACCAAATATCCCCCTCACCACATATTCAGATCAGTACAGATCATTAAGTTCCTCGTTATGTAGTCTTCTCCACTCCCCCGTTACCCCGTCCCACTTACACCCAAATATCCACCTCAGCACACTATTCAGATCAGTACAGATCATTAAGTTCCTCGTTATGTAGTCTTCTCCACTCCCCCGTTACCCCGTCCCTCTTAGACCCAAATATCCCCCTCACCACACTATTCAGATCAGTACAGATCATTAAGTTCCTCGTTATGTAGTCTTCTCCACTCCCCCGTTACCCCGTCCCTCTTAGACCCAAATATCCCCCTCAGCACAATATTCAGATCAGTACAGATCATAAAGTTCCTCGTTATGTAGTCTTCTCCACTCCCCGTTACCCCGTCCCACTTACACCCAAATATCCACCTCAGCACACTATTCAGATCAGTACAGATCATTAAGTTCCTCGTTATGTAGTCTTCTCCACTCCCCCGTTACCCCGTCCCACTTACACCCAAATATCCACCTCAGCACACTATTCAGATCAGTACAGATCATTAAGTTCCTCGTTATGTAGTCTTCTCCACTCCCCGTTACCCCGTCCCACTTACACCCAAATATCCACCTCAGCACACTATTCAGATCAGTACAGATCATTAAGTTCCTCGTTATGTAGTCTTCTCCACTCCCCCGTTACCCCGTCCCACTTACACCCAAATATCCACCTCAGCACACTATTCAGATCAGTACAGATCATTAGTTCCTCGTTATGTAGTCTTCTCCACTCCCCCGTTACCCCGTCCCACTTACACCCAAATATCCACCTCAGCACACTATTCAGATCAGTACAGATCATTAAGTTCCTCGTTATGTAGTCTTCTCCACTCCCCGTTACCCCGTCCCACTTACACCCAAATATCCACCTCAGCACACTATTCAGATCAGTACAGATCATTAAGTTCCTCGTTATGTAGTCTTCTCCACTCCCCCGTTACCCCGTCCCACTTACACCCAAATATCCACCTCAGCACACTATTCAGATCAGTACAGATCATAAAGTTCCTCATTATGTAGTCTTCTCCACTCCCCCGTTACCCCGTCCCACTTACACCCAAATACCCCCTCAGCACACTATTCAGATCAGTACAGATCATAAAGTTCCTCGTTATGTAGTCTTCTCCACTCCCCCGTTACCCCGTCCCACTTACACCCAAATATCCACCTCAGCACACTATTCAGATCAGTACAGATCATAAAGTTCCTCATTATGTAGTCTTCTCCACTCCCCCGTTACCCCGTCCCACTTACACCCAAATACCCCCCTCAGCACACTATTCAGATCAGTACAGATCATAAAGTTCCTCGTTATGTAGTCTTCTCCACTCCCCCGTTACCCCGTCCCTCTTACACCCAAATATCCACCTCAGCACACTATTCAGATCAGTACAGATCATAAAGTTCCTCATTATGTAGTCTTCTCCACTCCCCCGTTACCCCGTCCCACTTACACCCAAATACCCCCCTCAGCACACTATTCAGATCAGTACAGATCATAAAGTTCCTCGTTATGTAGTCTTCTCCACTCCCCCGTTACCTCGTCCCTCTTAGACCCAAATATCCCCCTCAGCACACTATTCAGATCAGTACAGATCATAAAGTTCCTCATTATGTAGTCTTCTCCACTCCCCGTTACCCCGTCCCTCTTAGGCCCAAATTTCCCCTCAGCACACTATTCAGATCAGTACAGATCATTAAGTTCCTCGTTATGTAGTCTTCTCCACTCTCCCGTTACGCCGTCCCTCTTAGGCCCAAATATCCCCCTCAGCACCCTATTCAGATCAGTACAGATCATAAAGTTCCTCGTTATGTAGTCTTCTCCACTCCCCTGTTACCTCGTCCCTCTTAGACCCAAATATCCCCCTCAGCACCCTATTCTCGAACACCCTCAGCCCATGTTCCTCCCTCAGTGTGACAGACCAAGTTTCACACCCATACAAAGCAACAGGCCAATTCATATCTCAGTATTTACCTATTTACCCGTATACTTCGGTCCATGACTGTCGCTGTACAGCCTAAATATAGGCATAACGCATCGCCTTACTGGCAACACTGCAACGTAACGGATTTCGGGACCCCCGGTAACAATCCCACACATGCCGTGGCTCAGGTATTCAAAAATGTCCGAAATGTCATTATCGTATTCACAGGTGGCTCAGGTACTCAAGAATATCCGAAACGTCATTATCGTATTCACAGGTGGCTCAGGTACTAAAAAATGTCCGAAACGTCATTATCGTATTCACAAGTGGCTCAGGTACTCAAAAATGTCCGAAACGTCATTATCGTATTCACAGGAGGCTCAGGTACTAAAAAATGTCCGAAACGTCATTATCGTATTCACAAGTGGCTCACGTACTCAAAAATGTCCAAAACGTCATTATCGTATTCACAGGTGGCTCAGGTACTAAAAAATGTCCGAAACGTCATTATCGTATTCACAAGTGGCTCAGGTACTCAAAAATGTCCGAAACGTTATTATCGTATTCACAGGTGGCTCAGGTACTCAAAAATGTCCGAAACGTCATTATCGTATTCACAGGAGTCTGTTCTTAGCCAAATTAATCTAGTCCACACTGCTACTTACCATTCATTTTAATATTATTCTTCCATCTAGGCCCAGGTCTTGCAAGTAGTCTCTTCTCACTGCCTCTCATGGCCCTAACAACATCCTTGTTAAAGTGCAAACAGTGAAGTCCGCATTATGCAAGTTCCGTCTCCTTCCCCTCAGTTTTTCCCTCCGAAATTCGACACAGCGGGTCTTTAAAAGGATGTGTAGTCAACCATCAGCTTCGTGACTGTTGGCACAGTGGCACAATGACACTCGCGCCTTGCTGAAGGGCGTAAATGAATTTGTGCCGGTAATATTCCACACTCCTTGACCGACTCAGCTGAAATTCTATATAGAGTATTTTTACGTGATATTTGTTAGTTTCGAGTTTTGTGAAAATTTGTACAGTGGGACGTACTTTACTGAAGGGTGTAAATGACACATTTCCGTATTTAAAACATTTTTGTTTGAGTCCTATAAAATTCGGCGCAGGAGATTTGCGCAGACATTCACCTACTTAGTGTGGGTTTCGTTATAATCGGGCTTCATTATAATTGGGTTATAGAAAGCGTTGCTTTACTTAGGGCCATTAATGAATGAAGGCGTCAATGTGCCGTCCACATTTACTGTCCAGTTCTTATGATATTCGCTACAATATTTCTGCACGTAATTCTGTTTAACATTTGTAAATTTCGTGACAATTGGCAGAGGTAAGGTTATACTGTGTTATGGGCCTAACTGAAATTACAGTCACGCGTGCACCGTGAAGACGTATGATAGTAACAGAGTAAAGAACGCCTTAGTAAAACTTTTTTTGGGAAGGGCCCCGCAGCAGAAGCTACGGACGCACCGCAGCCTTAAGGCTTATTGTGCAACCCTGTGATGAAGATGATCAGTTTTTTCCCTTTTTCCTTGTAATGTAGCACCGGTGGAATGAAATTGACATGGTAAAACCGAAATACTCGGGGAAAAACCTGTCCCAGTGCCACTTTGTCGACCACAAATCCCACATGGATTGACCCGGGATGGAACCCGGGCCTGCGGGTTGAGAGGCCGGCGACTAACCGCCTGAGCCATGGTACGGTAAAATATGGGTATTACGTCACAGATACGCCATTTCCAATCTTATTTGCAGCTGTTTGCAGGTACAGTCTAACTCGGTTATGACGTCATAAAAGGGACTGAATATTTTGTGTCGTTATAAACGAGTGTTGTTATAACCGAGGAGTACAATGTTATGGTTAACAGTGAGGAATTAATTGGTACCACAGAATATCTGACGTTATAGAAGAGGTGTCGTATAAACCGATATCGTTATAACCGGGTTCGACTGTACTTTAAATTTACCGCATTTGCTAAAGATTTAATATCTTTTGTGTTTGCCTTGTGACTAACTCCTTGTGACTAACTCCTTGTGACTAACTCCTTGTGACTAACTCCTAGATATCCTGACGATATACATTCTGCAATACAATGTTTCAGAAACTCTGGTTTCAACATGTCTGGCCGTGCCTGCAGCAGGAAGTGAAGACACAGGAAGTTCTGGCAGCGGTACTTGAGCCAGTTCTATCCCTCATACAAGATTGCACGAGTGAAGAGTACGAGTCGATCATTCTGCCTTCATTCAGGTACGCGACCTGTGCCTGTGTGTTTGCTGCAAGAATGTCAGTTGAAAATAAAGTTTGAAACTTTACAAGTCCACCGTTTTTTATATACGTTCATTAAGTAGCTCTTAATTGCATGAAACTGCACATTAAGCCCCGTTGCCCCGTGATATACAGAGTTACAGGCATCAGATCTATGAAAGATACGCACTGTATTATACTGAGAGCGCACATAATGTGTCTATACACATCTTTCATCTTCATCACAGGGTTGCACAATAAGCCTTAAGGCTGCGGTGCGTCCGTAGCTTCTGCTGCGGGGCCCTTCTAAAAAAAAATTGAACATAATAAAGAGGTACAGTAGGCCCCCATTTAACGGACTTCGGGTTTAACGGACAAAAAAATTTGACGTGTTTAATTAACATAAAGTTCGGTTCCTGTCCAAAATTTATTTGTATATTTGTAACAGTTGTTTTAGTGACGTGTATAAATTACTGAATGTACATTATAATAATATTTTATTGATACTTATACATTATAATAACATTTTAATACACCCTGTACATTGTAAGTTCGTTATTAATATATGTTTTTAAAATATATTCGATATAACGGACTTTCGGCAATAGCGGACACCCTCCCCCCCAATTAGTCCGTTAAATCGAGGGCCTACTGTATTGACAAGAGATTACATTATACAGGGTGATGTAAGTGTACCAACACATAAAACAGTGTATTTCACTATGTGAGGTCTTAGACACTCACAGCGGTGACTACAACCTACCCTCATTCAGAATGTGACGCCGTGTAATCTAGTCGATAAGTATCGACGTTTCAGAGGAACCTGCTACCTCCAGTATACTCTGACGGTGAAGGCAGCAAGTTCCTATGAAACGTCAGTGTACAGAATCACGAATATTGGATTACGTTTTAAAAGTTTGAGTCTTGTTTTGTTGCAAGAACTTGTGAAGTGCTGACTGTGAAGTGCTGACTGTGAAGTGCTGACTGTGAAGTGCTGATGTGAAGTGCTGACTGTGAAGTCGACTGTGAAGTGCGGACTGTGAAGTGCTGACTGTGAAGTGCTGACTGTGAAGTGCTGACTGTGAATGCTGACTGTGAAGTGCTGACTGTGAAGTGCGACTGTGAAGTGCTGACTGTGAAGTGCGACTGTGAAGTGCGGACTGTGAAGTGCTGACTGTGAAGTGCTGACTGTGAAGTGCTGACTGTGAAGTGCTGACTGTGAAGTGCGGACTGTGAAGTGCTGACTGTGAGTGCTGACTGTGAAGTGCTGACTGTGAAGTGCGGACAATAAAGATATAATAGAATCTCAAAAAGTGTAAAAAGCATGGAAATGTGTTTTAACGAACTACCAACAATTGTTGAACGCGTTAAGTAGGCCACGGCGATGACTGAAGGCAACACGACGTACGATTGCAATGAACTGACTTAATAAGACACAGCTTGACTGAGCTGAGAGTGATTTGCGCAATAGCAGGAGAGTGCGGGCAGCTGATTCCAAGTGTATGGTGTCGAAACCCATTATTCAACACTTAAATAGCCATGCGATTATACTAAACCACTTTTACTAAACCACTTTAATTAAATAATAAAATCTTTAATATAAACCACTTTAATACTAAACCACTTTAATACTAAACCACTTTAATACTAAACCATTTATACTAACCTTTAATACTAAACCACTTTAATAATAAACCACTTTAATACTAAACCACTTTAATACTAAACCACTTTTATTAAACCACTTTAATACTAAACCACTTTAATACTAAACCATTTTAATACTAAACCATTTTAATACTAAACCACTTTAATATAAACCACTTTAATACTAAACCACTTTAATAATAAACCATTTTAATACTAAACCATTTAATACTAAACCACTTTAATATTAAACCACTTAATACTAAAACACTTTAATACTAAACCACTTTAATATTAAACCACTTTAATACTAAACCACTTTAATACTAAACCACTTTAATACTAAACCATTTAATATTAAACCACTTAATACTAAACCATTTTAATACTAAACCACTTTAATACTAAACCATTTAATATTAACCATTTTAATACTAAACCACTTTAATACTAAACCACTTTAATAAACCATTAATACTAAACACTTTAATACTAAACCATTTTAATACTAAACCACTTTAATACTAAACCACTTTAGTACTAAACCATTTTAATACTAAACCACTTTAATACTAAACCATTTTAATACTAAACCACTTTAATACTAAACCACTTTAGTAATAAACCATTTTAATACTAAACCACTTTAATACTAAACCATTTTAATACTAAACCATTTTAGTACTAAACCATTTTAATACTAAACCACTTTAATACTAAACCACTTTAAACTAATAGTAATAAACCATTTTAATACTAAACCACTTTAATACTAAACCATTTTAATACTAAACCATTTTAGTACTAAACCATTTTAATACTAAACCACTTTAATACTAAACCACTTTAATACTAAACCACTTTAGTACTAAACCATTTTAATACTAAACCACTTTTAATACTAAACCATTTTAATACTAAACCACTTTAATACTAAACCACTTTAGTAATAAACCATTTTGATACTAAACCACTTTATATTAAACCACTTTAATACTAAACCATTTTAATCTAAACCACTTTAATACTAAACCACTTTAATACTAAACCACTTTAATATTAAACCACTTTAATACTAAACCACTTTAATACTAAACCACTTTAGTACTAAACCATTTTAATATAACACTTTAATACTAAACCATTTTAGTACTAAACCACTTTAATACTAAACCACTTTAATACTAAACCACTTTAATATTAAACCACTTTAATACTAAACCATTTTAATACTAAACCACTTTAATACTAAACCATTTTAATACTAAACCACTTTAATATTAAAGCATTTTAATACTAAACCACTTTAATACTAAACCATTTTAATACTAAACCACTTTAATACTAAACCACTTTAATACTAAACCACTTTAATACTAAACCATTTTAATACTAAACCACTTTAATACTAAACCACTTTAATATTAAACCATTTTAATACTAAACCACTTTAATACTAAACCATTTTAATATTAAACCACTTTAATACTAAACCATTTTAGTACTAAACCACTTTAATACTAAACCACTTTAATACTAAACCACTTTAATATAAACCACTTAATACAAACCACTTTAATACTAAACCACTTTAATATTAAACCACTTTAATACTAATCATTTAATAATAACCACTTTAATACTAAACCATTTTAATACTAAACCAATTTAATACTAAACCACTTTAATACTAAACCATTTTAATACTAAACCACTTTAATACTAAACCACTTTAATACTAAACCACTTTAATACTAAACCATTTTAATACTAAACCACTTTAATACTAAACCACTTTAATACTAAACCACTTTAATACTAAACCACTTTAATACTAAACCATTTTAATATTAACCACTTTAATACTAAACCATTTAAGACTAAACCACTTTAATACTAAACCACTTTAATATTAAACCACTTTAATACTAAACCACTTTAATATAAACCACTTTAATACTAAACCATTTAATACTAAACCACTTAATACTAACCATTTAATACTAAACCACTTTAATACTAAACCATTTAATACTAAACCACTTTAATACTAAACCATTTTAATACTAAACCACTTTAATACTAAACCATTTTAATAGCAATATTCCCATCTTTCGTGACTGAAAGATGGGAATATTGGTATTAAAACGGAGATCACGAAAGGTCGATATCCCGAAAATCGAGGTTTATGAACTCCGAGACATTATATATTATATATATACCAGACTACATGGCGGCACATAAGAGAAGGCTTATTTTATGGTACTTTATATCTCACAGAACATAAAACATGAATTATTATTCACAAACTCGGTGGTAATGTTCTGTGTTCTGAGTCACAGCGACTGTGCACAAGTTTCTGTCGTGATAACATTAAAGTTGATTATCCCATATTTCTGTGCACGTGACAACGATATGTTTGCTCACTGTAGTTAAGTGCGGCCGGCGCGTAGAGCTGACAACCTGCAGTCCTAGTTGTGTCGAAGTGCAAAGTAAGGACACAAGCCCAACGTTACATCGCCACTCTGAGTCTTCATGACTTGTTACAGGAAAGCTTTACATTTCCCTGGTGGTTACTATATTTACCACCAGCTTTAAAATTCTAACAACTCCACATTCCCCCACAGTGTATTTATGTGTTCCATGTTTTTGTAACAACAAACAGCGATTATTTGTCTAGGCAGCGGTTATGTTTGTAATTGGACTTTTGGGATGCTAATTGGGATTTAGGATAATTAATGCTTTAGAAGACAAGGGTAAGATAAGGTAAAGGTCACCCTAGAACAGGCCATGAAGGCCCAGAGGGGGAGTAGATGTATAGCTCTACTCTTTCTTTAACCTCAGCGCTAGATGGGGTACGTGGTCAACGCCACGCCCCGGCCGCTTTACCCCCGGGAATGACCCGTACCCATTGTACAGGAGGCTGGGTAGGCCCCATGGCCGGTCTGGACGGTGCTGAAAATCTCGCCCGCACCGGGATTCGATCCCCGGACCGTCGAGCTCGTAGCGAGTCGCTATACCGACTGAGCTATCGCGGTCCACTTAGAAGACATGGGTAGGATTAAGGCTAGGTGTGGTAGGGAAGCTACTTAGCCTGCTGTGTAATAGGCCATGACTGTGTCACCGCTGTGTTCCAGGAACGTTTTCTCATTTCCGAAGTCCATCCAGGCAACAGTCATTTTGTTGGAGAATCTGCACGTCATTCTGGAGAAGACGCCCCGTGACGACGTCCGGGCCGAGGTGCTGCCAATGCTGTACAACGCTTTCGAGAGCACGACGCCACAAGTTCAGGTACGTACCTGTGGCGTAGTCTGTCGAGTTGTGTTCTTAGGAACATCAGACGTATTCCTGACACAACAGCCTTGGTGACATTCGTTAGAATAAAGGGTTGTGACGCCGTGTCGTCGGGTGCGTATTGTCCGACGTTTCGAACGATAATAGTGTCTTTGTTCCTGTTGCTTTCTCTCTCTCTCCTCAGCATCCTGTTCCGAAACACCCTGTAGTCTATAGTTTCCTTAGTGTGAGAAACCAAGGTGTATTCTGGTAGACGTTCACCGACGTTTCAGAGAAACCTGCTGCTATTCCTGCAATCAGGGTATCTACCCTGAAGATCAAGGGTAACATTTTGTTCCGAAACTTCGGTACACTTGAGTCTGACATCTGACCTCAAACCTCGCAGCAGGTTATAAGAGCGGTACAGTAGTGGGAAGGCAGTGACGTCATGTAAAACAAACACTAGCACATTACCTTATTATCCGATATATTTGGCAACAGAGCGCCAGTTGCGGTAGTTACAAAGTTGTAAGCAATTTGCGCGCTGCAAACTGCCTGCTGAGTGCTAGCAACAGACACGGTCGGTCACTAAATGTAATTACCTGACTGCTGCGTGAATCGTAACTCACGGCGACAGCCTAGCGGCACACACATTAGTCCGACGGTGACGTCACAACATCAGCACGCTACTTTACGTGCTACCGTACATCGCAACATTCAACTGTCTGACGGCGACGTCACTGACATTTTGAGGCTTTGAGACAGAGAGAGATTATGTAGCTGATTGTGTACAATACTACTCTTGATGTCAGTAGGTGACACAGATATTGCCGTGGTTAACCTTTTAAAGCCTAATGACTACTTGATACATCAACAGTTTTAACATTCACAAATTCTACATTCTGCCCACACTGTATTTATGTGTATTGTATTTATATTACAACAAACAGCGACTTTTGCCTTACATAAAATAAATTGATTTGTTTTTTAACCGAGATGAAATGTGTTTACTGCGCGGTACGAACTGGGTCTTTAAATGAAACAGTTTACGATTCGTCTTTAAAGGGTTAATATTGTTAATATTCTTCATTAGGTAGGCGCGGAGGCAGAAGAAAGAATTGAGCATCATTCGTATAACACAACATAGCAAAACGAGATGGCAGTATAGACAGTTGGCTTGTTCTAAGAATAAAGAAGGAACAGATGAAAGTGGCCGTGGATTTGCGCGTTGTCTGTTCTCGTTTGAGGTGTGCGCTGAGGAAGAAAAAGTTGAGCAGCGAGCGGTGTTGCCATTTTTACCGGGTTTGAGTCACTAAGGATGCAAGTGACGGCCAGTGGCATGCAGTAGTAGTGGCGTGTACGAAATGGTGGGGAGGAGAGTCACTTTGAGAGAAGGTCTCCAGACGTCGCCTGCTCGTCCTTCTGATAGGAATTATACGAGAATGGCGTTACAGTTGTCAAATAAGGATTTGATATAAGAGTAGCAGAATTTGATTTGCTGGTAAATTCTGAACATTCTGACGAGTATGATTTAAAGCAAACATAATTGTAGTTATTTTTAAAGTAAGTGTCTTAATGTGAAGGATGAGAAGCTTGCAGTAGCAAGTTGGAATCTTCCGAACTATCTCAGCATCTGCTACATGACTGAGTAATACCACGAAAAACTTGTGTTCAGTTGGCCGTTCGCAGGACCTTCCGGTTGCGTACTGACTTCTAGCCAGCAGCAGTCTTGCACCGATTACGTAAAAATTGAATAGTCTGTTGAAATGATCTATAGGCCTCCTTCGGGCCTGCAGCTTACGTAAAAATTGCAATAGTCTGTTGAAATGATCTATAGGCCTCCTTCGGGCCTGCAGCTTACGTAAAATTGCAATAGTCTGTTGAAATGATCTATAGGCCCTTCGGGCCTGCAGCTTACGTAAAAATTGCAATAGTCTGTTGAAATGATCTATAGGCCTCCTTCGGGCCTGCAGCTTACGTAAAAATTGCAATAGTCTGTTGAAATGATCTATAGACCTGTTCGGGCCTGAAGCTTACGTAAAAATTGCAATAGTCTGTTGAAATGATCTATAGGCCTGTTTCGGGCCTGAGCTTACGTAAAAATTGCAATAGTCTGTTGAAATGATCTATAGGCCTGTTTCGGGCCTGCAGCTTACGTAAAAATTGCAATAGTCTGTTGAAATGATCTATAGGCCTGTTTCGGGCCTGCAGCTTACGTAAAAATTGCAATAGTCTGTTGAAATGATCTATAGGCCTGTTTCGGGCCTGCAGCTTGTTATAGTAATCAATGCAAGCTCGGTTCCTACATCACAGAAAACACAATAAGCCATTATTACAAACACAAAGCAGTTAATGTTGTTTAGGAAAATATGCGTTAAGTACATTAAGTGGAAAAAATGCAGAGTATTTTAGTGTTAGAGCAGGTGGTACATATATTTACCACCGTGTTTTAAACGTGATAACACATGACGTGTTTGGACACTTGTCACGCAAGGTAGTTAGATTGTTTGTTGTGCCGGCAGAGCGCAGCGCTGATTGCTGTTACAAATGTGGCCGAATACCTGGATGAAACCGCCGTGCGGCGTATGGTGCTTCCCAAGACGAAAGTTGTTTACGAGAAGAACGCGGGCGACCTGAGGATCGTGCTGAACGTGCTGTCGTGTGTGGAGAAGACGCTGGACCGCCTGGACAAGGCCCAGATCATCGACGAAGTGCTGCCTTTGCTGTGGAACGTGAGGCTGCAAGACCCGGAGATCACCCTCAGGGTTGTAAGTAAGTGCCTGCAGGGTTCCGAAGGATCTGTGTCTTTGACTGCATGGTTTGTGGCTTATTTAACGCTTACGAATACCACAGGGCTCTCTGTTAGACTTCTAAATAAGTGTCTTTCTGTTTTTAAATTACCGGTTTAGGGTTCTGAAGGATTATTTTGTGACCGTAACGATCTCCTGACTCATTTTTCGTCGCTCAAAGACCGAAGCTTAAACTAAGAGTTTTAATGACGTCACACAACAACTTGTGCTTTTTTTGTACTCCAAGTCACTGTTTCCATTGTCCTCTTTAATTTTTTTTCCCCGAATTTATTTCCATTCATGCAACACTGTTTTAAATTCTGACTACTGGTGCAGTAAAGTAAGAGAAAAAGATCTCTTTAAAGACCTAAGCATAGATGATTGATAATATTAAAACTTATTGTAAAGGAATCGCTTTGGGGGATAAACTGGTTTTATTTAGCTCAGAATGAAAACCATGGGCGGAATTTTGTGAGTGCGGTAATGAATTTTTGTGTTTTGTAAATGGCAGGAACGTTTTTCATTGTTTAAGTGACTGTTAGCTTGTCAAGGAGGAATCTGCTGTGTCTATTAATTACAGTAGGCCCTCGATATAACGGACCCCCATTTAACGGAGTTCGGATTTAACGGACAAAAAATTTGACGTGTTTAATTGAAATAAAGTTTGGTTCCTGTCGTAAATTTATTTGTATATTTGTAACAGTTGTTTTAGTGACGTGTATAAATTACTGAATGTGCATTATAATAACATTTTAATACACCCTGTATATTGTGAGTTGGTTATTGATAAAAGGCAAAGTTCACCCTATAACAGGCCGTGAAGGCCCAGAGGGGAGTAGAGGTATAGCTTTACTCTTTCTTTAACCCTGGCACTAGAAGTGGGTGGGTGGTCAACTCCACGCCCCGGCCGCTTTACCCCCGGGAATGACCCGGTACCCATTGTACAGGAGCTGGGTAGGCCCCAGGGCCGGTCTGGACGGGTGCTGAAAATCTCGCCCCCACCGGGATTCGATCCCCGGACCGTCCAGCCCGTAGCGAGTCGCTATACCGACTGAGCTATCGCGGCCCACTCGTTATATTAATATGTTTTTAAAATACATTCGATATAACGGACTTTCGGCAATAGCGGACCCCCCCCCCCCCCAATTAGTCCGTTAAATCGAGGGCCTACTGTAGTTGCTTTATTCCTGTCATTTTTATGTATTCATTTATTGTCTTGTGCCACTTTCGCCTGAGCGCCCTCATACAGTCAGTCGACGTGTTTCGTCCGCCTGTCTGTCTGCCCACAACTTTCTGTTCCCCAAACTGTGCCTTCTACAAACACATACAATCAGCTTCATTAGACAGTCCCTCCGTCAGCCAGCAGTACAATGTCACGTCAATACGCTTCATTAAGAAGATAGACTCGCAATTTCCAGCATAATTACGTCAATTCGAAGTGCCTGAGCAAAGACACGCGCATTCCATGGGTCATTTGAGATATTACAGGGGGTGGCTACCCTAAAAATATCACGTCAGTCTTCTGCTTCGTCCCCTTCTTCTTCTTCGTATTACAGCTGAAACGTTACGAAATATTTTGCCTTCATTTCTATCTTTTATTATGTCTAACTGTGTCTCTTCTTACTGTAGAATGATAACCTTCCGGCACGTCTTCCTCCACCCGTTTTCTCCATTCACCTCCATTATCTCAGTTCGTATCTGTAAGTCACAATGTGTTCAGCTATCAGCTACGTCCGTCCCAAGTCTCGCTGTGCAAGACACATCTCTTGCTTCCTCACATCAGTTTAACTTCTGCAGTCTGTTTGCGACGTTTCTGCTTTTTCCGTAAGAACCCAACAAGATGCAGTCACAAGGAACGTGGCCGATAGTAACTGGATTTGGGCTTCTATTGTGCTATAGCTACATCGCTAAGAGTCGTCTGACTGTCCCGTGCAATGTTTGATAATGACGTCATAGTCACATTGTAACTTAAACCAGTGGTATTCGACCTGGGGTACCCGTACCCCCGGGGGTACGCGAAGACATCTTAGGGGGTACGTAAAATTAAAAAAATATAAATATATTATTTCATGATAAACACTGAATAATCAGGGCCAGATTTACGGTTAGCCACAAGAGACCGGACGTAAGGACATGCGATTTGGGAGCGCCATTTGTGTCTCTCTCTCTCTCTCTCTCTCTCTCTCCTTTATGCGATTCTTATCTGGCGGCTAGTTTCATTTTATTCCACACAGTGCATATAATTGTGCTTTGCTAAAATACATTTGTTCCTTTATTAATTTTTATACGATAGACAATAATATATTTGTTATTTAATAGCTTGACTCTCCTTTTTCTCATTTAAAACTTATTATTTAATACATTATTTTGGATGTAATTTATTTAACTTATTTTAGATGTAGATTATAGACTGTATATAACTTGAATTGTGCACCAACAACTTTGGGGGTACAAAGTTGAAGGGAAATTATATGTGGGGGTACGTGAACAAAAAAGGTTGAATACCGCTGGGTTACACAACGTCCGAACTCACGAGGGCAGTTTAACGACGACTGTAACTACTCCCACCACCTGCAGTATATCTTTGGAAGTTATTACTGGAGAGAGAAACTTTGCGTTGACGTGCTGCTGACGTCTTGCTTGTGCCGCAGAGCTTTGCGTTGACGTGCTGCTGACGTCTTGCTTGTGCCGCAGAACTTTGCGTTGACGTGCTGCTGACGTCTTGCTTGTGCCGCAGAGCTTTGCGTTGACGTGCTGCTGACGTCTTGCTTGTGCCGCAGAGCTTTGCGTTGACGTGCTGCTGACGTCTTGCTTGTGCCGCAGAGCTTTGCGTTGACGTGCTGCTGACGTCTTGCTTGTGCCGCAGAGCTTTGCGTTGACGTGCTGCTGACGTCTTGCTTGTGCCGCAGAGCTTTGCGTTGACGTGCTGCTGACGTCTTGCTTGTGCCGCAGAACTTTGCGTTGACGTGCTGCTGACGTCTTGCTTGTGCCGCAGAGCTTTGCGTTGACGTGCTGCTGACGTCTTGCTTGTGCCGCAGAAACTTTGCGTTGACGTGCTGCTGACGTCTTGCTTGTGCCGCAGAGCTTTGCGTTGACGTGCTGCTGACGTCTTGCTTGTGCCGCAGAACTTTGCGTTGACGTGCTGCTGACGTCTTGCTTGTGCCGCAGAGCTTTGCGTTGACGTGCTGCTGACGTCTTGCTTGTGCCGCAGAGCTTTGCGTTGACGTGCTGCTGACGTCTTGCTTGTGCCGCAGAGCTTTGCGTTGACGTGCTGCTGACGTCTTGCTTGTGCCGCAGAGCTTTGCGTTGACGTGCTGCTGACGTCTTGCTTGTGCCGCAGAACTTTGCGTTGACGTGCTGCTGACGTCTTGCTTGTGCCGCAGAGCTTTGCGTTGACGTGCTGCTGACGTCTTGCTTGTGCCGCAGAACTTTGCGTTGACGTGCTGCTGACGTCTTGCTTGTGCCGCAGAACTTTGCGTTGACGTGCTGCTGACGTCTTGCTTGTGCCGCAGAACTTTGCGTTGACGTGCTGCTGACGTCTTGCTTGTGCCGCAGAGCTTTGCGTTGACGTGCTGCTGACGTCTTGCTTGTGCCGCAGAAGCTTTGCGTTGACGTGCTGCTGACGTCTTGCTTGTGCCGCAGAGCTTTGCGTTGACGTGCTGCTGACGTCTTGCTTGTGCCGCAGAGCTTTGCGTTGACGTGCTGCTGACGTCTTGCTTGTGCCGCAGAGCTTTGCGTTGACGTGCTGCTGACGTCTTGCTTGTGCCGCAGAGCTTTGCGTTGACGTGCTGCTGACGTCTTGCTTGTGCCGCAGAGCTTTGCGTTGACGTGCTGCTGACGTCTTGCTTGTGCCGCAGAGCTTTGCGTTGACGTGCTGCTGACGTCTTGCTTGTGCCGCAGAGCTTTGCGTTGACGTGCTGCTGACGTCTTGCTTGTGCCGCAGAGCTTTGCGTTGACGTGCTGCTGACGTCTTGCTTGTGCCGCAGAGCTTTGCGTTGACGTGCTGCTGACGTCTTGCTTGTGCCGCAGAACTTTGCGTTGACGTGCTGCTGACGTCTTGCTTGTGCCGCAGAGCTTTGCGTTGACGTGCTGCTGACGTCTTGCTTGTGCCGCAGAACTTTGCGTTGACGTGCTGCTGACGTCTTGCTTGTGCCGCAGAACTTTGCGTTGACGTGCTGCTGACGTCTTGCTTGTGCCGCAGAACTTTGCGTTGACGTGCTGCTGACGTCTTGCTTGTGCCGCAGAGCTTTGCGTTGACGTGCTGCTGACGTCTTGCTTGTGCCGCAGAAGCTTTGCGTTGACGTGCTGCTGACGTCTTGCTTGTGCCGCAGAGCTTTGCGTTGACGTGCTGCTGACGTCTTGCTTGTGCCGCAGAGCTTTGCGTTGACGTGCTGCTGACGTCTTGCTTGTGCCGCAGAGCTTTGCGTTGACGTGCTGCTGACGTCTTGCTTGTGCCGCAGAGCTTTGCGTTGACGTGCTGCTGACGTCTTGCTTGTGCCGCAGAGCTTTGCGTTGACGTGCTGCTGACGTCTTGCTTGTGCCGCAGAGCTTTGCGTTGACGTGCTGCTGACGTCTTGCTTGTGCCGCAGAGCTTTGCGTTGACGTGCTGCTGACGTCTTGCTTGTGCCGCAGAGCTTTGCGTTGACGTGCTGCTGACGTCTTGCTTGTGCCGCAGAACTTTGCGTTGACGTGCTGCTGACGTCTTGCTTGTGCCGCAGAGCTTTGCGTTGACGTGCTGCTGACGTCTTGCTTGTGCCGCAGAACACAGATCGCTTGACACTGAGAAGAATTAGCACTCATTTAAGCGTGCGTCATTTCCGATGGCTCCAGTCGATCAGTATGCTTTCTACCCTTTATCAGCTGGAGGGTTGCCGGAAAAGGTGGTCAAAATGAAGGAACGAAATTGGGAATTGAAAATCGTATTGATGGCTAAATAGTGAAGGCATATACCATCTAAGAAAGTTATTTTATTAAATAACTCTATATCCACCTCGGAGGTTCGGGTTCGATCCCGGGTCAGTCCATGTGGGATTTGTGGTGGACGAAGTGGCACTGGGAAAGTTTTTTCCCCTAGTACTTCGGTTTTCCACTGTCAATATCATTCCACCGGTGCTCCATTACACGGAAAAACGAAAAAAAAAAAACTGATCATCTTCATCACAGGGTTGCACAATAAACCTTAAGGCTGCGGTGCGTCCGTAGCTACTGCTGCGGGGCCCTTCACCGCAAACAAAAATAATAACACTATAAACTTTTATGTGTTTTTATATAGCTACAATATTCGGTTGCTTATTGCGTATTTAAAATACAAGATGCCTTTGAAGTTGTACTACTGTTTAAGATGAGATTCAGATCGCAATCTTACAGCACCTGTATGCGCCGGCAGTTTGATTACGTACTTCAGTACGAGAAGAGTGGCTGCCGTAGCGCGGACGGTTGGAGGGAGAGACTATACCTACAGCGGCATCGTTCCTGTTTCTAAAAACTCGGGCTTCTACTCTCAACTCACGACTATATTCCATTTCGTGTTTGTTAAGACTTGCAATTCCATATATTGCATGCTATTTAAAGTCCTTAAATGCCGATAAGTATGGTTTCCTACCTCAGTGCCGTGCCACAGTACGGGTTTTCTGTCAGTAACAGTAATTTTATTCGGCTAATAGCGAGCAACACAGATCGATCTGCGCTCCACAGCTGCTTGTAACCCACTGACCCAACGCCACTGTAGTACCTCCTGCAGACGCGTGCAAATAGATCGACTGAAATTAGCTCTGTTTATATTGCGGTAAGATTGAGTTCGGGCGTCAACCTCAATATCATTTTGTAGTATTTTAAAACTTGTTCGAACTGGCTATCATCACAGTAGGTGCGTAGGAAACGTCTGGGATGCAGCTCATTCTACTGCATATGTGTACTGTAACTTGCAAATTATTAGCCGTGACAACTACCAACCCGACAAAACTGTAGTCTTTAGAGCCCAGTGGTTACTATATGTACCACCAGTTTAACATTCAACAATTCTACGTTCTGCCCACACAGTGTACTTATGTGTTTTGTGTGGATCTCAGAACAAACAGCGATTATTTCACTGTACAACATTAACTGACTGGTTTGTATAACTGAGACGGAGTGTGTTTACTGCGCGGTACGGACTGAGTCTTTGTATATTAACCCTCTAAAGCCCAGTGGTTACTATATGTACCACCACGTTTAACATTCAACAATTCTACGTTCTGCCCACACAGTGTATTTATGTGTTTTGTGTGGATCTCAGAACAAACAGCGATTATTTCACTGTACAGCATTAACTGACTGGTTTGTATAACTGAGACGGAGTTGTGTTTACTGCGCGGTACGGACTGTATTTATGTGTTTTGTGTGGATCTCAGAACAAACGGCGATTATTTCACTGTACAACATTAACTGACTGGTTTGTGTAACTGAGACGGAGTGTGTTTACTGCGCGGTACGGACTGTATTTATGTGTTTTGTGTGGATCTCAGAACAAACAGCGATTATTTCACTGTACAACATTAACTGACTGCTTTGTATAACTGAGACGGAGTGTGTTTACTGCGCGGTACGAGCTGTATTTATGTGTTTTGTGTGGATCTCAGAACAAACAGCGATTATTTCACTGTACAACATTAACTGACTGGTTTGTGTAACTGAGACGGAGTGTGTTTACTGCGCGGTACGGACTGTATTTATGTGTTTTGTGTGGATCTCAGAACAAACAGCGATTATTTCACTGTACAACATTAACTGACTGCTTTGTATAACTGAGACGGAGTGTGTTTACTGCGCGGTACGGACTGTATTTATGTGTTTTGTGTGGATCTCAGAACAAACAGCGATTATTTCACTGTACAACATTAACTGACTGGTTTGTGTAACTGAGACGGAGTGTGTTTACTGCGCGGTACGAGCTGAAAATGTACGTATAATTCAAGCTGAAGTTAGTCCTTAAAATGCTACTGATTCATAATACTGTACCTATGTTCCATAATACTGATAGACCCAACACAGCGTGTTATGTATAGCAAACCGATATACATCAGCACACAGTCAATGGCACTGAACAGAATTGGTCAGCTTCATGCCCCGTTTGCTTTACCACCTGGCACCCACTGACTAGGAGATTTTTTGGCCCCCAGAGCTGGTCTGGATAAAGTACTGAAGATACAAATATCTTACCCATACCACGAGAGCATAATTCAGCCCGCAGCCAAGTCATTGTACTGACACATCCCATTTAACTACAGCTCAGTTTTAATTGCACATTGTCCCTTCATGTGACCGCTAGCGTCGCCTTGCATCAAGTTCTGCCCCACTTCACGACACGTACGCAAACCATCAAATCACCTTTACAGTAACCATTCATTCCCCTCCTTTGTCCTCTGTTCCGTTTTAACAATTACATTTTATCTTATACAGGGTGTTTCAGGAGGAATCTGCAATAGTTTGGGAGAACATTTCTTTGGTGAAAAATACCTATATCCGAATTGGAATATTTACGGAGATACTGGCGAGATAAATTTTAAGAAATGAGAAATCGTGTACATTTAATGATTACCAAATATTAAAATGAGAAAGTATTTGTAGTTCCTGTACTGTTAACACCTGCACTTAACATCTAATTAACATATTAGTGACATAAAGACATTAATTAAACAAGTAATCTAGCACCAGTTCTTAAAAAGCACCCTTAGGTTTCCAAGTACTTTACATGGCACACTTGCCTCCGCATGGCTTGGCTTCACTGTCGGCTCAAGGACGGACCTGCGGATAACGCAGCATGTTACACAGGTACAGTACGTGGAACCGCAAGAAGGCCACATATTTCTCCCGTAATTGTCTCCATACCCGTTCAACTTGAGATGTGTGTATGTATGTTTGGTTATATCGATGTAAAGTGACCTAAGGAACATTTTACAGCTGGCAGATTCCTCCTGAAACGTCCTGTAAGGTAAAAAGGTAAAGCAATCCCATTACAGGCCTGGACAAGCCCTTAGGGTTCCAGGAGGTTGAGGCTCCCAGATTTATAGACAATCGGCATATGAAGGTGGTAAGGTTGTCAGCCCTACGCACCGGCCGCCTTTACCCCCGAGGAAATATTCCTGGTACTTATTTCTGTTAGAGGCTGAGTTGACCCCGGGGCCATAGTGCGGCCGGAAGGATTATGTAATTGAAAATTTCCAATGACACCACCGGGAATCGAACCCGCGACCTTCCGGCTTGTAGGGCAGTGCCTCAACCTGAATCACCCTGTACAAAACGTGTCTGCTGTCTTACTGTCTTGTGCGCAATTGCTGTCACCAATGCAAGTGTTCTGTGCAGACATCTACAGGCTCATGCTGAGCGACAAGAAGTACGGTCTGTCGGTGAACCTGATGGCCACCAGGGTCATGCCGTCATTGCTGCCGCAGACAGTGAACCCTTCTCTGAACCTGGAGCAGTTTACGAACCTACTGGAAGTGCTCCAGGAAATGCTGGACCACATAGACAGGTATGTTGATGTTGCATTAGATCAAGAATTGAGGCCCAGTGCTTGGGTCAGTGCCACTGGCACTACTGTGCGCATGTGCACGTCTGTTTTTGAACCATATTCATTCATTCATTCATTCATTCATTCATTCTGTAGTCTGACTTACGACAGGTCCGTAGCCTCTTCATCCTGCAGTCTGTCTTACGACAGGTCCGTAGCCTCTTCATTCTGCAGTCTGTCTTACGACAGGTCCGTAGCCTCTTCATTCAGCAGTCTGTCTTACGACAGGTCCGTAGCCTCTTCATTCTGCAGTCTGTCTTACGACAGGTCCGTAGCCTCTTCATTCAGCAGTCTGTCTTACGACAGGTCCGTAGCCTCTTCATTCAGCAGTCTGTCTTACGACAGGTCCGTAGCCTCTTCATTCTGCAGTCTGTCTTACGACAGGTCCGTAGCCTCTTCATCCTGCAGTCTGTCTTACGACAGATCCGTAGCCTCTTCATTCTGCAGTCTGTCTTACGACAGGTCCGTAGCCTCTTCATTCAGCAGTCTGTCTTACGACAGGTCCGTAGCCTCTTCATTCTGCAGTCTGTCTTACGACAGGTCCGTAGCCTCTTCATTCAGCAGTCTGTCTTACGACAGGTCCGTAGCCTCTTCATTCTGCAGTCTGTCTTACGACAGGTCCGTAGCCTCTTCATTCAGCAGTCTGTCTTACGACAAGTCCGTAGCCTTTTCCAAAGCGAGTTCTCCACACAGTGCGATCCAGTGCTTCCTCTTTCAATTTTCCGTATCTTCTCTTTCCCTTAAGGTCATCCAGTAGCTGCTTACGTCTTCTCCCTCGTCTTCCCGTCATTTCTATCCTTCCCTCTATCTTTCCTTCAATCACATGTTTCAGAACGCAGTTTCTACGCAAGATGTGACCAATCCAGTTAGCCTTTCTTCTTTTTATTGTATGTACGATATTCCTCTCCTCCTTGCTGCATTTAAGTGTTTGATGCGCTGTCAGTAAATCGGCTGAAACTAATGAAAGATGGACATCTGCTTCATGCAGACGATGTTTAACGGCGCCTAACGTTGCAGTGCAGAAGGCCAGTTATGCTTCGTGTTCTGGAAGTCCAGAGTTCAAATCTGAACTGAGATGTTATCATTAAACGTATTTTTCTTTATTTTACTCTGACTCTACAAAGAAAATTCCAGGACATATCAAATTGAAAGTGCCTGCTGCTTTCCACAAACTTTCCCATTTAGTTTCCAATTTCCAAGTCACCCCAAAATTTGACGATAAGTAAGCTGAGACACGATCAGCGTTTTTAATAAACATTAAATGGAGAAGTTAAATGATGTTTAGTATTAGAAATTTGGGCGTGTTCGGTGTGTAAAGGTAAAGGTAAAGGTATTGCTCTTCGCGCTATGAAGCTATGTAGTATGAGTGGAGGTATAGCTCCAGTCATTTTTGACCTCAGCACCAGATTGAAGCAGTCAGCCTAACGCTTCGGACGCCCCCCTCCCCGTTACTGATTGAGTAGGCGTCTGTGTGGGTCCAGAGCTGGTTTCAGAAGAGAAAATCGTATTTGTTAATGCAAAAAGAGCTGTAAGAAAAGATTGCGAAATGTATCTGTCTTTATCACTGTCTTATTTATTGAGAGTTCTTTCCCTTTCGTTTTTTCTTTTGTTCTTTTCATAAATTGTTCACTTCTTCTGCTCATTACGTCACGTCCTGTTGTATGATATCACATAAAAGTCAATATTCTCTTCGCAGAAAAAGAGTTTACGGAAATGGGAACTCGATATCACCACACTGTGTTGTTGTTGTATGTCACCACACTGTGTTATTGTTGTATGTCACCACACTGTATTGTTGTATGTCACCACACTGTGTTGTTGTTGTATGTCACCACACTGTATTGTTGGTGTTGTATGTCACCACACTGTATTGTTGTATGTCACCACACTGTGTTGTTTGTATGTCACCACACTGTATTGTTGGTGTTGTATGTCACCACACTGTATTGTTGTATGTCACCACACTGTGTTGTTGTATGTCACCACACTGTGTTGTTATATGTCACCACACTGTGTTGTTGTTGTTGTATGTCACCACACTGTGTTGTTGTTGTTGTATGTCACCACACTGTGTTGTTGTTGTTGTTGTATGTCACCACACTGTATTGTATGTCACCACACTGTGTTGTTGTATGTCACCACACTGTGTTGTTGTTGTTGTTGTATGTCACCACACTGCATTGTTGTATGTCACCACACTGTGTTGTTGTATGTCACCACACTGTATTGTTGGTGTTGTATGTCACCACACTGTATTGTTGTATGTCACCACACTGTATTGTTGGTGTTGTATGTCACCACACTGTGTTGTTGTTGTATGTCACCACACTGTGTTGTTGTTGTATGTCACCACACTGTATTGTTGGTGTTGTATGTCACCACACTGTATTGTTGTATGTCACCACAACTGTGTTGTTGTATGTCACCACACTGTATTGTTGGTGTTGTATGTCACCACACTGTATTGTTGTATGTCACCACACTGTGTTGTTGTATGTCACCACACTGTGTTGTTATATGTCACCACACTGTGTTGTTGTTGTTGTATGTCACCACACTGTGTTGTTGTTGTTGTTGTATGTCACCACACTGTGTTGTTGTTGTTGTTGTATGTCACCACACTGTATTGTATGTCACCACACTGTGTTGTTGTATGTCACCACACTGTGTTGTTGTTGTTGTGTCACCACACTGCATTGTTGTATGTCACCACACTGTGTTGTTGTATGTCACCACACTGTATTGTTGGTGTTGTATGTCACCACACTGTATTGTTGTATGTCACCACAACTGTATTGTTGTATGTCACCACACTGTATTGTTGTATGTCACCACACTGTATTGTTGTATGTCACCACACTGTATTGTTGTATGTCACCACACTGTATTGTTGTATGTCACCACACTGTATTGTTGGTGTTGTATGTCACCACACTGTATTGTTGGTGTTGTATGTCACCACACTATTGTTGTATGTCACCACACTGTATTGTTGTATGTCACCACACTGTATTCTTGTATGTCACCACACTGTATTGTTTATGTCACCACACTGTATTGTTGGTGTTGTATGTCACCACACTGTATTGTTGGTGTTGTATGTCACCACACTGTATTGTTGTATGTCACCACACTGTATTGTTGTATGTCACCACACTGTATTGTTGTATGTCACCACACTGTATTGTTCCTGTATAGTCACCACACTGTTTGTTCCTTAAAGCACTTGTAGAGGGACATAAAGCGACTGCCTATGGACTTGTGACATCAGTCAGGGGCAGCAATTGTCTCAGTCCTGTCACATGTTGGGTCCACCCAACTTCCCACACAACTGGTACCTGACACATATTGGGTCCACACAACTGGTACCTGACACATATTGGGTCCACCCAACTTCCCACACAACTGGTACCTGACACATATTGGGTCCACACAACTGGTACCTGACACATATTGGGTCCACACAACTGGTACCTGACACATATTGGGTCCACCCAACTTCCCACACAACTTGTACCTGACACATATTGGGTCCACCCAACTTCCCACACAACTTGTACCTGACACGTATTGGGTCCATCCAACTTCCCACACAACTGGTACCTGACACATATTGGGTCCACACAACTGGTACCTGACACATATTGGGTCCACCCAACTTCCCACACAACTGGTACCTGACACATATTGGGTCCACACAACTGGTACCTGACACGTATTGGGTCCATCCAACTTCCCACACAACTGGTACCTGACACATATTGGGTCCACACGACTGGTACCTGACACATATTGGGTCCATCCAACTTCCCACACAACTGGTACCTGACACATATTGGGTCCACACAACTGGTACCTGACACATATTGGGTCCACCCAACTTCCCACAAACTGGTACCTGACACATATTGGGTCCACACAACTTGTACCTGACACGTATTGGGTCCATCCAACTTCCCACACAACTGGTACCTGACACATATTGGGTCCACACAACTGGTACCTGACACATATTGGGTCCACCCAACTTCCCACACAACTGGTACCTGACCCATATTGGGTCCACACAACTGGTACCTGACACATATTGGGTCCACCCAACTTCCCACACAACTTGTACCTGACACATATTGGGTCCACCCAACTTCCCACACAACTTGTACCTGACACGTATTGGGTCCATCCAACTTCCCACACAACTGGTACCTGACACATATTGGGTCCACACAACTGGTACCTTACACATATTGGGTCCACCCAACTTCCCACACAACTGGTACCTGACACATATTGGGTCCACACAACTGGTACCTGACACATATTGGGTCCACCCAACTTCCCACACAACTGGTACCTGACACATATTGGGTCCACACAACTGGTACCTGACACATATTGGGTCCACCCAACTTTCCACACAACTGGTACCTGACACATTATTGGGTCCACACAACTGGTACCTGACACATATTGGGTCCACCCAACTTCCCACACAACTGGTACCTGACACATATTGGGTCCACCCAACTTCCCACACAACTGGTACCGGAAGTGAAGCTGTTTGCCTTATCTGACGGTCTGACCCTGCAGGAACCAGCGCAACAAACTGAAGCTGGACAACCTGTCCCTGCCGAGCCCTGAACGTCACCGCACCCTCAGACACCAGTTCAGTTCCGACAACATGCACGTTCAGCCTTTCAACATTCCCAACCTGCGTATCGAGCAACGGAAAACTTCCAGCGCAGAGGACATGGCCCGTAAAAATTCGACTGGTAAGTATGGCATTGTTGTGGCGAGTCTCATTTAGTGACGGCTTTCGGTCGCATATTTTGACGATTGGGAAGTTAATTGATAAAGGGTTATAAATTATTTGCGAGGTTTGTCCGGTTTGAGAGTAATGTAATGATGATACGCATTGTTGAATTTACACAGCATCAAGCAGGTCAGAAGATAAAAGTGTCGGTCAGTTAGAAATGTTGCCTAGTGACCTATTGTTGACGTATTAAGAGTCACTCTGTGTTGTTCGCTCGTAAGGAACTTAGGTTCGATTGCTTCATTGTTGGTGCTTAATTTCAAGAAAGTGAACACACTAAACAACACAACAGATACCAACTGTGACGTGTGTGTCAGTCACGCTAGCCACACAGTGTAGAAACCTGTTTGAATTTCTTCCGCACCAAACAGCGTTGTTGCTGACATTTAAATGTGACGGTAAGGCCTGACGTCGTGTCATTTAAAGAGCCTTTAAAGTGTAACTTTAAATGACTATGTACCTAGACACTGTAATGATCTGTAAAAGTTACCAAATCGTCATGCATGAGAGCCTGCTTATGTCTGTGTAAAGCCGGGATTAGACGGCGCGTGGCTCGGCTCGTTTTACGTCATAACTGACGTCATTGACAAAGAATCGTATTCAAACGCGCCTTGTAACCGGCCTGGCGCGGCGCGGAGTGTGATTGGTGGAGCGAGGCTCGTTGGATCGCCTCAGAAGCGGTTTTTTCACGATCCTCAAAGGGACTCGACGCGGGCAGCTGTTGCGGCTACACGGGGCTTGCAGTCTACGCGCCAAGCCACTCTCGTCCAAGTCTCTATACACTTAGGTCTGGTCTTTGTTTTCTGCTGTCGGGGTGCGCGAAGAGTGAAAGTTTCTGTCCCACAATTGGTATTGGCTAGAATGGAGTGGTCAAACGAGGACATGTTTAAGTTCATAGAACAACACGACTTATTCCACAAGCCGAGCCAAACCTACCCGAGCAAGGCCGCTGGTCCGCCTTTTGCCGAGCTGCGCCGCGTCGTGTAGCCAGATTGTCTTTTCTGTTCCGATCTGTTGGCCGAGCAAGTGACGTCACGTCACTGGACGAGCAGCGCGCCGTCTAATCCCGGCTTAAGACAGTCGACTGTCAGTAAGAGGTGTCAGTGATCATTCTGCTGACATTGGGACAGTTGGAAACTTTCAGGCAGCAAAGGATAAAGCTTTGGAAATGAGGACATCGGCCATGTTGAATTGTTCATGCCCTCTGGGGAAGGTCCTCTTTAATAAGAAATAACACAAAGCACCCTGTGAGTGTGTGAGTGTGTGAGTGTCTCCTGCTCAGAAATGGATTCTACTTCCTAGCCTAGGTGGGCAGGATGCTGAAAGGTCAGCGCCAGCTGTACTGGAGGCAGTGGAAAAACATTTAAAAAATAAAATTAAATAGAAAATACGAAAAAGTTACTTTACTGGTCAATATCACAGTGATGTGTGGCCGGAACTGTGAGCTGACAGTAGCATTCAGCTTAGTAAATCGTATTTTGTGACGTAATTTATTTCTGAAAGAGGATTCGAATCGCATACAGTAACTGTACCGAAATAGTGGCACATCGCTGTGACATCTGTGGCTACCGTACATATTGGTAAGAGTACAGAGTAACTTTTGTGGTAAGATAACGTTTATCGTACTGTATGGTGTGGACTGGCGGTTGTCGGGGAAACACTATTAGCCACGCCCGGCCAAAGCCTAACGTTTCTATAAAGGAGTCTAATTGTTTTTATTAGAAACTAAAATTGGTTGATTTCTGTCACTGCTGATGGAAGATAATTTTTATAAGGAGTAAATAATAAATTTTTGAATACTCTCTTATTTGTAAAAAAATATTATTCAGTTTTGTTATTGGTGTAGTTACGTGCATGAACACTTGTTGTGTTTAGCTAACTAAGTTTTAATATTGGTGTGCTTTGTAAGTTCCGAATGTGGAGCTTTATGTTATACAGTGTGTTCATTTTGTGTTTGAATATGGTGACCCACCTAATTAAGAAGCGGCTGAAGTCATTTAATGATGACGTGGAGGCTGTAGTTGTCTTTACTGTACAGTGTGTTCATTTTGTGTTTGAATATGGTGACCCACCTAATTAAGAAGCGGCTGAAGTCATTTAATGATGACGTGGAGGCTGTAGTTGTCTTTACTGTACAGTGTGTTCATTTTGTGTTTGAATATGGTGACCCACCTAATTAAGAAGCGGCTGAAGTCATTTAATGATGACGTGGAGGCTGTAGTCGTCTTTACTAAGTCGTGTAGAAGCAAAGAGAAGCAATTGTATAGTTACTAAATAATGGCTTGTCATGCGGATAAGTGGGTGATTCGTAAGGGGAATGGCGGGGCACGGGGGGGGCCCTGTAGCGGGCCGGGGCGATATTTTGTTAATTGCCGTTGAGAGTTCGTGCGACGTACACACGAGTACTTTTAAATTTATTAAGATCTGTTATCAAAATATTCTGCTGATGTACGTTTAACATAATGTGGCGAAGAACGTGTGAATGAACGGACACTGACCGCGACTGTCAGCGGTCAAAACGTGACTCCAACAAACGCAGACGCCTACCGTCACCTCTCTGTCACCGTCTGTCTAGCAACACAAAACTGTAGGAAACTAATCAGTTTATTGCAAATTGAAGTCTAATTTATAATGAAAGTAGAAACCTTTGCTGTAAAGTCAGAAATCAATTAAATTACGTGCAGTCGTAATGACATCAACAGACGTATTTAATTTGGCAGCACTGTCTTCCCTTAACAAACTGGAATTGTGAATTAAACGATACATACATATATTCTGTCTATTTGTTTATTACACAGTTGTATGTGTATATAGACAGAGGTAGATCTTCTAATTGCTTGCCTCTGTACAAATATTCACTTCTGTATGATGTAGCATGAGAGTGTGCAGTGATGAATTTGCTGATGTAAGTCATTTGTTTTGATGAAGTCGAGATATGTTGAGACCAAGTGTGGAAGGCAGCGTAATTTTGTGTTGAATTAAAGTACCACAAAACAATATGGGTTATGTCGCAAAATCGCGTATATTTACTCTTTAACCACTTAAAACCCAGTGGTTACTATATGTACCACCATGTTTAACATTCAACAATTCTACGTTCTGCCCACACAGTGTATTTATGTGTTTTGTGTGGATCTCAGAACAAACAGCGATTATTTCACTGTACAACATTAACTGACTGGTTTGTATAACTGAGACGGAGCGTGTTTACTGCGCGGTACGGACTGTATTTATGTGTTTTGTGTGGATCTCAGAACAAACAGCGATTATTTCACTGTACAACATTAACTGACTGGTTTGTATAACTGAGACGGAGTGTGTTTACTGCGCGGTACGGACTGTATTTATGTGTTTTGTGTGGATCTCAGAACAAACAGCGATTATTTCACTGTACAGCATTAACTGACTGGTTTGTATAACTGAGACGGAGTGTGTTTACTGCGCGGTACGGACTGTATTTATGTGTTTTGTGTGGATCTCAGAACAAACAGCGATTATTTCACTGTACAACATTAACTGACTGGTTTGTATAACTGAGACGGAGTGTGTTTACTGCGCGGTACGGACTGTATTTATGTGTTTTGTGTGGATCTCAGAACAAACAGCGATTATTTCACTGTACAACATTAACTGACTGGTTTGTATAACTGAGACGGAGTGTGTTTACTGCGCGGTACGGACTGTATTTATGTGTTTTGTGTGGATCTCAGAACAAACAGCGATTATTTCACTGTACAGCATTAACTGACTGGTTTGTATAACTGAGACGGAGTGTGTTTACTGCGCGGTACGGACAGTATGTGTTTTGTGTGGATCTCAGAACAAACAGCGATTATTTCACTGTACAACATTAACTGACTGGTTTGTATAACTGAGACGGAGTGTGTTTACTGCGCGGTACGGACTGTATTTATGTGTTTTGTGTGGATCTCAAAACAAACAGCGATTATTTCACTGTACAACATTAACTGACTGGTTTGTATAACTCAGACGGATTGTGTTTACTGCGCGGTACGGACTGAATATTTATGTATAAGCACGCGAATATTATCGTTCAAAGGTTTAAGCATTCAACTGTACTAGTTCTGTTCCTTATACTTACAGTAACATGTCTGTGTCATATGTGAATTGAGCGTGGTGTCGGTGTTACAGTCGGTACACTCATTATTCCCCTGCCTATATATGTGTCTGTCTTGCCAACCGCTGTTCCAGTCTGTATAATACAGTGTGTCTCTTTCATAACGCCCCTGAACACGGCAGCTGTCACAGGCTTTCTCTAAGCTACAACGACCATCATCCGTGTTCCTTTTCCGCTCTTGCTGTCGTAACTCTGGTGCATGTTAGTAACAATGACCCAAATGCAACAGACTCTGGCGTCTTAGGAGGCTGGTGGTTCGGCGCCTCTCCGTCGTCGCCTGACAGCAACTTCCTGAGGGTGCACAACGCGTTCCCAAACCGACGTCTCTCCGATAATGCCCTCATGATGCCCCCCAAGATCCGCATCGCCCCATCCTGTGCCTCCTCTCCAGGAGGTACTCCAGGTGGCGGAGGGCTCCCCATCAGACGGCACTCCAGCATTGGACCCCAAGAACGGCGTGGCTCCACCGTCAACCTTTCACCGCCAACGGTGAGCACAAAACTGACATATGTCTCATTAAATTCTAAAAGGTTCTGACAACGGCATATAACAATGAGAACTAATTGGTTTCTGGACTTTGTGCATCGTCCGGAAATCTAAAATAATAACGTATCGGAAGCTGGATCTGCTTCCGTCCTCAGGTGAAGGGGAGGGAGACACCTACTGTGTTGGGTCCCTTAGACCGAGCTAACCTCAATAATTGGTCCCTTAGACCGAGCTAACCTCAATCACTGGTCCCTTAGACCGAGCTAACCTCAATAATTGGTCCCTTAGACCGAGCTAACCTCAATCACTGGTCCCTTAGACCGAGCTAACCTCAATAATTGGTCCCTTAGACCGAGCTAACCTCAATCACTGGTCCCTTAGACCGAGCTAACCTCAATAATTGGTCCCTTAGACCGAGCTAACCTCAATCACTGGTCCCTTAGACCGAGCTAACCTTAATCACTGGTCCCTTAGACCGAGCTAACCTCAATCACTGGTCCCTTAGACCGAGCTAACCTCAATCACTGGTCTCTTAGACCGAGCTAACCTCAATAATTGGTCCCTTAGACCGAGCTAACCTCAATCACTGGTCCCTTAGACCGAGCTAACCTCAATCACTGGTCCCTTACACCGAGCTAACCTCAATAATTGGTCCCTTAGACCGAGTAACCTCAATCACTGGTCCCTTAAACCGAACTAACCTCAATCGCTGGTCCCTTTGACCGAGCTAACCTCAATCACTGGTCCCTTAAACCGAGCTAACCTCAATCACTCTTCCCTTAGACCGAGCTAACCTCAATCACTGGTCCCTTAGACCGAGCTACCCTCAATCACTGGTCCCTTAACCGAACTAACCTCTATCACTGGTCCCTTAGACCGAGCTAACCTCAATAATTGGTCCCTTAGACCGAGCTAACCTCAATCACTGGTCCCTTAGACCGAGACTAACCTCAATCACTGGTCCCTTAGACCGACTACCTCAACACGTCCTAACGATCAACATGGTCCCTTAGACCGAGCTAACCTCAATCACTGGTCCTTAAACCGAACTAACCTCAATCACTGGTCCTTTAGACCGAGCTAACCTCAATCACTGGTCCCTTAGACCGAGCTAACCTCAATAATTGCTCCCTTAGACCGAGCTAATCTCAATCATGGTCCCTTAGACCGAGCTAACCTCAATAATTGGTCCCTTAGACCGAGTTAACCTCAATCACTGGTCCCTTTAACCGAATTAACCTCAATCACTGGTCCCTTAGACCGAGCTAACCTCAATAATTGGTCCCTTAGACCGAGCTAATCTCAATCACTGGTCCCTTAGACAGAGTTAACCTCAATAATTGGTCCCTTAGACCGAGCTAACCTCAATCACTGGTCCCTTAGACCGAGCTAATCTCAATCACTGGTCCCTTAGACCGAGCTAACCTCAATCACTGGTCCCTTAGACCGAGCTAATCTCAATCACTGGTCCCATTGACCGAGCTAACCTCAATCACTGGTCCCATAGACCGAGCTAACCACAATCACTTGTCCCATAGACCGAGCTAACCTCAATCACTGGACCAGTAATTGAGGTTAGCTCTATCTAAGGGACCCAACACAGTAGGTGTTCCCTTCCCCCTTCATCTGAGGACGGAAGCAGATCCAGCTTCCGAAACGTCTTTATTTTAGATTTCCGGACGATGGACAAATTCCAGAAACCAATTAGTTCTCAATATCTCTCATTACTTTGTGTTTGGCACTTGTGTACACAAAAGGGTTGACCTTGTAGTGTAAGGAAGTCCAATATCTGTCATTATTTGGCGCTTTTCGCTTGTAATATTTTTAATTGGGCCAGTGGGTTAAAGAATTCCATATAGCGAATAATATTACCATTTCTTCGTTCGGGATAAGGCTAGTTATCTTTTAAAGGTCACAGTATTTAGCAGTCAGAGCTTTGAAGAAGGTATGACACTTACATCAACCAATATTTATATATCCAATAACGAAGTGACATTAGGAGTGAGGACTCGAACATCCGACAACTCTACCGCGATATTTGCACATCGCTTTAAGAACCGAGTGTTGGTGACATACGGGTTAAAGTTCATAACATGCTTCGTGTTGTCTGTTAAGTTCGCGGTGGGAAACGGGACTCTTCCAGTTCTCCAGTATGTAGGAAGGTAAAGATAAAGGTGTCCCTGTCCACGTCATGAAGGCGTATAGTGGGAGTATAGGTGTGGCGTAGTTGGTTGAGGCACTGCTCTACATGCCGGAAGGTCGCGGGTTCGATTCCCGATGGTGTCATTGGAATTTTTCATTGACATGATCCTTCCGGTCGCACTATGGCCCTGGGGTCGACTCAGCCTCTAACAGAAATGAGTACCAGGATTATCTCTTGGGGGTAATGGCGGCCGGTACGTAGGGCTGACAACCTTACCACCTTCATGTGCCGATTGTCTACAAATCTGGGAGCCTCAACCTCCTTATAGCTCCACTCAGTTTTGACTACGGCACTAGATGGAAGTGATTGGTCAACTTCAGGTAACCATTGGACAGGCGGTTGAGTGGGCCCCGGACTGGCTGGACGACTTGGAGAGGTGAAAGGTCTTTTGCCCTTGCCGGGAATCAAACCCCGGACCGTCCATATGTTGTATATGATTATATTTATTTAAATACAGACACACGTGGTTAGTAGGTCGAGCCAGAATTCGCCATGAAGAGTCTCCGATACCAAAAATCAATGTTTCATTTTCGGTTTTTTTTTTTGTCTTCGGTGTAGCCGAGAAGCATAATGGCGTTGTAATGAGGGCAGCTTTGATCGCGCCCACCCGTTCGGAGCGTTTCGTTGTGCAGACTAGTTTCTACATGGTGGAGTAGAATTAATTAGTAACTCCTCATTTCAACGGCTAATGTTAACTTTGCAGCTGTCCGCGTGTCAAAGTAGCCTTCTGTAACACTTGACTGCAGTCGCGACACGCTTGACGGGATCTGGAACAATATTCAGAATAACATCGCCATCTCCGGCGTTGTGACACAGTGTAGTCTGAGACAAATGTACGGACGTTTCGAAGCAAACTGCTGTATCAATTTTTAGCATACATTACTCTCAGAAACGTCTGTAAATTTTCAATTCAGTGCCAAATTTAACCAATTCAGTCGCACTGAACATGGAGGTAGTAGTTTCCTCCGAAACGTCGAAGCAAACAAAGCAAAATAGACGATGTAAAAACCCAACATACGACAGTAAAGTTTCTACTAGTCTGCACGGTATTACGTCGCTGACTTTCATAGCCATAACTGTGATAAGCTGAAACCTCCCACGTGCCGGATACGTGAGGTCATCACGTGACAGGCTGTACACCGTACGTTCTGCGTCACAGGCTTTATTCAAGCTCTTCTTCTTATTCATAGAATCCGACGTTTCGTCATTCCTACAGTAAAATCCCCCAACAACCAGGTCTGTTGTGTCGGTTTCGGAGTTCTCATAGTCTTGAGGCTACAAGTCTTGTGAGATATGACACTTTGTCGTATGGTGATTGGCTCTCGACGTTTCGGAGGACCGTTGAACTTTCATCACAAGGTTCAATCTTAGGCTGCTTTACATTTGAAGAGGAAGGCACAACGGTCCTCCGAAACGTCGAGAACCAGGCACCCAACGATATGATGACTCAAATCTCACAAGACTTAGGGTCTACTGAAATGTGGCGTCATGTAGTGCGTGACGTTCGAGAGGAAACGGCTGTCTCGAAATTGAAATTATAAAACAGACACACAACAGTGCATGGCACAGCGTTGCGGTGCTGAAGGATGGCACCGAAAGGCTTTGGAACAGGTGATGATTGTGTGGCAGTCGGTGTGTCACGTGTCGTGCCGTTGCAGCGCGAAGTGAGCATACAGTGCGACGGACTGCCTGCCTTCTTGTTACCACATAACCTAACCTAACCTAACCTAACGTAACCTAAACTCATCCAACCTAACCTAACCTAACCCAACCTAACCTAACATAACCCAACCTAACCTAACCTAACCTAACCCAACCCAACCTAACCTAACCTAACCCAACCTAACTTAACCTAACCCAAACTAACCTAACCCAACCTAACCTAACCTAACCCAACCTAACCTAACCTAACCCAACCTAACCTAACCTAACCCAACCTAACCTAACCCAAACTAACCTAACCTAATCCAACCTAACCTAACCTAACCCAACCTAACCTAACCTAACCTAACGCAACCCAACCCAACCTAACCTAACCTAACCCAACCTAACATTACCTAACCCAACATAACCTAACCCAACCTAACCTAACATAACCCAACCTAAACTCACCAACCTAACCTAATTAACCCAACCTACCTAACCAAACCTAATAACCAACAACCTAACCTAACCTAACCTAACCAACAACTCCTAACCACCAACCTAACCCAACCTAACCTAACCCAACCAAACCTAACCCAACCTAACCCAACCTAACCTAACCTAACCAACCAACCTAACCTAACCCAACCTAACCACCTAACCAACCTAAACCCAACCTAACCTAACCTAACCCAACCTCAAACCTAACACAACCAACCCTAACCTAAAACCCAACCTAACCACTAACCTACACCACAACCTAACCAACTAACCTAACCTAACCAACCCTAAACCTAACTAACCTAACCCAACCACAACCTAACCAACCCTAACAACCCAACCTAAACCTAACCTAACCAACCTAACCTAACCCAACCAACCAACCAACCTAACCTAACCTAACCCACCAACCTAACCAACCAACCTAACCTAACCTAACACAACCAACCTAACCTAACCTAACCCAACTAACCAACCCAACACTAACCTAACCCAACCTAACCAACCACTAACCTACAACCAACCTACCCTAACCTAACCCAACCTAACCTAACCTAACCTAACCAACTAACCTACCTAACCCTAACCAACAACCAACCTAACCAACCAACCAACCTAACCAACCTAACCACCAACCTAACCTAACCCAACCTACACCTAACCAACCAACTAACCACCTAACCAAACTAACCTAACCTAAACCCAACCAACCTACCAACCTAACCCAACCTAACCAACCTAACCAACCACCAACAACCAACCAACCTCAACCTAACCTAACCCAACTAACAACCTAACCTAACCCAACTAACCAACAACTAACCAAACCTAACCTAACCAACCACCCTAACCAACCTAAACAACCTAACCTAACCTAACCACTAACTAACACCAACCTAACTAAACTAACCAACCTAACCTAACCTAACCCAACCTAAACTAACCTAACCTAACCTAACTAACCAACCTAACAACCTAACCACAACTAACCTAACCAACCTAACCAACCTAACCAACTAACCAACCCTAACCCAACCTAACACAACCTACCTAACCTAACCCAACCTAACCTAACCTAACCAACCTAAACACCCTACCTAACTAACCCAACCAACCCAACCTAACAACTAACCAACCTAACCCAACCTAACCTACCTAACCTAACCTAACCTAACCTACCCAACTAACCTAAACCCAACCTAACCTAACCAACCTAACCACCTAACAAACCTAAAACCTAACCTAACCTAACCAACCTAACCACCAACCTAACCTAACCTAACCAAACCATAACCCAACCAACCAACTAACCTAACCTACCCAACCCAACCTAACACCTAACCAACCTAACTACTAACCAACCTAACCTAACCAACAACCTAACCTACCAACCCAACACTAACTAACCATACCTAACCTAACCAACTAACCTAACCTAACCAACCTAACCCACCTACCTAACCCTAACCCAACCTAAACCAACCTAACCTAACCCAACCTAACCCAACCTAACCTAACCTAACCAACTAACCTAACCACCTACCTAACCAACCTAATACCTAACCCAACCTAACCTACAACCAACCAACCTAACCCAACCTAACCTAAACCAACCTAACTACCAACCTAACCTAACCTAACCTAACCCAACTAACCTAACCTAACCCAACTAAACCTAAACCCAACCTAACACCTAACCAACCTAACCCAACCTAACCTAACCTAACCAACCTAACACTACTAACCCCAACCTAACCAACCTAACCCTAACCTAACCTAACCAACAACCTAACCAACCTAACCTAACTAACCAACCTAACCCATACCTAACCCAACCTACTAACCCAACCTAACCTAACACCTAACCCAACCTAACCTAACCAACTAACCACCTAACAACCTAACCTAACCCAACCTAACTAACCCAACCTAACCAACCTAACCCAAAACCTAACCCAACCTAACCTAATACCCAACCTAACTAACCACTAACCCAACCTAACCCAACAACCTAACCAACCTAACTAACCCAACCTAACCAACCTAACCTAACCCTAACCTAACCCAACCTAACCTAACCAACCTAACCTAACCCAACCTAAACCCATCCAACCTAACCAACCCAACCTAACCCAAACCTAACCCAACCAACCTAACCCAACTAACCTAACCTAACTAACCCAACCTAACCCAACCTAACCTAACCATAACCAACCTAACCCAACAACCAACCCAACCCTAACCTAACCAACCTAACCCAACCTAACCCAAAACCTAACCAAACCTAACCTAACCCAACCTAACCCAACCTAACAACCCAACCTACCCAACACTCAACCTAACCTAACCTAACCAACCAACCAACCTAACCTAACCCAACCTAACCAACCTAACCTAAAACTCCAACCTAACCAACCTAACCCAACCTAACCTACTACCCAACCTAACCTAACCTAACCCAACCTAACCACCTAACCTAACTAACCCAACCAAACCAACCAACCACAACCAACCTAACCCAACACTAACCACTAACCCAACTAACCTAACCCAACCAAACAACCCAAACCAACCTAACCAACCTAACCCAACCTAACCCAACCTAACCACCTAACCCAACCTAACCTACCCAACCTAACTACCCAACCTAACCCAACCTAACCTAACCCAACCAAAAACCACCAACCAAACCAACCAATCCAACCAACCCAAACCAACTAAACCAACCAACTAACCCAACCTACCCAACCTAACCTAACCTAACCTAACCCAACCTAACCCAACCTAACCCAACCTAACCTAACCCAACCAAAAACCATCCCAACCCAAACCAACCCAACCCAAAACAAACCAACCCAACCCAAACTAACCCAAACCAACCCAACCTAACCCAACCTAACCCAACCTAACCCAACCTAACCCAACCTAATCTAACCCAACCTAACCTAACCCAACCAAAACCCAACCCAACCCAAACCAACCCAAACCAACCCAACCCAAACCAACCCAACCCAAACCAACCCAAACAACCCAACCTAACCCAACCTAACCTAACCTAACCTAACCCAACCTAACCCAACCTAACCTAACCCAACCAAAAACCAACCCAATCCAACCCAACCCACCCCAAACCAACCTAACCTAACCCAAACCAACCTAACCTAACCCAACCCACACCAACCTAACCCAACCCAAACCAACCTAACCTAACCCAAACCAACCCAACCCAAACCAACCCAACCCAACCTAACCTAATTAACATTACATTCACGACAGTAAACATCTGAACATTTCAAATGCAGAATGGATCCAAGCGAGTGATGAGACAGGCGCGACGTTTTACTCTGTCATGGCGTCCAATTTTCAGCAATTTCCCAAAAAAAATGAAAATAGTTTAAAAATGCTCCTATTATTGTCGCCATTTCTTACCGTCCGTATGACTGTCAACAACTACAGAGCATTAGAATTATTTTATGGCATTTTATAATGACGAATCATACAAATATTATTGAACACCTGTTACTTGTATTTGAAACCCCACAACAGACGGACACCCACCCGTTTCTGCGCGCATCTTGACTGTAACGAACGTTTTGTGAAAGCACTTTATGTACGGTCATGCTTTGTCTGACAGCTAACGGTCGTTAGGCCACCTCTTGTCGAATCGTTTAACGTGTTATCGTAGCCCGCGGCAAGCGACTAAGTAAAAGGCATACACAAAGAATGGTGCGGTATCCAATATATTTCATATGAAACCGCACCATTCTTTGTGTATGCCCTGTATAATTGTCATAAAGTAAGAATTGTGTGTAGCAAACCATTCTCATGCCCTAATTTTTCGAAATAATGAACAGAGTGAGCAAAGACCCTTGAATTGCTGTCTCTCTCATCACATCTCACTCTCACTACATATTAGCAATAATTATTACTATTGACCTTGTAGCATGCGTGTGTACCATCACAAAAGTTCCTTCGTTGCATCGACGTCTATACAATATTTCTTCCTTTCTGTGTTGAGCAGGAATGACAAATAATGTGCCATGTGTGCACAGACAGTATCATATACTATGATATATGTGCCATGTGTGCACAGACAGTACCATATACATGATACTGTGCCATTTGTGCACAGACAGTACATGTAATGATAATGTGCCATGTGTGCACAGACAGTATCATGTACATGATACTGTGCCATTTGTGCACAGACAGTATCATTACATGATACTGTGCCATTTGTGCACAGACAGTATCATGTACATGATACTGTGCCATTTGTGCACAGACAGTATCATGTACATGATACTGTGCCATTTGTGCACAGACAGTATCATGTACATGATACTGTGCCATTTGTGCACAGACAGTATCATGTACATTTCATGTTATTGCAATTAAAAGGAAAATAGATTTATAATTGCAAGAAATGTAATTATTGTGAAAGAAACTATTTGAAGACAAATGACTACTATTGCAGTGTTTGTATTAAAATTAAGTACGAGTTTAGTGTGACTGATATCGACCGTAGCAGGGTGTGATGCTCATGCCCTTGTTCGCATTGTGATCATGCCCACAGGGCGGTCTGCAGTACAGATCAGTATCGCGGGAGGGCTCGAGCCTGTCAGTGCCATCGACGTATGTAAGTCACATGTACACCGCACACTTTCTGTTCCTTCTGTTCGTGCATAGATGAGGCTGCTGTCATAACAGTTATGATTTCTAATTTTTTTTTTTATTTTAATTTCTTGCTCTAATATTTCTCTTCCAGCCACTGTTACAAAATAAAGCAACACACAAAATATATGATGGTAATAATTTTACACGGCCAATATTCATAATGTGTATGATTTAGCATGATACGATCATCACAGTTATATGCAGGGTGCATCATTGGATCATGTTGAGGCAGATCAGGAACTTAGCAATGTACTGAGCAGTACTGCAAACAACAGAGCGTGAGTATCTGCAGTAAATACGTGTGCGTAGGAGAGACATTAAACTGTGATCAGGCTGTATACTTTCGTTATTATAAAATGCATAATCAATCTTGTTATTAAAACTAAAGTACAGGGCGTACACAAAAGAATGGTGCGGTTTTAATAGTGTTAAATCCGCACCATTCTTTTGTGTATACAGGACATACACAAAATAATGGTGCGGTTTTAATAGTGTTCACTATTAAATCCGCACCATTCTTTTGTGTATACAGGACATACACAAAATAATGGTGCGGTTTTAATAGTGTTCACTATTAAATCCGCACCATTCTTTTGTGTATACAGGACATACACAAAAGAATGGTGCGGTTTTAATAGTGTTCACTATTAAACCCGCACCATTCTTTTGTGTATGTCCTGTATTTGGAAAGAGAATATGCAATACATCCAGAAACTGTACTGCAGTACTTGCACATGCTTTAATGGCAGAGGATACATTATTAAATTGCATAATACAGTGGAACCTCGAACTTCGAACACAATCCGTTCCAGGAGACGGTTCGACTTTCAAGTTGTTCGACTTTCGAGTTAAATTTCCCCATAAGAAATAATGTAAATTGAATTAATCCGTTCCAGACCCCAAAATTTACCCAATATAAAAAATTTTAAGTGCCTATTTCAAAAGACCATAATGATAAAACAAGTATATTTAATTTCAATAATTGAAAATTTTTATTTATAATAGTACATACATAAAAGTATTGTATAATAATCAATCAATAATAATAGTAGGAGGGATATTACTGTTCACTGGAAGGTGAATTACCCTTCTTTCATCTGGACCAAGCAGAGAGAGAAGGCGACCACGTGACGACCACGTGATTCTTTATTCGACTTTCGAGTTTTTGTTCGAGTTTCAAAACCGGATTTTCCTCGACTTTTTTTGTTCGAGTTTCAAGTTGTTCAAACATCAAACCGTTCGAAGTTCGAGGGTCCACTGTATGCTGTCTGTTAGGCCCACGTTAGGAAGCAGGAAATACACGTGTGCATATTGCTACTGTGATCATATACCAAGGTTCACAGTAAGTCAGTAATGAAAGTAGCTGTTTATTTTTCATAAACACTTCTGTCAATTGTCAAAATAATACAATTTTATTCAGTTATCAGTATGTTATATCAGTCTCCAGTTTCACATATGCCATATTAATGTCTTTTTAATGGACACGTTTCTCACATAATAATCAGAACACGGTAATTCCATAATCCATTCCGAACATTGTGTATATACAGGGCGTACACAAAAGAATGGTGCGGTTTTAATAGTGTTCACTATTAAAACCGCACCATTATTTTGTGTACGCCCTGTATAAAGGCCTATGTACATACCAGTCAGCAGGAACCTGCTAATGTCAGGATGCTATCTTGAGCTCATTCGGAAGATTCTAAATTTAACACCTAATGAGATGTGGTTCAGATTCTTGTAACCTCATTGGTCAGCGTCTTAGTGTGAATAACAGAATTTGCTACATGGGTGCCTGACCATAGAAGTGGGTTCTATGCTCTTTGTAGATGGGTAAAGACGAGAACAGTCAACACTGACAATACGTGGAGAAACTAGATGAACGGTTGCATAGGACATTGCAAGTTAGAACCTTTCATTCTGTACTTCATATATAAAAATTGTACATATATGTACTTACATGCACCATATGTCAACAGTGCCACAACACATCACTGTGCACATTTAAAGGAAGCTAACCAGCAGCAGGCCTAATACAGGGCATACACAAAAGAATGGTGCGGTTTCAAAAGTGAACATGTTTGATACCGCACCATTCTTTTGTGTATGCCCTCCATACACAAAAGAATGGTGCGGTTTCAAAAGTGAACATGTTGGATACCGCACCATTCTTTTGTGTATGCCCTCCATACACAAAAGAATGGTGCGGTTTCAAAAGTGAACATGTTGGATACCGCACCATTCTTTTGTGTATGCCCTGTATACCAATGTGTGTGTACTGATATTAAATGTTTGTAGAATCTAAATAACAGTCTGGAAACTTTAATTAATTTTTGGACAAATAACCATAAATAACTCAGTTCTCCTTAAATCACACAAGTCATATTTTTAATTTTTAATTAATTTGTATTTTTTGAGGTTAAATAATGTGTCCCTTTAAGTGCAGACATAATTTTAATATAAAATTAATCTAACACCACATTGACAAAGCAGTCACTATGCATACACTGATGGCAGTACCGCCATGCTGAAACATGTAGCATTACTTACATGTATATTGATATGTAACGTTGTAAAGTACCTTAAATATAGAGTGTAAAACCAATTACGAGAACTACAAAATGACACATAAATTTTTGATCCATAAAAATGTATATCTTATTGCATGGGTCTTCCCAAATAAACCATAATTACATAAATTCATATGTATATTAATTTCATTAATTTTCAGGTCTTGTTATGTAAAATGGAGAAAGTTTCTGAATATTATAATTAATATCATGGTTTACTGTCTCGCACAGATTTCCCACTGGAACGGATACTGCGATAGCAACCGGAAGAACGTAACATAATTAAGCAGACATTAATAATGATGAGTTTACGTGCCATGCCATGTCATATTTGGCATGAACATACTGAACGAGACTGTACACATTCCTATACTGCTACATTACAGCATGAACACCTTATAATCTAATATTTGTTGCATTTATTTCCTTACAAATAAGACACTTCTATAAAAAATACTAATAACACTGAATTTAACAAATTAAACTCTTCGTTAATTTGAGTGTTTCATATTACAAATATTACCACTTTGTTTTCAGATATTACAATATGGAACTAAATTACAGACCTTTCCATCTGTTTTCAGCCTTCAGTTTCATGCTTCAATTTCCCCAAAAAGTCTAATAATAGTACCTGTTATATATAATAGTATCCCATTAATTATATAATTGCATTCCCAACTTCTGCTGCTCACTGTAGTAAAGTTCAGAAGTGCTAATTGTTATTTTATTAATATTAGAACACCAAGTAGCTAGAATTATAATATGCATAATCTGACAGGACTAATTAGAAAACAGGAAATGCCAGCATCAAATGATGTCTCAGTATGTAGAAAATTGATGGAGGTTACTTACTGGACTAATTCTGTGTGTTTTATGTCCCCCCCCCCCTAACCCCCCTTGCAGCTTAATTTTTTTTGCAATTACATTTTATGTGTAATAGTTAAATTTGGTTATGAAAAAAAAGCTGATTTTAAAACCATCACCCTCAGTACTTAAGGATTAGGCTTAAAGCCGTTTAAGCTTCACAGTTTTTTCAGACAAACTCTTCTTAGGCTCGCAATTCAGCTTATATCTCTAGAAAGACGTTCCCCTGCATACCTTTACATACATTCTGTGCGTGAGCCATAGATTTCTATGTTGCCATACACTATCATTAATTTACACCTCTGTAACTTAATTCTATTCAAAATTTGTGCAGAATTCAGTAATTGTTTCTAATAAATCTCATGTCCTGTCACATATAGACATGTAACAAAACACAAACATTTCAGATAGACAACTGTGAGTATGAAGATACACAGTCAATGTGAATATATACGAGTATATACAGTGGGCCCTCGATTTAACAGACTAATTGGGGGGGGGGGGGGGTGTCCGGTATTGCCAAAAGTCCGTTAAATCGAATGTATTTGTAAAACATATATTAATAACGAACTTACAATGTACAGATGTATTAAAATGTTATTATAATGTATAAGTATGAATAAAATATTATTATAATGTACATTCAGTAATTTATACACGTCACTAAAAAAACTGTTACAAATATACAAATAAATTTATGACAGGAACCAGGAAAAAAGGTTCTAAATTTTTCCTTTAGGACAGAAATTTTTTGTCCATTAAATCCGAAGTCCGTTAAATCGATGGCCTACTGTAGTTTAACAGGAGAAGTCAATACTGTAGGGCATTGAATGCCCTTTCACAGGGGACATGTGTACAATGAAACAAAATTATGTGTTTGTCTTCTAGAATAGTCTTTGTAAACACTTAACTTTTCAATACAGTTGCTTCAAAGTCTTATCTGACCATGTGTTCACGATATTTGCCGTTGTACTTGTGTTCAGTAAACACATTTATACAGCGTACAATTGTTCATATACATCACGACTTGTATTACAAAACGTAAGGAAGACTTACAGATAAGTCCAATAAAAAACCTGCATTCATTTTCAATATTCCCTGAGCATAATCTTGGCCGTGTAAAATATTATAATTATGCTTTATGTTGCATGCTTCTTTTTTTGCATATAGGGAAGTTGTTGTGCCCTCGTCTGGCAGATTGTGCGTGTCCAGCGTCTGTTTATCCTTTTGTCTCCACTAAGTGTGTCTTCTCCAAGCAGAGTTCTCCGTGGAAGTGGGGCAATCTCCGACAGATCCTTGAAAACGAGTGTGTGTCTGTAACCGTAGTAGCATTATTCTGTGGTGTTATCTATTTACACAGTAACGGTTTATGCTGAGACAGGTGACCATCAGGATGTAACTGTCTTCCTGTTCGTGCGTCCGTTGTCAAGTATGTCGAGAGAAGTAAAAACTCTTGTCATGTGTACGCGTGTGTCTGTTGCTTTGTCAACTCATTGTTGCTGTCTGTTCTCTCTATTCAGCTTGCACGGAGCATGATAGTGAGTACCAAGTGGTGTTGACACAGATGTCTATATTGTTGGCTGTTGTATGATAGTGAGTACCAAGTGGTGTTGACACAGATGTCTATATTGTTGGCTGTTGTATGATAGTGAGTACCAAGTGGTGTTGACACAGATGTCTATATTGTTGGCTGTTTTATGATAGTGAGTACCAAGTGGTATTGACACAGATGTCTATATTGTTGGCTGTTTTATGATAGTGAGTACCAAGTGGTGTTGACACAGATGTCTATATTGTTGGCTGTTTTATGATAGTGAGTACCAAGTGGTTTGACACAGATGTCTATATTGTTGGCTGTTTTATGATAGTGAGTACCAAGTGGTGTTGACACAGATGT